>ML781587.1:651512-690766 GCA_009831015.1 Picea engelmannii | reverse complement strand
AACATGGACATTATTTTTGACCCAGTAACTCTTTGCAAAAGAGTTTCCATATTGGGTAAGGGGTAGTTATCCTTAATGCATGCAAGATTTAGATTTCTAAAATCTATACATAGTCTTATTCCCCCATTTTTCTTTCTAAATACTACCAAGTTAGAACACCATGAAGAATGTCTTGTTGGAGCAATGATGCCTCCATCCAACATTTTCTTTAATTCTACCTGAATCAAAGGTGCCAACTTAGGATTTATTCGCCTAAGTTTCTGTCGGAAAGGTTTTGTGTCTTCTTTGAGTGGGATTGTATGTTGAAATACATCATATTTATAAGCTTTGAGTTCATCATATGTAAAAGAAAATACATCCCTATACTCATTTACCATACTTATCAATTGTTTTCTTTCTTTTTCTGAAGTACCCTTTCCGATTTTTATGAGTCTTGGGACTTCTTCTGTCCCAATGTTTATTTCTATATAGATGTCAGGTTTTATTGTTTCTTTTTTCCTTTTGTGCATGTCATGTCTGTCAAAAATCTTTTCTAAAGAAGTTATTCCTCTAGGGGATGGATTTCTTACCGAGTCATCCTCCTCAGGATAATCTTTTCCTTCTTCTTTATAACTGACATTGAAATTTGAGAATTCTTGGACATTATGAATAAATATTAGGATTTGTTTGTCATCTCTGAATACTTTCCAATGATCCACCTTATCTAGTACTGAAGGTCTAAAGATTATTTCTAGTTTTCCATCTCCTTTGATTAAATCTCTGAAGGTTGGAGGGTTGAAGATGCAACTACCAAACTGTTGGCTAGAATATTATGTTCCCTAGGTACTGAAATGATATCCATAGCATCAAACATTTCTATGGTATCCCAAATTGCATTTCTGTATCTTTTCAATCTTTCACTTTTGCATGCAAATTTATTTTTAACCTGGAGGATGACTAAGTCTGAGTCACCCTTGACATTTAATATTTTTATTCCCATGTCTTTTGCAATTTCTAGGCCAAGTAGAAGTGCTTCATATTCAGCCACATTATTTGTTGCATCAAATTCTAATCTAAATGCAAAGTTGTGAGACTTTCCTATTGGTGAGACTAGGACAATTCCAACCCCTTTTCATGACCTTGAATGTGCACCATCAAAGTTCATCTTCCAAGCCTTATTACTTTATTTTTCATCCTTAAATTTTTCTTCAACTGGTGCTAGGAAGTTTGAACAAATAGAAAAGTTTCCCATGTCAGATGTTTGACATATGAACTCATTGAACTGTTCTTTAGGATCTTCTATATGGTACTTTCTTTCCTTTTCTCTAAACAACCTGAAATTTTTGGTTGAAGGAGGAGGATATTGGATAGTTGCAAAGGACAAATCCATGTTTAGGCAACCACCCATATGAGCTCCCCATTTTCTTGAAATAAGCATACCCCAAGCAACTTGTACATCAATCACAAGTACATCCATCTTAAATATGAATTCTGGGTGGAAAGCTATCTTGAATGGCATATCTATGATAATCCCATGGGTTTCAATTTCCCTAGAATCCATGGCACATATGTTTTGATAAGGTCTTGTAACTTTAAGCCCAAGCCTTTGCATGATTTCTTTAGTAATGATGTTGGATGAAGCTCCTGAATCATACATGCAATTATGCAACCATTGATCATTTATTTCTAGACACACAAAGAAAGGGGGATTCTCTTCCTTGGTTCTATCTCTGCTAGTCAAAACCACTGGTGGATCTCAATGTTTTTCATTTTCCTTTTCCTGAATTTTATCAATCTCTTGACTTTTTTCAACCTTTTTACTATCAGAAATATTTATTGCTTTGAGTAACTTTTCCTTTTGTGAAGGAATTCTCTGAAGGTCTAATACTGGAACCAAAATTTTAGCATTTGAAATCCAACTACCTAAATCAATAGATAGATCAATAATTGGAATAGGATTAGTTACCTTGGGAAAGTTTTCTTGAGACTTCCTTGCATCTTCTCTCCCTTTTCTTTTGTAGGCTATTCCTTTATGCCTGACCATCTCTAGAATATGTTCACTTGTGGGTTTGTGTCCATACAACTTTGTAACATTATCATACTCTTCAACCACTTCCTTTGATTTCTCACACCTTTATTGCATTTGAAGCCAATAATCCATTGACAATGGGTGAGTTTCTCCAAAATTATTTATGTGATCAAAGTTCCTTCATTGCCCCGCAAAGTTGTTTATTGGAGGGAGGCCTTGTTAATTTATTTGAAAAAAATTTGGACAAGTAGACTCTTCATGAAATTATTGACATGCTCTACAGAAGGGTGGTATATCCTCATTTACCACATTATTAGATTCCAACTGATTAGGTGGCCTTTGTTCTTGTTGAGGGGTTTTCTTTTACCATCTTTCATTATTAGGCCTTGGTTGGAATTTGTTATTCTGGTCTTGGGTCCTCTCCATAGCTATCAACCTATTCTGCAAAGCACTGAGTTGGGTAGCATGAGTGGCTTCCATTCTTTTTACCATCTCTGTTATGGCCTTTAGAGGGTCATATGATGGATCTTTATTATCTGGGGTTGCTGCCTTTTCTTTAAACTCTGACTGTTTTGAAGAAATGCATCTTGTGAATCTTGGAAGGTTTGAATTTCCTAAAGCTTGCATATTTTTGTCAATCTTGATAGCGGTTTCTTGAGCCTTTTTGAGGTCGGTGGGTTCCTTATCTCTTAGTTGATACCTCATTTCACCACCAAATGCCTCAATGTAGTAGATCAAGATAACACTCTCAGGAGGTTTGATGTCTTGATGCATGCTTGAAACTAATTCATTGAATCTTTTGTTGAACTCATCCATGGTTTCATTTTCATTCTTCTTCATTGTGTTGAGTGCCACCAAAAGATGACGGTGATCCCTTTCTTCCCCCCACTTTTCAATAAAGACATCAATGAGTTCTTTCAAGGTTTTGAAAGTGTTATTCGGCTTGTCTTCATACTAGTCTGAAGCATCATCTTCTAAGGAAAGGACAAATAAATTCATTTTTACATCTTCATAATCATGTGCAGCACACCGTTTATTTATACATCTCATAAAAGACTTGACATGCATTTTAGCTGAAATGGCATTATTGCCTTGGAAACTAGGAAGTTTTTCAATGGCCTTTTCAGGAATTGCATGTGGATAATTATTTATTGCACTAAAATCACAAGGATCATATATGGCCATTTCTAAAAAATTACTACTAGAAAAAAGCAAGTGGATATCATAAATGGACTCAGTTCCTAAATGACTAAGCACTCTATGAAAAGAGGCTTTAGCTAACCTCCTTCGATAAACCTTTTCAGGTTCAGGAATGAAGTTAAGAATGCCTTCTGAATTCCTCCTTGTAGAATACCTAGTTAAATTGGAATTAAGTGGAGTCGCCAGATGGTTGAGTCTATTTTTGATAAACTACAAGCATCAAAAACTAAGTAAAACAAGGGAAAACAAGTCGTGTTCCAGGAATAGAAAGATTTATCCCCGACAATGGCGCCAAAAATGTTTTCGCCTTATACACACCTGGGAGACATGGAAGAAATCTTCAATCCACTCGGTGTGTCCTTGGTAGCAAGTGAGAGTTAAGGTGCTTTCACCTAATCCTCAAATCCTCGATCTAGGCCAACTCCTAGCGAAGCCAAGGGGGGTAGTCCCTAACAAATATACTAAGGATTTTAAGCTAAGTACGGAAATTGAGATCTAGGAGTTTATTGATTCTTCAAACCATCAACCATAAACTAAATAAAACATGAAACAAACATTCACCATGATATATATAATCAAATGAACATGTACTTGCATCAAAAGGATACTGAGAGACAATTGTTAGGTGCAAGTTTCATTTACATTAAATATATAACCAATTATGAAATGAAGCCTGTGGCTTTGCTGAATGTGAAAATTGAGACTAGTGCCTTAATGAGAATCGTGGGCAATGTAGTTCGAGTGTTTTATTAGGGTAAATTAATGTTCAATTAGTGAAATGGTTTGGGCCTCCTTGGAGGTTAACTCTTTGCTTGGAAACTTGCAGAGAGCTTTACCAAAACCCAAATGGTCTCACCAGTAAAATTCACTCAAAGTGTTGGATGTCCAAAACGGGTGAGAAACCAGGTCCCGAGAGGGCCCGCCTTACTTCTCAGGTCACTTCAAGGTGTTTTCCCACACATCAAATTAACAACTTTGGGGGTTGTCCTAATTAAAACTATCAACCACTGACCAACACAACGTGTATGAACTTACTTCGACCAGATCAAGACGAGCTGGCAACTGGAAGGGTTAGGAACCACACTAAGAGCTGAGGGGAATTTGTCTATTTTATTTGAAAGAAAATAAAAGTGTGAGACTAATTACTAAATCTGCACTGACTAGGCCCCTTTCGAGGTCACTGAGGGGATGGTTTATTTTTCCCAAATTGAAATTGCAAAAATGAAACTAATCTAGCAATTAGTATTCTACTTGCAAAAAAGGAAATCTAATCTAACTGTTGTGTTTAAGATAGATTGATTTGTTACTTTAACTTATGATGAAAAGAAAAAAGAAAGAAAACCAAAACTTGAACACACATCACACTGCCAATCCCCTAGAGTGAGGCTAAAACTGGGCACTATGAGGCTTGCTTTTATTTGCTTCCTATTACAATAGAGAAACTGAGTTCTCTTTTCTCTTTTAAAACTTTTGGATCCTTGAAACTGGATCAAACTTTAAGAAAATGACTACAAGGGGTTCCTTGAAAGTTTTTGTCTTCAAAGGTTCCAACTTGGGCTAGATTTCCATCAATTTGGCTTCAGTTTCGTCAGAGCTTCCCCTTGTTTTAGGATGGGCCTGCTAAAAACCAGCAAAGAAAAAGATTAGAAAACAATGACAAACTCTTTAACCAATAAAGATGAAACAACCAATTTTAGTCACCAATTTTCTAGAAATTTTACTTAGGAAAATTCAAACTTTTTAGGGACCTTTTAGACTTTTGGATGAACCTAAATTAGGCTCTTTAGGAAATCTCTGTTTTCTGTCCCAAAACAGCGAGCTAAATTTCCCAAATAGCTAGATCTAGAAATGCACACTTAGAACAACTTTCTACCTTGAAATATTTAGAAAATTTAAAGGAAGAAAGCCACCAAACCACTTAGATCTATCCTTTAAATGAGAAAGAGTTTAGATCATATCTAAGACTTATGCATGCAACATTAGATGATAAGATTAGCCTTTAAATTCAATCTTAGCTAACATGCAAAATAAGTAACCAATGATTTTCTTAAAAAAATGAGAGGAGGAGAAAGCAAGCTTATGCTTGGAATATCTTTGGGCTATGGGGTCCTTCTTTGGCGGAATGAAGAGGGATTTTCTTCAAATGTCTTGAATAAGAAGAACCATCAATCTATGTTATCCCGCTCTTCAAATAGAGCCTCAATTGCTTCGCAATC
Organism: Picea engelmannii; assembly: GCA_009831015.1. Classification (NCBI taxonomy): domain Eukaryota; kingdom Viridiplantae; phylum Streptophyta; class Pinopsida; order Pinales; family Pinaceae; genus Picea; species Picea engelmannii. Next base: position 685,342 of record ML781587.1, on the reverse strand, counting down.
CTTGCACAATAAGAGGTTAGAAAATATGGTGCCACCTACAAGCAAGACTCAAATGAACAATTAGTTAAACAAAACAAATTGCTATTTGAAAACCCTACCAATAGATAAACAATAGGAAGACTAATCAAACAAGATTAGTACTCCTATCCATGTAAGTAATAGTACTTCCACAAATGGCCAATTTTAAACCAAAATATAACATCATAAATTATGAAACAATGTCACCTCATTTACAAGCATCCACACATTTGCACATTACACCAATCTTGACCTCCAAAGTCTTGATTTTATTCCAATATGAAAGAGTATTACAGCAATAGTACAATAGGATTTTCTTCTCAAGCTCCAACTAACAAGTCAAGGAAGAGTGCTCTCTTATTTATAGATATTTGGGTGGAGTTCCCAAGGAGGAGGGCACATGGCTTGATCAAGGAGGGCGCACCAAGTGTTGAAAGTTGAGCTGCCAAGTGTGGGAGAGTGGGCTGCCACCTCTCCACACTCCACACATGTGTCAAATCAAACCAAATCCAAGGAGAGGGCGCCACTTCTTTGACTTGTGGGCTGCCACCTCAAGAGGGCGCCACCTCTCCAAGAGGGGCGCACCTCTCTAATCCCATGTGCTCATATCTCCCAAGATATTCAATCAATCAAGTGCCAATCAACTTTATCTTGTCTCCTTTGACTCCCTATTGACTTTTTTCATTAAATTTTCTTCAACCTTGTCCCCCTTTGTCTTTTTTATTTTTGACTTGGTTGATTTTTATTGAATTAAAATGACTTTTTCAGGTTTTTGAGAGTAAAATCAATTTTGAGTGATGAAAATCACTAATTTTACTCACGTAAGTGGGTAATTAGGTAACATGGGTGCTATAGGTCCAAAACTGAGCATCCCCATGGCCTATTTGGTGCCCAAATACCACTTTTTTAAAGTATATTTATTTTTTAATTAAAAATTGCCGAATTCTGGCAATTTTTTAATTAACTGAAAAAAATAAAAAATCCTAGGGGGGACTTAATACATTTCCATAAGACTCTAGGAGGATGTTTATCATGGTAATACACATCAAAGAATAGGCTTAGATCCATTCTCAAGCCTAACCATGAGAATATACTCCAGCTCTGGAGGATTGAGTGAAAAAACTCATAAATTATAAATCACCTGAAAACGACAAAATATAATTAGTAAGTGAAAAAACACTCCAGATTATAACTCACGCTTAGGAATTAAGGTGGCTAAGACCTTTTACAAATTCATCATGCAAACACCTCTTATTACATTTTTTTAATGGAAAATGTAGAGTAACAGGGTGGTCTTTATGACCGGCTGAACTTCTGAACTCTGAATTTTGAACAAGTGATGTTCAAACTTTGGTGGCTCTCTGGAAGTCCATCTTAGTGCAATTTTGATGGATAACAGTAACAAGATCATGGGTACGATTCCTAGAGAAATAGGAAACCTCCATTCCCTTAAACTCTTGTATTTGTTTTCAAACAATTTAAGTGGACATATCCCAAATAGCATAGGTCACTTAAAGTTTCTTAATTGGATAAACTTGAGTAGTAATAATATTGTTGGTCATATTCCTTATAATATTAGTGGATTGTCTTCATTACAACATTTGGATTTATCCAAAAACAATTTAAGTGGACATATTCCAAATAACATAGGTCAACTAAAGTTTCTTAAATGGCTAGAATTGAGTAGTAATAATATCTCTGGTCATATTCTTTATAATATTAGTAGTTTGTATTCATTACAACATTTGGATTTATCAAAAAACAATTTAAGTGGACATATTCCAAATAACATTGGTCAATTGAAGTTTCTTAATTGGCTAGACTTGAGTAGTAATAATATCTCCGGTCATATTCTTTATAATATTAGTGGATTGTCTTCATTACAACATTTGGATTTATCTAAAAACAAGATCAATGGACACATTCCTAAAGCTATTAGTGGGTATGCCTTTCTCAATGGTTTACTTATATAAAAAAAACTCATTTAGTGGAGATTTGGGAAATATAGACTTTCCACATTCTTTGCATTATTTTTCAGCTCACTCTAACTATTTCTTTGGGACTTTACCAACCTGTTTGGCTACATGTGAATTGGTGTATTTCAGGAAAAATCACTTAGAAGGTGAGCTCCCTCACTACATTGGAAATTTTCAATACTTAAAAGTGTTAAGTATCGATTATAATAATTTCCATGGTGGTATTCCTCTATCCATCACAAATCTCACACAATTTACAATCTTGAGAGACTCAGGGGGTTTACAATCAAAACATCTTCAAATATTCAAGAGATAAAAGTACCATTTTCCATTATCACTAAAAGCGTTTAGTATAATCTCACATATTTTCTTGCAACAAACACAATAATTGACTTGTCAAGCAATAATTTTACAAGAGAAATCCCTACAAGCACATGGAGTCCTACGCAACCTGTGATTGTTGAATTTATCTTAGAACTAGTTGGAAGGGAAGATACCTGCATCACTTAGTGAGATATTTACTTTGGAACAGTTGGACTTGGCCAAAAATAATTTGAACAGAGAGATTCCTCGAGAGCTCTCTAACTTGTCAATGTTAGCGATTTTTGATGTTTCATTTAATAACTTATGTGGCTCAATCCCATCAGTTTTCTACTTTTCAATGTAGCATCATTTCAAAAGAATAAGTGCTTACAGGGGTGTCCTTTAAATCCATACAATGAAAAGTAAACATCAGCGGGAGAACACCAATGAGTGTCCTTTATGTATGGGAATTGGAATTGGATTTGGGGGAGAGGTTGCTATGTTGTGGGAAAGAGCTAGAAATTGGGTGTTAGATTTATCCCACAACAGATCACAAGATTTCTACGGAGAATATCGATCCCCTACATAAGAAGAATGTAAAGATATTTTATTGTATATTTGATTATTTCAAAATAATTAATATATATAATAAATAAAATATATTTTAACAAGTAAAATAAAGAGAGAACATGATTATCATTAAAAAAAAATAAAAAAAAATATTAACCATTAATATCATAATAACATTTCATTGCTTATCTAAATAAAAAAAACCTTATAAAAATATAAATATAAAATTTATAATAATATTTCATTGTTTATATAAATAAAAATTATATCATAACACAAGCATAAATATCATTGTAATGCAATATTTCACTATTATTACTTATTGTTCAATTTTCTTATATTTTCTTATTTTACATTTGTTTTTACAATATGAACTTACTTTATGCTATCATACCATTACTTTTTCTATATCAAAATTTTAATTTAAACATCATTGTTCTCACAAATATTACTACAATACAATAGTTGACAATTTCTAGGATTGCCATTGCCGAACTTACTTGCTTTATTGAACTAAAGCTTTTTATTTGTTAATTTTTTCATCAAAAGTTGTGACTCTTCACCAAAGTCACAACTTTTGATGAAAAAATATATTTTAAAATTGCACCTTTATTGAAATTAGTTATCGATAAAGGTGCAATTTTAAAATATATGTTATTTGAATTGAATTTTAAAATTTATCTAATAACTTTTCACCAAGTTATGTTTTATAGATTCTATTCTAAAACTATATTTTTTTATATTTAAAATTGATTGATTAACTTTTGATCAAAGTTATGTTTTTTTAATTCAATTTTAAAATTCACGTACTTTTGATATTTATAATTTAGTGAATTGTTGGTCATTATTGAAAAAAAATTAATAGAAAATAATTCAAACCCTATACTAATACTACTCAAAACATGATTTAAGATACAATTTTTCTACAATACAAGATTAACATATCTTCAAATAACGTATACATTTGTGACTTTGATTACAGGAGTAAAATATCTTCAAATAACGTATACATTTGTGACTTTGATGGTTCTTGAGGTATATGATCTAAACATGGTAAAAAGTTGATAGGTTGTGAGGTTTCAAAATTATAGGAAGCATGGAAATAAAATTAATAATTATATAGTTAAAGGGGTTAGCTCTATCAATTGTCATCGATGTTGTTAAGCATTTGGCTAGTTCCATACTGACATGTAAGGCATATTAATCTATGAAAATGAGTTTACTAGGGATGTCATTCACAAAATTGGGGAAGCATCCCTAGCATTTTCCTGCAAGGATTTCCTTGGAAAAAAATTAGTAATATATAAATAATCATTGATAGATAATATGGTGAATTGCATTTTAACCCGATATATTTGACCACTAACAAATATGTCATGACCACTTCCCACTAAAATACCTTAAGGTCGATTGTACAATATAAAGGTTCTCATTCACTCATTTGTATACGTAAAAATTCAATTTGTTATCATGTTAATTAAATTCAAGAGATACATGAAATGTTTTATTAACTTACTATATATATGGAACACTACAATAGTATGTATTCGATATGAGATAATAAGGGCCTATAATTAATTAAATATCTAAGCCAAAAAAACTAAATTAAACGCACACACTCCATAAATATTATTAGATCATCATTATATATATATATATATATTATAGAGATTAGAATAAGTATACATCTAAAACATCTTCACCTTACAACGATACTTGTTTCACTTACATGCATAAAGTTTTTAAAATTTACATAGGAAAAGGGTTGCTTCCCTCAATGGAGATTCCAGATGAGTATACTTAGATATGGCTTTGGTTTTTACTCATTAAAAGGTTGAAGGATAAGCTTTATATATCCAAGGAGAAATAATCAATTCTCCTCGAAAACGATGCCAAAATGTTACCATACATCTAGCACCTTAGTGCAAAGCCCTCTGTTGGACATGTAGTTTTGGATGCAATTTTGGGAGAAAAAACCTAAGGATAAGGAAAGTGCGCAGGAGAAAGTGCACAGAAGAAAGTACATGGAAGAAAGGGCGCAGGAGGAACGATAGCGCACAAGATGAAGTTAGCACATAGATAAAAGGATAAAGCAAGCAAGTGAGAGGAGAAAGCGCGAAGAAGGACAATGTGCCTTTCTAGAAATAGAAGAACAACATAAAAGTTGTATAAAGAGTGAAAAGTAGAAGAAAGAAAACAACCAATTAACTGAAGCTGGCCATTCCATGCATTGTAATGGGAGATTTTGGGATATATAAGAATAGGCATTTAAGCCCTAGATTTTGGGTGTAAATATGTAATGGGTAGGGTGAAAAGGAGTCTATCGGGCTAGAGAGAGTTTGTAGAATCTGTAGAAGTTGAGATTATGCAAGAATCATGAATGTAATAAGTTGATAAGATGAATAAAGATAAATTTGAGAGATAATCTTACATCTTGTGTTCTTTACTTTTTTATTTGTGTTTATGAATGATGTTGTTGTATTTCATAGACTAGACATAGTTTATGGAGTGATTACAGTGCAATATTCATGAATGAATACGATAATATCTATAACAATCGAACACATACATAACCTAGAAGAAGGAATAATAACTCAGATATATGCCTCCCTTTCCCTTACTCATGCAAAAGCATGGTTCTTTCATTCCCCATAGATACCTCAGGTAAGACTTCATCCACACAAGCAAGTGATGCCGAAAGGGTCAGTGTCTTGTGGGTTTGTTGGTCATAGTTAAGAAAAACTTTGGGTCTCTAAAACTAGTGCACAGGCCATTTTAAGCCAACAAATGGTTCTGTTGTCGGGACCGAGACATTGTGACTAAGGGGATGTTTTGGAGGCCAGCCAAGAAGGAGATCACAGACTGGTTGGAACAAAAAAAATGGGAATTTGCGCGACAATATAATAGGAACCCTCGAATGAGTGACAAACAATGGATGCAAAGGTATGTTTTCATGGATCTACATGAAATTTTATTTGGCGAATTTCAAAAAATTATGATCGAGTGGCTAGAAAGGATGGTAGAGAATACATGAAGGCTTAGTGTTGTAGCACAAAAGAATTAGACTCCTAAATTGGTAAGACAGTTGAATTCAGTAAGTAACGCAACTACTCGAGTAATTGAGTTTTGGTTAGATAGTGTACTAGGGGGTTATGTTACAAAATTTTCAGTAGATTGCATTCAGTCATACAGTGTTGCAAAAAGAGGGTTTTTCAAAGGCCCATGAGGAAGTTTCTTGAAATCATTGAATACGTGGATAAACATGTTGTTATGTAAAAAACACGTGATGATTATGAAGTCTGATAACTAAAATGGCTTTGTGCACATAGGGGGAGCCGAAGGATGACATGGGAATTGTCTGAGAGAAGGAAGAAATGAACAAGGAAGGAAGGGATTGAGGATGCAAGAAGGCAATATATTAGAGGAAGAGTACGATTTTGGAGAGTTGTGCAGAGGAAGACGGTACAAAAGGCAAACTATTGGGGCTATGAGAGAAGAGTAACATAATGAGACAAAGGAAAGATAACCCTGTGAACTAGTTTGAATCATAGAGATATCGTATATAGGAGGAGAAGAAGAAGGGTTTCAGTCCAGTCCAGTTATAGAATAACTAGTAAGTCCTACTAAAAAAGGATCCTATGTTGACGCAGTGAGAGAGGTCGCACACGCATACCCCACAGGGTCTCTGCACGCACCTCCCGCTCTCAGGATCGTTCAAAAATCCCCTTTCGTTGAGACGAAGCAGCTCCTTGGATCCCCAATGGAATCTCTACTAAAATATGACCCACAGGTCTTTTTACTCACTTTCTCGGCCTCTGCACCAGACCGTGAACAAATTCCCCATAGGAAATATAATATCGGGCTTCAGGGTTTCGTGTTCCTCATTGTCAAGAGTTCTTGTACTCTTCAATCCCCGATCACCGATGAGCTCCTTTCAGCCTTAGCCCCTCCCTGGCTAGGTTCCTAGTCCACAAGAACATGCTCACAAGACCGTAGCCTTATATCTTTCCTTTCGTCGGGGTTTCGAGCTTTCTAATGCCAAAATGTAATGGCTCACGGGATTACCGATCCTCGAATCTCGATAAGATGACAACTGGCCCCTTAAATGACAGCTCCTTCCTTCCTCGATACACTGACAGCTGGCTCCCCCAGTGGCTCCTTCTCTCCTTTCCATCATGCTGACAGCTGGCTTCCACTCATCGGGGTTTTGGCCTTCGTGGTTCCAAAATGCACAAACACTTTGTCACCGGGATCCTCGATATCCCGATGATCCAAACACTGATCAACCACTTCCTGTCGAGACTTTCCCCGATGGCACCGATTTCTTCCATGCGTCCCCTCTGATGGACAGTCCCGATTGACACTCGGGACTTCAAGACTTCTGATGTCCTGACTCTTTCGACCTCAGGAACTTCGATTTCCCGATGCCGAATATACCGTCTCTCTTCGGATTTCTGACACCTGTCTCCCCAAATGGACGGCTCAGATTATGTCAGGGTTTGCACTATGGACTTCCCCGATCCCTTGTCCATGGGAATGTCAATTTCCCAACTCCCAATGCCTCGATCTCTGCCACGTCTCTCCACCAACGGACGTCAAGATATGACCTCACGATTTGAGACTTGAAGTGCCTCAAATTTCTTGTCCTCATGACTCCCGATTTCACGATGGCTGAAGTCTCGACAGTAAACCTCGTGCAGCTCCTGTCCAATCTGATGGCTGACAGGAAATTTCTCTCAGATATGATGGCCCAAATCCATTCTCCTCGACGCTCCTCCAGAGGCTAAACTCTACACACCTTCACCTGATCCAACAACTTACGGGATTCTATGTGAACATCCGATGGTCCACAATCTCCTCTCCTGCGTACACTCCAGAGACTAAACTTTGAGCATCTTCTCCTGATCCAACGGCTTATGGGATTTTATGTGAACATCCAACAATCCACAATCTCCTGGGCTTGAACCTTGGAAACCCAGTCGTAACCTCCTTGCTTCTTGCCAAATCTGATGGCTGACGAGATTTTTCTCCAGATCTAACAGTGCAGATCGTTTCTTCCCATGCGCTCCCTCTGATGCTCTCTGGACGTGAAATCTTCAATGGTCCAGGTTTCTTTCCTCCGTCGATCCGACGGCTGCTGTGCTCCCTCCTGAGCTTCTTGCATGCTTTCCTTCTCTTGATTGGAAGAATTCCAAGTCTCCTAAAGGCCTCAACCTTTGTCTTATTTCTCTGTGAACTCCACAACTATGAGTTCCACTGTGCGCGTAGAAACGTTGTCCCTCCTGAGCTTTGGGAACTTTGAACTCTCCAAATATTTCTTCAGTCTCTGCACTCCTTGCATCTTGACTCTGTGCACTGAAGGCACTTTTCCTCCTGAGCTTCTCAACCACTCAGACCCCTAAGGTATTTTGTCCTTCTTCTCCTTCAGATGGAGAATGAAATGGATGCCCTCCTAGCTATCCTTCTGCTCAAGCAACTGCTTGTTGAGCCTGTCTGCACACTAACTCAAATGCCCACCTGGCAGAGTGTCTCCTCCCATAACGTTCAATAGTTTTGTCCTCCAGTGCACCTATGCACCCGCTCGATGCCCACCTGGTAGAGCTCTTAGAATCCTCAATGATTCTGGTCCTTCTTCTTGAACTCACATCAGAGTCCTTCATCTGTGCACTCCTTGCACTAGCTCAATGCCCACTTGGCAGAGCTTTAGAGAACTCCTCATATCTTCTATCCCTTCTATTTGAACTCACAAAAGAGTTCCTCCCTCAGCACCACTGTGCATATGCTCAATGCCCACTTGGCAGAGATTTACAGAATTCACAGTAGAATTCTGTCTGCAATTGTGTCTCTCATACACAACCTTGCCTCCAATGTATTCAACAACCTTTAGGTATTTCTCATAAGTTGTTCACTCCATCTTTTGTGTCGCAGCACATCTTCGTCTGAACCCACAGTATTCAGAAATGCAACTCTGTGCGCGGCTATCAGAACCCGCAACGTTCTATCACACCCTCCTGGTGTGAAGCCTCAAAGACCTTCAAGCCTGAAACCAAACAACTCCTGCAAAATGCATCAACATAACATACATCTACAACATACATAGAGAACACACACAGACATCCACATAACACACTAACACACAGTAATGTAGGAAAAAAATGCTCTTTTGTATTAAAATGGCAAATGCTTGTAATTACAAGGTGTTCTCGAGCTCTCTCTGGCTCTACTCATCTCAATCCTCACTAACTCAAAATGAGATCTAAAAATATCTTTTACCTGAGGGAGCTCTTCGAGCGCTTCCCTCCAAGCTCAGCTACTCTATTAAATTACAATAAATGGTTGTCTAGTCCAGCGTCTAGATCTATATCTCAGTTGATCTAGCATTAAATCCGATCTTATCTACAGCCTGCACAAAGGCACGACTCTATGGCTCAACAACCTAAACACATTAAATTACATTCATTTCAAATTCAAAATGAGGTTGCGTCTCTCTTTAGCCTTTGAATGCGTGCGTGCTGACATGGCTGGCTGGCTGGCTGGCTGACGTGGAGAGATGCTCTTGCATCAAAATCCTCAGCTGCAAAATCATGAGCTCCTGGTCATGCGCTTCCCCTCTAAGATGTTGGAAATCCTCCTGAATCTCAAACCAATCTCTGGAGCTTTCCATCTGCTCCATTCTGCTGCTGCTGTTGCTACTTCTTCGCTGCCCAGCCTCTCTTTGCTGGCAATCTCTGTTGACTCTACCATAAACCTTCTAATATCTTCTATCACTTGGTCCAGTAGCTCCAGTGGCTGGTTCTTCTCTTGCAGTCTCCTCAGCTGCAAAATTTGTTGGCAATTTGGTAGATCACCATGATTTCCCATGCTTCCCTCTTCATCCTCATCTGTGGCCACAAGTTGCCATTCTGTTGCAGACTTCAGCTCTACAGTCTCCCTTTGACTGACTTGCTACTCAGTCATCCTCTTCTCTGACAGCTCAAATTCTGCTAGTTCTCTGGCTGGCCCTGGATTGTTCAACCAATCCTCCAACATCTCTAGCTCCATCTCCCATGGAGTGATAAATCTGTCTGCCTGCTCTTTGGCTTCTTTTGCTGCTAGCTTCAGTGCTGCAATTTCTTTCTTTTCAGCTCCCTGGCTGAAATCATTGAGCCATTCCTCAGAATGCTCATTCTCTCCTTTGTATGCTTTTGCTTGGGCAGTCTCAAACACCTGCTCCAGTTCTCCTTCTTTTCTGACAATCATCGTTAGTTGTGACTGTTCTTCTATTGTTGCTGCATCATCTGCAACACAGACTTCTGCCTCCTCCTGGGAAAATCGTAGGAATATTCCAATTCCTCCAATCATCAGAATATTATCCTGATCTTCCTCCTTGGTCAACTGCACATGTTGATCTAAACCCATATCTGAATTCATGAGACCCTCAGATAGTCACATCTGCTCGGTCAACTCCTCAGGTTGATTCCAACTCACCTGCTCATCCTTGCCCACCTGGAAATATGGGATTCTTTCGCTGCTCTCCTGGCAGACTATGAGATCAATCGATCCCATCTTCATCAACACTCCTTACTAAATTGAACTCACCTCTGAGTCCATGAGACTTTTAGATAGTCTCAAATTTTCATCTCTTCCCACCTGGAAATCTGAGATGCTTCCACTGCCCTCCTGGTAGTCTTCGAGATCTCACATCAACCTCATATCATTGCCCAGCTGGCAATGTAAAATTCCCTCACTATCCTCCTCACAGTCCATGAGATCCCGCAACGATCTCAACCCGTTGCCCACCTGGTAATTGGGAATTTCATCTCTCCCCTCATGGCAGCTCTTGAGATCCTCAACTGATCCCAATTCATTTTCAAAATCATTGAGACTTCTCCCAGTCTCTGGTTCATAGACATAAATCATCTTTTCCTCTGTGGCCTTGAGGTTTTTAGCATACCTCGGCCATCTTTTTAACATCCTGCGCTGCCCTCTGACCATCAACTCCTTAACTGGCCACTTTGCTTTTGCCTTCTTCATGGGCAATTCACGCATCTTTCTCAACCTCCTATCCTGCTGCATCCGCAGTTCGAGCTTCTCTATGTCTGCCTTTAATTCATAGATCTCTTTATCCATTTCTGCAAGCTTTTATACCTTACTTTTCTTCCTCCCAGCATGCCTGTGGTCTTCAGTAACCATGGTGTTGTCTTTTCCTGCTTTCCTAGAAGTCCTGGTGTCACTCTGCATCCCGAGTGTTTCCTGCTTCATCCTACAGTCTCCCTGACTGCTCATGGACTGTTGCCTACCTGCAAACAAAATCCTTACAGAATCTCCAGCGCTCTGTCTTCTTCTCTCTGCAGGAAATATACAAATAGATTTCCTGCTCTGATGCCACTTGATGCATATCAGAGTGCACCTTACTTCCTTCTGCCTCCTCCTGCCTGAAATATACAAACAAGAATCAAGCCCTGATACCACTTGACGCATTGAGAGAGGTTGCACATGCATACCCCATAGGGTTTCTGCACGCACCTCCCTCTCTCAGGATCGTTCAAAAATCCCCTTTCGCTGAGCCGAAGCAGCTCCTTGGATCCCCAATGGAATCTCTGCTAAAATCTGACCCACAGGTCTTTTTCCTCACCTTCTCGGCCTCTTCACCGAACCGTGAAAAAATTCCCCACAGGAAATATAATATCGAGCTTCAGGGTTTTGTGTTCCTCGTTGTCAAGAGTTCTTGTACTATTCAATCCCAAATCACCGATGAGCTCCTTTTGGCCTTATCACCTCTCTAGCTAGGATCCTAGTCCACATGACCGTGCTCACAAGAACGCAGCCTTATATCTTTCCTTTCGTCTGGGTTTCGGGCTTTCTAATGCCAAAATGTAATGGCTCATGGGATTACCAATCCTCGAATCTCGATAGGCTGACAGCTGGCCCCTTAAAAGGTGGCTCCTTCCTTCCTCGATACACTGATAGCTGGCTCCCCCAGTGGATCCTTCTCTCCTTTCCGTCGTGCTGACAGTTGCCTTCCACTCATCGGGGTTTTGGCCTTCACGGTTCCAAAATGCGCAAACACTTTGTCACCAGGATCACTGATATCCCGATGATCCAAACACCGATCAACCACTTCCTGTCGGGGCTTTCCCCGATGGCACCGATTTCTTCCACGTGCCCCCTCTGATGGATGGTCCCGATTGACACTCGGGACTTCGAGAATTCTGATGTCCCGACTCTTTCGACCTTAGGAACTCTAATTTCCCGATGCCAAATATCCCGACTCTCTTCGGATTTCTAACACCTGTCTCCCCAAACGGACGGCTCAGATTATGTCAGGGTTTTCACTATGGACTTCCCCGATCCCTTGTCCACGGGAATGTCGATTTCCTGACTCTCGATGCATCGATCTCTGCCACGTGTCTCCACCAACGGATGGTCAAGATCTGATCTCGCATTTTGAGACTTGAAGTGCCTCGACATTCTTGTCCTTGTGACTCTTGATTTCATGATGGCTGAAGTCCCAACAGTAAACCTTGTGCAGCTCATGTCTAATCTAACGACTGACAGGAAATTTCTCTCAGATCTGACGGCCTAGACCCATTCTCCTCGACGCTCCTCCAGAGGCTAAACTCTGCGCGCCTTCACCTGATCCAACGACTTACAGGATTTTGTGTGAACATCCAATGGTTCACAATCTCCTCTCCTGGGCACACTCTAGAGACTAAACTTCAAGCATCTTCTCCCGATCCAACGACTTACGGGATTTTGTGTGAACATCTGACTATCCACAATCTCCTCGGCTTGCACCTTGGAAACCCAGTCGTAACCTCCTCGCTTCTTGCCAAATTTGACGGCTGACGATATTTTTCTCCAGATCTGATGGTGTAGATCATTTCTTCCCATGCACTCCCTCTGATGCTCTCTGGACGTGAAATCTTCAACGGTCCAGGTTTCTTTCCTCTGTCGATCTGACGACTGCTGTGCTCCCTCCTGAGCTTCCTGTGCACCTTCCTTCTCTTGCTTGGAATAATTCCAAGTCTCCCAAAGGCCTCAACCTTTGTATTCCTTCTCTGTAAACTCCACAACTATGAGTTCCACTGCGCACGTAGAAACGTTTTACCTCATGAGCTTTGGGAACTTTGAACTCTCCAAAGATTTCTTCAGTCTTTGCACTCCTTGCAGCCCAACTCTATGCACTGAAGGCACTGTTCCTCCTGAGCCTCTCAACCACTCAGACCCCTAAGGGATTTTGTCCTTCTTCTCCTTCAGATGAATAATGAAATGGATGCCCTCCTGGCTATCCTTCTGCTCAAGAAACTGCTTGTTGAGCCTGTCTGCACACTAACTCAAATGCCCACTTGGCAGAGTGTCTCCTCCCAGAACATTCAACAGTTTTTTCCTCCTGTGCACCTATGCACTCGCTTGATGCCCACCTGGAAGAGCTCTCAGAATCCTCAGTGATTCTGGTCCTTCTTCCTGAACTCACAATAGAGTCCTTCTTCTGTGCACTCCTTGCACTGGATTAATGCCCACTTGGCAGAGCTTTATAGAACTCCTCAGAGATTTTGTCTCTTCTATTTGAACTCACAACAGAGTTCCTCCCTCAGCACCACTGTGCATATGCTCAATGCCCACTTGGCAGAGCTTTACAGAGTTCACCGTAGAATTTTGTCTGCAACTGTGTCTCTCATACACAGCCTTGCCTCCAAGGTATTCGCCAACCTTGAGGTCTTTCTCCTGATTTGTTGACTCCAGCTTATGTGCCGCAACACGTCTTCGTCTGAACCCGTAGTATTTAGAAATGCACCTCTGTGCACGGCTATCAGAACCCGCAACGTTCTGTCACACCCTCCTGGTGTGAATCCTCAAAGACCTTCAAGCCTGAAACCAAACAACTCCTGTAAAATGCATCAACATAACATACATCTACAACATACATAAAGAACACACACAAACATCCACATAACACACAATAATGCAGGACAAAATTGCTCTTTTGTATTAAAATGGAAAATGCCTGTAATTACAAAGTGTTCTCGAGCTCTCTCTGGATCTACTCATCTCAATCCTCACTAACTCAAAATGAGATCTAAAAATATCTTTTACCTGAGGGATCTCTTCGAGCGCTTCCCTCCAGGCTCACCTACTCTATTAAATTACAATAAATGGTTGTCTAGTCCAGCGTATGGATCTAGATCACAGTTGATCTAGCATTAAATCTGATCTTATCTACAGCCTACACAAAGGCACAACTCTATGGATCAATAGCCTAAACACATTAAATTACATTCATTTCAAATTCAAAATAAGGTTGCGCCTCTCTTCAGCCTTTGAATGCGTGCGCGCTGACGTGGCTGGCTGGCTGGCTGGATGACGTGGAGAGATGCTCATGCATCATATGTTGAATCCAATACCCCATGTGCTTCACCACAATCATAGATAACATTTGAAGACTTGTCAAAATCCATCATAATTAGTTGAGGATTACATAGTAGTAGTATCCATAATAGTTGGAGAAGTGCACAGAGTCAAAGTCGAAATTCAAGTCCACTAGCATCACTAAAAGGAGGGACTACAAAAGACAATATGGCGGGAGTAGAAAATACTCTTAGACTTCCTGAATTCAAGGGATTGGGGTTATAGGACTTGGAACAACATTTGTTTGTGTGAGAATTAGTTTGGGCCGCTAAAAACATACAGGATGATGCCGTAAAAATTGCGCAGTTAGCAACGACATTTAGAGGTCGTGCGTTGGTATGGTATATGAAGTTACAAAGCATTATGCCTACATGACAAGACATGACTTTGATAGAGATAAAGCAAGTGCTACTAAAGGAGTTCAAAAATCCAAAGTCAAAATCATAGTACATCACCGAGCTAAAAGAGATCAAACAGGTACAAACAGATTCTATATGAAATTTTGACCAGTGCTTTAAGGATGTAATGGGTAGATTCACTTTACAAATTCCAAATCAACAACATCAAGAGTGGTTTATTTCCATACTTCTACCACACATTTGGAGGCCATTGATTCAATAGAAGGTTATGCCGTATCTTGAGGTGTTAGAGATTGCAATGAAACTAGAGGCATCTCCAATAGGACATACAAGAGGAATGGCACAGGTTCAGATGTTGTTGGATGCATTAATAATTCAGTTGGATGAGCTTACCAATGGAAGGGAGAAATGAGAACAAGTGTGGTGTACCAAATGCAGGATGAAGGGCCATCACAAGGATGAATTCCCAACATTCAGACAGTATTTAACAATTGGAGTTCCAAATCCACTACCAGGAAGGGGATACTACGAGATATATAAGAAATGAGGACATCACCCCATGGAGTGTCCATTACTAAAAAAGTATCAAAGTACACCAAAGAACGTTGTTTGCAACTTTTTCAATTCAGTAGGACATGAAGAGAAGGACTGTCACACACTTGATATAATAATGGAGCGCACATCAGATATGTACAGAATCCAAGCAGAGAATACCGACGAAGAAGGAGGTGGTGCACAATGTAACAATCAAAGTGGGTTCATTTAGGTGAACAAAGGGAACTTTGTTAGAGGCCGAGGAAGAGGAACTTTTGGTAGAGGAGGAAGCATACCAATTATGTGTTATAAATGTAGTCAACCTAGACACTTAGATCACAATTGTTAGAATCTGTGTAAAACATGAACATACTGTAGAGCTTTGGATCATGAAAAAAAATATTGTCTCCAGTTAGTTGCGAAATGTTAAGCCAGAAAAAACCAAAATTAGAATCTGAATCAGAATGTGTAGATGATATCAACTGAAAGACGCAGTGAAGGACCAAAACTCATAGTCGTTACACGTTTAGGATCTAGGAAAAGCATTGATATGGAAACTCAAGGAAACTAGACAAAGAAGTGGGTAAGTAAGTCAACAGGGCCTATACCAACATTTGATCCACAATAGGAAAAACAGATATATCAGAGTGCAAGAAAGGAAATACTTGGACCACATGAGGGAGCATCAACATCATCGTTGCCTCACATAGAATATCAAATTGTACCAAAGAAGTCAAGTGTGCAAGTAAGTACACTAAAAGAGTTCTTAAAGAGTTGTGTAGATTCACTGATGAAGGATAGAACTATTCTATGTATGTTATATAACATGATTGATCACTACACAAAAGGAAGGGACACCCCTGTTGAACAAAGAATGGTAAATCAGGTACTACGCAGGAAGAGAACCAACAAATATTTAGGTTTAATGCGCATATTGGAGAGTACGATGTGGATAATGTTATTTTGCACTTAGGATCTGATGTGAATGTGCTACCTAAGCAGACATGTGAGATGATGGGAGAACCTAATCTAGTATGGTCCCCTGTTCAGTTAAGACTCACGAATAAACAAAAGTTAGTCTCGATTGGGCAACTGACAAGAGTACCCATAAACATAGATGGGGTGTGCAACATGGTATATTTTGAAGTTATTGAGATAGTAGATGATATTCAACCATATCTAGCACTGATGGCGTTGGGATGGGAGTTCGATAACCAGAAAATTATTAACTTGAAGAAGAGAGAAATGATATTCGAGGTCAGGGATTTGAAAGTTACTGCATCTTTGGAACCATCAGAAGGAAAGAGATACACAAAGCCAACAAGAGGGAAAGACATTGAAAAATTATACAATCTAATTGCGCATATGGAGAACTATGTCAACCCAAAAATGGATGGAACGCTGAGTTGGAGAAGTATCAGTTCGTGCGCATAATATTTAGAAACCGATCTAGAAAAATGGTAGCAGAGGATGCAAGAAGTATAAACTAGACGATGTGAGCGGATAAGACAATCTTTGCGATGGATAGGAACGGAACTACATGATCCACCCATGTACGATGGAATTATTGATATTGGTATATTTATAAAATAATTTGAGTTATATTTGTCCGAACAACAGAGGATGTTGCCACTAGATGTCATCTTAAATGAAACTAGAACTAGGTGGTGGGTTGCGCACAAAAAGGAAATGAAAGGCTAGGAACAATGCAGCAGACTTATGCAGCTACGCTTTGGACTTGAGGAAGAAGAGTCTACGAAGAAATATAGAGGAGAGAGAAAACTAACATGTCACTTAGAAAGTTGTAGGGCCTTATGGTGTACAGTACCAGAGACATAGTGGATGCACAGATTCATACACATGTTGGACACAATCCCGAAGAATTGGTATTTAGAATTGGAGATGTGTAGGGAGACAACATAATGGGAAGAATTGGTCCATAGATTCAAAATCAAATTCACATTTGAACTGAATCTCCCTCCATACATACATCACTATATTCCATTTGAACAAATATCTTCTCGGAGGTAGAGATGATGGAAGTAGTACCTTTATGCAGTGCGCAAAAAGCCAAGATGATAGTCCATAAGCTATTAGAATGTTATAATGTAACAAAGGAACAATATGAGGACGAGGATCCCAAGAATGTATAAATACCAGAGAAAAAGGGAACACACATAGTAGAAGGGTTAGATCTTTCATTCATTGTGTACACACAGCCAATCAAGACGAAAAAGGTCAACATTGGGACAACGAAGAATCCTAAGTGTTCACAGATAGGAGATTATTAGAACAATGAGACAATTGAGAAGGTTGTTGATTTATTACGAGAATATTTGGATTTATTTCCAACCAAATTCACAGATGTGAAGGGAATAAGAGGAGACTTAGGCAAGATGAATATCTCGCCAAAACCAGGAGCTAATCCAATACGACAAAGACCTTACAGGTTAAACTCGAGGTACAAGGAGACGGTCAAGACTGAAATTAACAAGATGCTAGTTGCATGTATCATTGAACCAGTCAAAGAATCCAAATGGATTAGTCCAATGGTGGTGCAGGAAAATAAGACATGATGAATTAGGATTTGTGTGGATATAAGGAAACTGAATGACGCATGCTTACATGACCCATTCCTAACACCATTCATGGATGAGGTACTAGAGAATGTACGAGGTCAAGAAACATATTTGTTTACAAATGGATTCTCCAAGTACCATAAGATAAGAATTGTGTAGGAATATAGACATAAAACCATGTTTGTGATGGAGTGGGGAAGTTATCAGTACATGGTGATGCCATTCAGATTGAAGGATGCCCCTACTGTGTTTTCTAGAGTAGTAGTGGAAACATTCAAGGAGTTCATCCATAAGTTTTTGGAGGTTTACTTGGATGATTGGATGGTGTTCAGTCTACTGCAGGATCATATTAAATTTCTTTACCTCATGTTAGATCGATGTCAAAAATGTCAGATCTCATTGAACTTAAAGAAGTGTATTTTTTGGGAACCGTTTGGAATTCTACTAGGACATGCAGTATGCAAACAAGGACTATTGGTTGAGCCAGCCAATAGCACGGTAATTATGGAATTAGAGCCTCCAACATTAGTCAGATAGTTAAGGGCCACTTTGGGTCATACAGGTTATTACAAGAAGTTTATCAAAGGATATGTGCATAACACCACCCATGGAAAAGTTAATAAAGAAGGAAGCCAAGTTTCAATGGAATGAGGACTACTAGAAGAGGCTGGACACTTTGAAACAAAAATTGGTGACCACACCAATTTTGATCTTTCCATAATGGAACAAGGAGTTCCATGTACATGTATATGCATCGTACATAGTGCTGGGCACAGTTTTGTCACAACAAGGAGAGGGGGACATTGATCATCCAATTGTGTTTGCAAGTAGGAAAATATCTACATCTGAAAATAATTATACTAGTATAGAGTGGGAAGGATTGGAAATGGTCTATGTGCTAGAAAAATTCAGGCACTACTTATTGGGGTCCCACTTTAAGATGTATACATACCATTCTTCCTTAAAGTACTTACTAAACAAGCCTGTATTAGGAGGAAGAATATAAATATGGTTGTTATTGTTTAAGGAATATGACTTTGAGGTCATAGTAAAATCAGGAAAGATGAATGAAGGACCTGATCATCTCTCATGCATATTGAAAGGAGAGGATGCAAGTAGTTTAAATGATAATTTACCAGATGCATATTTATTTACAGTCGGGATGGTGAATGATTACTTTGTGGAACTAAATACATGCATGGCCCCATCCGAGATGATAGTTGAATAGAATAAACAATTGGTGGTGAAAGTAGCAGATTATCAATTGATTGTAGGGAACTTGTATAAGTTAGTAGAATATGGAATATTGAGTCATTGTGTACTGGAACATGAAAGGTAGATGATATTAGAGGAAGCACACGATGAAATTGATGGAGGGAATTACGTAGGAAAAACAATGACACAAAATATTTTATGAGCAGGGATTTGGTGGCCTACATTGCACAAAGATGTGAAGGAGTATTGTTAGGCCTGGGACACATGTCAAAGAGTGGGAAAATCATCTAGGAGAGATGAAATGTCATTAACACAAGTAACGTTGCAAGAATTTGGTAAGTGGTCCATTGACTTTGTAGGAACGATCAATCCATAAGCAAGGAGATCAGGGGTAAGATACATCATCACTGTGACATAGTACTTGACCTGGTGGGTGGAAGCAACACCAATTACTGATTGTACTACAGAGATAGTTGCACGGTTTCTATTTGAGAACGTAGTCACAAGGTTTGGATGTCTTCTCCCATTACTTAGTGATAAAGGTACGCACTTTCTTAATAGTACAATTGCCTCACTCATTGAGGAATTTCAAATTCATCATCAAAAGAGTATACCATATGACCCTCAGGACAATGGCATAGTGGAAGATTTTAATAAGATCTTGGAAAATTCTTTGACAAAGATCTGCAATGTAGGGAGAGATGATTGGGACTTGTGAGTCCCTGCAGTGTTATGGGATTACAAAACTAGAATTAAGAAGCTGACAAAGAATACATCGTTCCTGTTGGTTTACGAACATGAAGAAATTATGCTAATGCAGTTCATTCTACCTAGCCCGGACATTGCAACAATCATTGAGCTCTCTGATACTAGCGCAATAGAGGAGATATTGGTGCAGTTAGTTCACCTTGAGGAGGATTGGTTTATTGTAGGGTTCCATCAACAAGTGAAGAAAGAAAGAGAGAAGTCCTGACACAATCACCACACTAAACCAAAGATATTTCAAGTTGGCGATTTGGCATTACTCTATGAAAACAAGTATCTGCAACATCCAGGGAAGTTTCACATGCATTGGCTAGGTCCTTATGTCATACAACAGATAACTGAGACATGTGCTATGTGGTTGGAAACCTTGGATGGACAAATCCTGGAGGGAATGGTGAACATAAGTTGACTGGAACTCTATAGAGATATTCAACAGTCTTTAGAGTAATCTAGGTTGCGCTAGAACCCCTGTATTATAGTAAGTGTACCATAGTAGAAAGAAAAACAAGAAAAACCAATAAAAGGAAGAAAAGATAAGAAAATAAATAAAAAAGTAGTGATAGGAAATACCAAGGTATCAGAACTTGCGCAACTGAGCTAATCATCACATATGAAGACAACACTACACCAAGTTCAAAGAAAAGGTACAACTAGAAGAGTAAAGAACTACATCATAGGTTGGCTAAGACCAGACCGTTAAAAGTGTCCAGGCATGGAAAAAATAGTTCAAGAGCCAGCGTGACATGTCATAAAAGCGTCGTATCAACATTAAATCAGAAAAACCACTGAAAATACTAAACAGGTCAGCAGTACAAAAAGAGGATCATAAGGCAGATTTGGCAATTAAGTACCTTTTAGTAACCAATCCCCAACATCGATGCCAGATTGGACAAAGTAGTTAAGGAAGAATACGATAGGTCTACATGGAACGAACATGGAAAACACCAAGAGGGAAGGAAACACAAAGTCATTTTCTCATGCAAGCAGAAGCGAATAGAGCCAAGCTTCTCGAGCTAAGTTACAACGACCTGCATAGACACACAACACTTTTCCACTAGTCTAACATACAGAGAGAATGGCACTGCCGAGAGTAGGATGATTTCCTAGAGAAACCAAGAGAAAATATAAGAAACCAATAGATGTGGAGGTCGAGGAGGTGGCCAAAACTTCATCTCCAATGCCACATGCAAATTTTTCACATGGATTATTTACCACCGAGGAAGGATGATGCACCCCCAATAACAATACCATTAAATGCCAAATATCCATTACCCAGAGCACCAGTCCCGAAGGGAATCATTCAAGATGAGGAAATGATCGACAAGGTGGCCAAATTGAAATTTATGGACCACGATATCACTAACACAAAGAAATTCCCTAACTTGGCTAGGGATCAATATTTGTGCATGAATACCGACCCTGACACATGAAAAATTTCGATGGAACCACAAGAATGGGCATTGGGCTTGCAGAAATCTAGGATACTAAAGTTGTTCAAAATTCCTTATTTCAGATAAAGTAATAAAGTCAATGCATATTTCAAGGAATTGCATAGCTTCATCCATGAGGGGACACTTTGGCTAGATCCCCCAATTTAAATTGATACTATGCTAATTGTGCCCATAAAATGGTTGAGAAAGGTAGGCGAATATCTGTCATTAATGCTCCACAAAATGGGAGAGTGAGCCCTCTCTGAGGCCATAAAAGACAAGTATGACACATTCATAGGAAAAAGGGATCTGAATGTGAAGAGCATTAATGACCAAGAGGTTAGGTTTACAATGCAGTTTTTGTCTTGCAAACTATTGCACAAATGTCGCAGAGATGAGGTAACAACGACAATCATCTCGATCGCAGAAAAATGCAAAGAATGCGCTCAAATGAACTGGGAGACATTTCTCTTTCACCAATGTTTTTAGGACTGTACAGAGGCTCAGAAGAAGGGCGTCGAATTTCACTATGCTTGGTTACTTATTCACATTGTGGTGATTTAGTTGCAGGAGGGCGCATATTTTCAGTGCATGAGAGTTTTTGGTCGCAGCCCTTTGGCTACTTGGTATGCTAACTTATGGAACACAACCATTAAGAGGTGACATATTGACACCAATGCCACATTTTATTCATATATGTAGCTCATTACGAAGGCAGTAGAGAGTACACTACATATTTCATAGGATGTAGTCATTGCATACAGGGATTGTGCGTGCTTTAGAGATGGCATGCACCATCTATATGTGCAAGCCAAAAATGATCCTGTGTGACAAGAGTTTTCAACCAGTTAACGGTTGAAACTAGAAGACATGCACTTACTTATCAATGACTGGGAGGATGACTGGAATAATCTGACCGACAAGCCATGGCCTTCAAAAGAGGATGAAGACCAAGAGAAAAGTGAGGAGGAACAGGATTGAAAAAATGTTGCAGAAAAGCACCTTGACCAATCTACAATCCCTGAAACGGGACTGAAATGAAAATATCAAGAGCCATAAAAGATAGGAGGGGTGCCAAAAAATATAGGAGGAGAGTGAAAGAAAGATAAAGCACAAAGCCAGACCTCGTTTTGTATTTTAACCGATGATGATATGGATCGAATTGGGTACCTGATATGAAATTCCACCAAGGAAATTTGAGAGGAATCTGCAACAAAGCACGAAGACCACTAGAATATGGTCCAGGATCAGTTGGGACTCCTTCAAAATATTTTGGAAACAACATTCACTAGTACATATTGGAAAAATTGTGACGTTGTATTTGCGACGTTATGGACAAAATTGGCCATACTGTTGAAAAATAGAGGAATTTTTTTTTTTTTTTTGTCCATATTGCCCGATAACTTCGCTCTTGTGACATACTACTAAGTACATCTCTCTTGTGCCGATGTAAAAGTTTTTTCTCTCTTGCGACGTTGGTGAAATATTTTTCGCACTTGCGATGTTGTGGTCACTGGGTTTTCCCCACCCCAACGGTCACCTAGTATTTGACAAAGTCAACATTGACTTGGTCAACTATCGTCATAATTACAACACTATAAAATATATAAATATGTTTCATTTTACGAAAGTTGCAACAAGTTTTCTATAATAATGACAGTTCAAAAAGGGTCTAAGACGGTCTTCTCGATGAACAAAAAACATGTATTTTTTTCAGTATATGTCTGTGGGGAAGAATTTTAGAAAACATTAGAGGTGGGAAAAAAATTAAAGAGGGTGAAAAGGGTGACGGTAAATGTTATTTCCCTTGCAAAAATTGTTGTACTAGACGTCCCCGAAAGATTTTTAATATCAATAGCTAAAAAACATTGTAGAAAATATGGGCACATGGAAGGGGGATCAAATGAATATTGTCCCATGGTAATTAGATATATATATATTCATTATCTTTTTTAATATTTATTCTATTCTCAAACTTTTATAATGTTTTATACATGCACTATTTTTTCATGATTGTTTGTAATTATAAAGTTAGATTTTCCCCCTAATTTTATGCACAAAGCACCAAGTAGTAGCAGAAATGATGTTGTACAAGATGAAGAACTTGAAGCAGATAATGAAGATCAAGTTAATGATCCCATGGAAGTAGATGAAAATAATAACATAGTTCAATATGATGGTACAAATCAAATGATCTAAGACTTATTCGATCATTTAGATGAGGATCATGGGGACAATAGTGATGGTATTTATGATGAACCTCTGATTGAAAAGGAAAATAAATGTCTTTATAAAGGGTCAAGAGAAAATATTCTCTCCACTAAATTTCTACTGGTGACCTTAAAGGTTACGAATCATTTGTCGAACACTTGTATAAAAAATATCCTAAGGTATGCAATATGTTTCATCAAATCTACATAGCAGTTGACTTTTCCCCATTTTTTTCAGTGTTAATTAATGTGTACAATAAAAATGCAATATTTACAATTACTATTCTTTACATTAACTATTTATTTTTTATGTTTTAGATTGTTAGGTGAATTTTTGTTACCCTTGTCAAATATTTTACCTCGCACATATAGAGATTTAAATGCCATTATGAAAGACATTGGAATGGAGTATCAAAGTATAGATGCATGTATTGATAATCATATTATATATTATGGAAAACATGCGTCGAAAAAAAAATTCCTAGTATGTGGTATCAGTAGATATCGAACTGATCAAGTAACAAAAATGGTCCCTCGAAAGGTTCTCTGGCATATTCCCATAATTCGACATTTGAAACAAATGTTCAGGTGCCAAAGCATAGCACAGTTTATGGATTACCATGCATGAAAGAGAATTGAAGATGGTGTTCTTCGAATGCTTGCAGAAGGTTATGCATTTAAAGAAATTGTTGGAAAATGACTATAATTTATAGATGAACCTCATAATGTTAGGCTTTCATTGGCAACTGACGTTGTTAATCCATTTAGAGAGCTTCGTCATGTTTACTCAGTGTGGCCTATTTTTGTTATCAACAATAACATTCCTCCTTGGATGCCAATAAAGAGGGAGCACATAATGTTGACAATGATTATTCCATGTATTTGTTTACATTAATTTTTTGAATGTAAATTTTTCATTTTTCTCTTTTTTTGCATAACATCTTTTATTTATTTATTTACATATATATACATACCATGATAGTAATTTCATGTAATTTAAAACAATTAGGTAAGTACCAAGTTAAATATATGAATGTGTATATCGAGCCTCTTATCGACGAGCTACTAAAGTTATGGGAGGGCATCACTATATATGACATATATAAACCAATTGGGAAGAAGATATTTCAATGCCCTGGAATACTTTTATGGACAATTCATGATTCCCTAGGACTAACACATTTTTGTGGTATGTAACGTTCCATATTACACGCTTGAATAGTATATAATTAATTGAATATATCATGTATGGTTTTTTTTTTGTTTGTTTGTTAATTTGTGCGGAACCTGTTGGCTATGCGATTAACCTGTGGCTTGAGAAACCACGACTCAGGGGCATCTAAGCCGTCAAAATCACCCGGGGATCGCACCCGGCCTGAGCCACACCAACCCTTAACATGGTTGGATTTTTTGTCCCCGCAGGTTTTGAACCGGTGACTTTAACATCACGGAGTGGCTTAACAACACACTCCATCACCTACTGTCCTACACCTCGGGGACTAATATATCATGTATGTTGTTTAAATAATCATTTTGTTTATTAATAATTCACATTAATCCATCTGTTGCAGGTATTCAAATAAAGGGTAATTTTGCATGTCCAGTTTGTGGTCCTAAGATAAAATCCCGTTGGTCAAAAAGTTTAGGAAAGGAGGTGTTTGATGAGTATAGACACTTCCTCTCTAAGAACCATAAGTATCATACTACTGAAAAATATATTTTCAATGGGAAAGAAGAGACTAGACTAAAACTACAAAGAATGACACCTCGCCTATGGAAGTTGGCATATGATAGAATTAATCCTCGAGGTACACATTTTGTTTATGTATCGTAAATGGAATCATGTTTTTAAATTTTATTTTAATTATTCAATTTATTTTACCGCATTTGATAAATAGTGTTCCTATTTTGTTTTATGCTTCATCAATGTCGTCGTCGTGAAGGTAGTAATAATGGGCTTCCACGAGGAATGAAATTTTATCCCACTCAATTCATGAGGTTGCCTTAATATGAGGACCTAAAAATAGTTCATTTATTTGATACAATGCATATAAGGAAGAATGTGATAGAAACATTATGGCGAATCATAGATGGCAGGAGGGATAAAGAAAAAATTGTTGAAATTTGTAATGACATTTGGGAAGCCAATGATGCAATGAAAAGTGTGATCCGATCAAATAGCGATGGAGACAAAAATAACCTTCCATGTTTATTAACATAGCAACAAAGCAATGGTGTAAAATATGTCATTCAAAAAATTAAATTTTCCATAGGTTTTTGTTCAAACATAAAGAATATCTTAACGAAGAAAGGTGAATTTGGTGGGGTAAAAACACATTATTGGCATACCTTCATTAAGGTAATTAATCATTTTAGTATTCATATTTATATATTGGTCGTATAAATTTTTTTACTACCTCTATCTCTCCCAAACGACTTTGAAAACAACGTCAAGCAATTTATATATGATCTTGGAAAATACATGAGGTAAGTAACTGCACTATATATGCAAAACAAATTTCATTTTTTTGTTTTACTTAATGACATGTGTTTTATTTGTAATGCAATATGTATTATGTTTTGTTGAAACATGTTATTTTCTTGCGTCATGATCTGTAGATGGTTGTCATTGAAAGAAATCCATGAAGATGATATAAAGTATTGGAAGAGAGAAATTCCTTGGCTAATGTGTGAAATGAAGAAGTATCTACCTCCAACATTTTTCAATGCACAAGAAAACTACCTCATACACCAAGTTGAGGAGATTGAAATGTGTGGACCTGTACACACAAGGTCAATGTGGATGGTGGAGAGGCACTTGAAATCATTGAAGGCTTTGGTTAGACAAAGAGCATGTCCTGAGGGTTCTATGGTGGAGGAATATATGGTATATGAATCCATGGTGTATATTAGTCAGTATCTTCCTAAATTAGTATCATAAGCTATGCATACAGTGGATTTCATTTGGGATGTGAACTCCATCAAAAAATTTGAAAGGGAGCAACTGTTGGGGAAAGGTAGAATGAAGAAACTGAGAGGTAATTAAATTGTGGATATTTTTAATAAATATAAATTTTCATTTTTTTGTGTATATGATCATACTCATTTAATATTTATTCTTTCATCATTTATTAATATTTACCATGGTTATAACTAATATTTAATATTGGTTAATTGTGATTTTTTTATCAGTCAGTTGCTCAAGATTGGGATGCACTACATTTATAAACTGTAAACAATCTTGTCTGGATGAAGGTATGGATTGATAGATGTAAATAATGTCATGGAAGTAGGTTATCATGGAAATAAATGTCTGAATTGGTTAGAGAAGCTCATCTTAATGGAGATTCTGATATTACGTAGAGGGAAATAGATTTAGCGTATTGTTTGAAAGATGGAAAGGCAGGAAAATTCACCGATTTTATTCAGTTATTTTATAGTATATTAATGTGACTGTAGGTGTTTTTTTTTCATATTATACTTTCCAAGTTATATAAATTTGTTTATTATCAATTGACAATGCATCTTTTACATGTATGACATATTGCAATTGAAATGCCACAAGGCTATGTGGTGCAATGGTCATAAATTTCGCATCAAACAATTGTATGAAACCAGAAAAACTTCTGATAGTGAGATAACTGCAGTATTCTAGGTCACTAATGTTTCCTCTAGGAGTGACGGATGTTCTCGAGAATATGAAAATAGATACTATGGGTTTTTGAATGATATAATTGAGTGTGACGTTTACTCCTTTAAATTAGTTTTGTTCGATGTCAAATGGTATGGGTTACAAATGAATGAACATGATGAGGAAAGAACAGTTATTCAACATTCCAACGAATTTTTGATGATTAAAACAACATTTTTTTAAAAGAAAATGACCGCTATGTTTTTCCAAGTCAATGTGAACAAGTCTTTTACTCAAAGGTTCCAGGTAAGAGGGATTGGTCATTTGTTGTTAGATATGATCCAAGAGGAAGGCTAGTAAAGTATACTGTAGATGAAGAATATGATATTGAAGAAGAATATGATGTAGAGATAGAGTAGGAAGAACATGGGTCGACAAATGAAGAAGACGAAGAAGATGAACCAGACATATGAGACAATGCACCAATTCTTGATGATGATATCGATGAAGATATGCTCGAAAATGAAATTGACCATGATGATGATGATGATTTCATCAATCCTTTCAACACTGTTTCTGAACCTGATGTTGATACAGATGTCGAGTTGGATGATCAAGAAGAAGATACAGAAGAAGGATGATACAAATGTTGCATTGGTCGATGAGGTACATAACTAGATGTTTTAATTTGTATGAATTATTCTCTTTAAATAATTTTTTATGTGGGTTAATTACATGTTTTTAGGTTTTATTTCATTTTTGTTTTGGTAGTTTCTATGCATGATTAATATGTTTATTTTTTTTATTTTCTATTTTATATATTGGGTATTGGGGAATTGAGAATAATGTGAGGGGGGGAGGGACCATATGAGCTTCCACCTTCATGTACTTTGCCTTGTTTAGTAGAGAATAAATTATTCTCAAAACCAAGAGAAGTTCATTCATTCATCTTTATACTCAAAGATCACTCACAAAGCCACTCTATATATCATCTCATCTCGTCCAGGTTTTGTTTTAATTTTCTCGTCGAATTTTAAAAGAAACAACTATTAAAAGACATTGTACTAGGGATAGAGTACATGATGGGAAACAATGACCTGTGAATGGGGCCAACGTTGATTTTTTTCAAAATGTTTCTGTATGCATCGAAATTTGACATGGATACTCTATTCACATTTGACATGCACCGAAATTTGACATGGATAGTTTGTTCCATGTCAAATTTCAAGATAGTTATGACAACAATTCTATAGAAGGGAATGAAAAAAATTAGCAATGAGACATGCATGATGAACGCTGATGCAAATGGGAATGATATAAAATATTATGTTGGGACATCATACATCCTTGAGTCCTGAAACCCTCCCATACTGTCAAGGCATGTGTCTAGTTTAACCATGTCAAATTTTGACGCATACAGGAACATATTGAAGAAAATTCAACGTTGGCCCTATTATCCCTGATTTCTAGGGATAACTAGGAGATCGTGTCTCGAGGCCCACAAGTCCTAAACATGGAGTACCGAGAGTAGGATTGACCTGAGCATGGCCCTGGAGGGCCCATCTTTCTTCTTCATCATCAAACTTGTCCTGTCAGCAGCAACAACATCCATCACCTTCGACTTGGGCCTGTATCGGAGAAGACTCTTGCTCCATGAGGTAATTGGTCCAGGTATCATGGTATGTGTCATGTTTGATCATTATAACTCTCATATATATGCATCATATTCCTTTCATTTCTAACGACTTCTTAGATCTTACACTAACCCACTTGACCATGGTTTGGGGGATTAACAGGGTGCCCTAGCAAGCTTGTATCCATAGGTTTTGGTTAGCCACCAAGGGGGATTTTGAAGAGCCATCGTCCGCTCCCACCATATTATCATTTTACATATTATCTCCCATTCATCTATCCCATTCCCCTAGTCCAGGCATTAGGATGACCTATTTGTGGGGTTACACTTTATCCTGTGGGAAGAAGGGGCTAAAATCCCAGGGGGTAAAAGTAGTTGGTAAGAGATAAAATCCATAAAATAAAACCTAGAGATGCCTCACCTAGGGATCTCCGAAAAGGCAATAAAAAGCCTCTCAATAAGAAACAAGAGAGACCCTAAGAAAATATACAAAACAATACCTAGACAAGAGGATGGGGGGTCTCATCATGAGCCAGCCCATTCTGTTCATAGGTACATAGCAGTATGACATTGCCATTATCTGGTTACCACGCTAGGGCAATGACCTTTGGTTGCATGGCCAAGAGAAAGGGGGTCTCATCACGAGCCAACCTTATCATCTCTGTGAAAGTACTCGTGGGTAACACTGTCAGCTCTAGTCACCACGCCAAGGCAGTGTCCTTTAGTTAGACCTTGAAATAAAAAGAAAGAAAAAGTGATAATAAAAGAAAGAATAAAGGCAATAAAGGGCTTGGAAAGAATTGCATCCATGATAGGTACAACTCGCCTCCTACAAAGGCACCCACGGATAAAATCACCCTTGTCTTCCACTATGTATGGAAATCCTTTTACCACACCACCTTGTGTTACATGGCTTAGATGATATCCTTTGGGAACTTTCTTCTTCTTATGGATTCTGGCCCAATAGGGCACTTTGTCTTTTCTTCGACTTTGTATAGTAGGCCAGTGTAATATCTTTGAGCTATTAGATGATATGCTAGGGGTTTTATGCATGCAATTGATAAAATTAATGATGAAATGTGATTGACATTTCTATGATCCTGAGGACTAATGAATCCATGGAGGGCGAAGTTTTGATGTGCAGGACCATACCCGACGGACAAGTACCAGGTGGACTGGTACACATGGGGAGATGATTAGTTCGAGCCTCCCTGGGGCTGAAGATCCCATTAGATGGTTGCTGGGACCTTATCAGAGGCAGAGACAGGACAGTGATTGGTCGAGCCTTTTCACGAGAGAAGAAGAAGGATGTTTTCATCTAGGACGCCTTGGCTGAGCCCAACCCTAGGGGTTTGACCCACTGCAGGTGGAATGCATCCCTATGTTGACCCAGGACATCATCCATAGATCCTGACATCACCTCCAGCATGTGGCAGATTTACAGGGCAGTTTGGCACATGTGGCAGAGTTTGGAGGCCCATGCATGGCTAACGTTTGTCTTCTAGTGCTGAGATTTTCCCTAAAAGGGGCCAATGTCTCCCTCAAAGGGGATATACATATTGATTACTACTCATTTAGGGTTTTTATTTAGCAGTTTAATGTAAAACAGTTTGATTTTTAGTTATCAGCCTTGTCGGTTGTTTTAATGACCTAATTTTTAATTAAAGGTCATTGGATGATATAAATTGAGGATGTTTTCCCTCATTTTGACAATAGCAAAACTCACTCTCTTGTGAGATCTGATTTTAGTGCCCTATTGGGGTTGTTTGGCTGAAATAGTGAGGCACAACTTTTGAAGGAGGAGTTTTCTTGGCATTTTATGGTGTTTCTTTGAAAGGAAGGTGTTACAACTAGGGTTTGCTTGGATATTTCTTCATGAATTGTAAGTGTTTTTTCTACAAAACTTCTCTTTGAATGGTTGTAGTTTAAATCTCTTGTATTTTACTTATATATTGTTGAATCAAAACCCTAGGGGACAACCACACAAGTAGGTTGTTGTCTCATGTCCCCTAACAAAGAAATTTTAAAGCCATTGAATAAGAAATAGAGCCTAGCGTTAGCTACAATTATTTTCTTCATTCCTTATGCTAGCCGTACCTTTTTGAAGCCAAGAAGAGTGAAACGTCCTTAGCCTAGGCTTACTACACTAGGGTCATACCAATCTAGGGTTGGTTGATAGACCTTGTTTTAGCAACATATCCCTCATCAAAACCTCTTGTCTTGGTTAAAATTTCATTATTGTGCTAGTCGTTTGCCAGGAAAGAAGAGAGAGCACAAGGCCTTGCCTTTGCAAAACCAGGTAACTCTCTCTCTCTCTTAGGGTTTCTACTTTCAAGGCCATGCTTTAGAAACACCTTGAAAACCTACCCTCTAGTCCTCAGAAAACTTCTACCCTTCAAACTCTTGCGTCCATCACTTGTTGACTCCATTAACCCTTAGGCACTGATCCTTAGACTCTAGCGTTGAAGTGATAGTGACAAACAAACTTTCAAAACCTAATAAACTTGAAACCCTAACTAACAACTAACCCTAAAAAGATGACATCACCCCTAGGATATTTCATCTTGACACAACAATCTATTATATGTGAGCAACTAAATGATATTTAATGCATTGATTTGATTTGAGTGATTATATTCATCGGATGCTATATTGTTCTAGTATTTATTGATAAGTAACATCATATTTCCATTGTTATTATTGTAAACATTTACTTCGTCAATATTTACTGTTGTATTTTCTCATGTATTGAATTTAGATAGTCATTGATTTATGACGTATTAACCATTACTGCACGTACTAGTTTTATTGTTGCTTTGTCTCACAAGCATGTGCCTTCTCCATGGTTATTCTTTATTTGACTATCTCTTTGGGCGGTAATCTATGAAAAGAGGAAAATAACCTTAATCCTTGAGCCTTTCCCTTTCAAACCCCAGATTGCCAAGAACGTCTCCCTTGGGCCTAGCCTCCCTAAACAGAAAGGACCTCCCCATTGTGGTGACATTGGGTGGGGTAGGTCCCTGTTACACCAGTTTGGCCTTCTACTTTATAGCCTTTGCTCCCAGCTACAAACTGTGCAATAATAGGCCCCATTCACTGCTCACTATGTGGGGTCAGTGCATGACATTTGTGGTGGGTGAATTGGAAGTTCCATGACATTTAAAGAGAATTCCAACAAATATTATACTTATGGAAATGACGAATGATGACAATGAGACATCCATTATGAACATTGATGAAAACATGGATTATCTCAAAGATTATGTATTGGGGACATCAGACATTCTTGAGTCTTGAAACCCTCCCATACTGCCAAGACATGTTTCTGGTCTAACCATGTCAAATTTCGACACATACATGCATAGTTTGAAGAAATTTCAACGTTGTCCCCATTCACTACTCGTTGTGCGAGGTTGATGCAAGATGACATTGGTGATGGGTGTATTGGAAGTCCTGTGACATTTCAAGAGAGTTATGACAAAGATTATATAGATGGAAATAACGAATGATGACAATGAGACATCCATTATATTGAACGTTGATGAAAACATGGATGATATCAAATATTATGTGGGGACATCAAACATCCTTAAGTATTGAAACCCTCAAATACCACCAAGGTAACTATCTAGTCTAACCATGTCAAATTTCAATGCATACAAGAATTGAAGCTTCTGCGACATCAACTCGACTTGGTAATTCAATAATCAAATAAAGTGGTTAAATCCACTTTAACCAAGAGAATCAACAATATATCCACTTGAGTTAATGAAGTCAATTTATTGATGTTTCATCCATTGGGGTTGCAAGCTAGGAATCAAACCTACTAGAAATTGGCATTGGCAAGAGGAATGGAATTATGAGTATGTTCAAAATTATCCATTTTGTGTTGCTAGTGTTACCCCTCATTTTCCATGAGGCCTACACTAGTGTTTTTTCACTACTCTTATTATTTTCATCACAAAGGTATATTTAAAGGTTGATCTTTAGATGGCCTAGGGGTTTCATGGTTTTATGTCCTAGATCATGAAGGAAGATGCCCACTTATGGATGTTGCTTTCACTTATGTTTATGCTTATTATTGAGGATACCCACCTTTCTTGGAGCCTTATTACACTTTCTTTCGTTACGATTCCTCATGTGGGCGCCACTCTAGGAAACTCACCTTGCATTGCATTTGGGTGGCCATCCTTTCCCAGGCTATCTTGAAAAAGTTAAGTCGAAGCCAAAATTGCTCCTTATCCGGCATCAGAATCGTCTTCTTACCTAGTGCTCCCTTGTGTGGCTATTTTTGTGTTTTCGTGCCTTTCATGTGGGTCGGTGCACCTCTTGCCAACTCACCTTGATTTGTGTTTGGGTGCTCTACCTCATTTTCATTACGTTTCCTCTTATGGGAACCCCTCTTTCCAACTCACCTTGCCTTTCCTTTGGGCACACTGCCTTGTTTTTGTTACGATTCCTCATGTGGGTGCCCCTCTTGCAAAATCACCTTGCAGTGTGTTTGTGTCACATACCCACTAAGATAACTAAAATGTTTGTCTTTTCTTCGAGGGAAAAGATCCCTGAATCTCTATGGATCCTAGAGCATGTGCCTCTCGCAACTCAGGAGTTGGAGGGTCAAGGTTCTCGAATCCTATTTCTCCTAACACTGATACCCAAAATGCAACATGGGTATGGCTCCTTCCTCACTAGCACCTTCTACATATAACCGTAGGCCAAGCTAATCCCTAGCACTACTCGCAACTCGTGACTTCATGAATTGGGGTGTCGAGCCCTCGTGCTCCTCCTTTGTGAATTCCCAAGATACGATAAGTCAATCAATGGGTTGACTCTTTCCCTAGGTGACAGGTGTCCTTCAGGTGACTCTTTTCTACAGTCTGATACCACATGAAGGTTATGATCCAATGGTTCTCCCGTGGCTTGGATCCAATGACCATGATCACATCGCAATCTCGCAGATCGTGAGTTCAAGCAGTCCTACCCTTAACCACTCCAAGTTGTGAGTTAGTGAAATGCTACCCGACTACCACGTGTCTAGTGTCGAAGAACGGTTTCGAATACTTCAGGATTTTTAATACGTTGTCAAGTCCACTCCCCTGCCTCTTCCTAGGTTAAGATCGATGGTCAGTAAATCTCTAGCAATTTCTTGGATCGATGGTCCTGGACAAGGGTAGGGCCCACTTTTTGCCGTCAATTCTGGACACCCCGCCCCCCCCCCC
>ML781587.1:632086-651365 GCA_009831015.1 Picea engelmannii | reverse complement strand
TTAATGGTAGAATTGCAAGGGGGCTCCAGAATATAACCCATCACTTGTATAACCTTTTTACCTTTATAATTCATAACCATTATCCTCTATAACTTAACCCCTATAACCCCTTACCTCCAACATGAATCCATGTTAATTATTAACTCATATAACACACTCATAGGCTTGTAAACAACCCATACAATGGACTCATGTGTTGGCTCCAACACTAGTCATTAATCAAGGATCTTGAGCTCAAGAATATTCAACAATATCTTGAGGCACAACTTGTTTTCCTTCCTTGACCATGGTCAAGATCCTATGTATATACGCAATGCACAAAACCTCCTAATGGAGTCCATATATTCCAAATCTGATGCTAAAAACCCTTTAGCTTATAGGGCTTGTGTTATGGTAATTTGTAGGTGTTGTTCATGGTGATTGATCCTAAAAAGTGATGTTTAGGGAATAAAGTCCAAGTTTTTTCCTCCTGGCCTAACCATGGAATTTGAGATCAAGAAGGTTCAGTTAGGTCTTAAGACCCTTCTTTCCCCCTTAATCTACATGTTAATCCCTGAAGACCCATTTCTATTGTACTTGTATCCCTGAAATAGTCCAAAAATAACCTACAAGGGTCCTATGTGATGGCTCAAGGACTCGTCCAACACTATATCCTGAGAAGTTGTGTGGGTTGTAGTTGTTGTTCATAAATGTTAAGCCTAATAATGTTCACTTAGGTAACAAGTCCCTTGTTTCCATCCCTTGACCTTGGTTAGACATTGAGACCCATTCTTGGTTCAAATTAATACTAACTTAATCATGGTGCCAAAATTCCACTTTGAGGTGAATGATACATTACATAGGTCAGATGTGGTGGTTTGACTACTTGTCTATGGTTCTTGAGCTTGAGAAGCAAGGTTTAGGGTTGAAGACTCTTGTTTCCTTTTGTCAACTATAGTCATGAGCCAGCTAAGACCCATCCATGATGAAGAAGACCTCATAATGTCACCCATATTCAACTTGGATGCCAAAGACTCCCTAGAGAGGATGTGTGTCATGGTTTTTAGGTGTTCTTGATGGTGGTTGAGATTGAGAAGGTTTATTTATGTCTTTAGGCCATTGTTTCCAACTTTCCATGTTTATGCCTCTACACCCATTTTCAATGTACAAAACCTAATCGTGATTCCTATATCCCTCTTAAAGGCCAAATTTTTGTTATGTTGGTTTGATGACTTGTTCAAGGCTCTTGAGCTTCAAAATATTCAACAATATTATAAGGCACTTGTTTTCATTCTTTGATGATAAATAAGGTCTTGTGACCCATCCATGGTCTTGTGTGGTGACTTGAGGACTTGTTCATGGTGCATGAGCTAGATATGATATGTTTGGGGCTTGAGTTGTTGTTTCCCTCCCTTGACCACGGTTAAGGGATTGTGACTTGTTTCCCTACCACAACCATGGTCAAGGCCTCGAGACCCATATGTAGTATGAAAAACATATAAATGCAATTCATTTCCAAATATTAGTCCAAAGACATTGAAGTGAGAGCTCATGTCATGGTTTCTAGGTGTTTTTCATGGCACATGAGCTTGAGAAGGTTCAATTATAGATTAAGTCCTTTACTCTCCCCTTAACCATTTTTAGGTGTTAAGACACATTTCTAGGGAACAAAACCTACTCATGGCACTTGTATCCTACTTGGAGGCCTTCAAGGAAGCCTTACAAATGAGTGATGTGTTGGTTTGAGGACTTATTCAAGGCTCTCAAGCCTAAAAATATTCAACAAGATCCTAAGGCACTTGCTTTTCTTCCTCAACCATGGTTAAGGCCTCTCTACCCATCCTTACTGTAAAAAACCTCCTAATGGTGTCCTTATCCAACTTTGATTCTAAGGACCCCCTAGAGAGGTATTGTGTTGTGGTTTCTAGGTGTTGTTCTTACTCAATGTAGTTAAAACATTAGCAATACCAAAATTCATGAGTACTAGCCACTAATGTCTCTCACTAAATGTTTTTAGTCAACACAAGAAAACAACCAACCACCCTTTTCCTAGGAGGCCGCCATGAGTTGGGGTAATCTATTTTGCAAATTTTCCTAGGACCTTGCAATTTCTCCTAGGAGGTTGCCAAGGCATAGATACACAAAGGGAATCCTTGACTTGTTGAATGCCCTTAGGTTTTCTGACATTCCATGATAAGTTATTTTGATTGGAGAGTTGATGAAATGGTTGAACGTTGTGAGAGAAATGTTGAATGACTTTTCTATAGAAATTCATGCCACCAAGGATTAATAAACTCTTTATATATGTATTATTAGAGGGATTGGGCCAACCCTGAAGGAAATTGACCTTGGCTAGATATGCATTCACAATAGCATTAGCAATACCAAAAGCCATGAGTACTAACCACCAATATTTCTCACTAAATGCTTTTAGTCAACATAAGAAACCAACCACTACACTATTTTTTTTTTTATCTTTGAAGGAATATAGAAACTCCATACCATGCTATGGAAACCACCCTTTTCCTAGGAGGCCGCCATGAGTTGGGGTAATCTATTTTGCAAATTTTCATAGGACTTGTACCTAGCCCCGTTATTCTATAGGCTTGGGGTATATATATATATATATATATATATATATATATATATATATATATATATATATATATATATATATTAATTAAATTGAAAACAAATAATAAAAAAATATAAAAAAATTACAAAACAAACAAAATAAAAACAAAAAACAATATATATTATATAATATATATTAATTATATATTAATTAAATTAAAAACAAATAATAAAAAAACATAACTAAAAAAAAACAAAAGAAAAAACAAAACACCATTAAAAAGTCATAACACTATCCCCACGCCCATTCGATTCATGAAAATAACCCAAACCTTGCACCCATTCCATTCATGACAACAACCACAAAGAGCAGCCAAACACCACGCAGGAGTGGAGACAAAAACCAGAGTGAAACCCTAGGCGCATGAGAGCAGCCATATCCAGTGAAACCCCACGTGTAGGAGTGGAGACATTGAAAGAGGCAAAGAAACATGCCCTATCCAGCCAAACCCGTTCATGAGTGGAGATATTCAAGGGTCACAACTTCCATTTGGACATCGACAGAGGTAGAGGATTCCCATCCGACCAAACTCTAAAAATGGTAATGGCTCTCCTATAATTGCTGCTAAAGATGCTAAAAATGGTTGAGAATGTCATTAAGTGGCATTTTACTTTCATTTAAGAGTCTATGTGGTTCTCTCCCTCCTGAGGGGGTTTGATAGCTCTGTGTGGTTCCCAAAATTATTTTGAACTAATATCCTAGCACTCCAAAATCACAAAAAATCAAAACCTGGGATAATACCTTCCAAACCCTATATTTCTCTATTTCTAAAAATTGAAAATTTCAATGGTGATTTGGCTATCACAATGGTTCTTTGGCTATCACATTCAATTTCTAAACTCACCTATTTGATAACAATATTGTTTCATAATCTCAATAACCAAAATGTGCCTTTCATAAATTTTGTTGCAACAACATAGCATGCCTTTGAACTAAAAGAGGCAATGATGTTTTTTGTCTTACTCATCAACCTCACTACTCATTGGAACAAATAAAATACATTTTCACTTGTGGACATTTTCTTGTCCACATATCTAACCCAATCTTCATCGACAAACCCATGTAAGTCAAAACTATGATTACCTTGATGTTGATGACTAAAACAGAGATGTTGGTTACTTATACATATGATAATATTATTTTAACAACCATCCAATGTTCCTTTCTTGGATCAAACATAAATATGCTCCCTATTCCCACTAAAGAAGGTGGAATTCATTCTCACATGACCTTAAGAGTGTTGATCCTGATTTCCCTAGTAACTTGCAAGCCTCCATGTTTAGGGACCAATTGTGCAAGAATTCATTGAGGAGTGTCAATCTTAATTAGATATATATTAGGTTCAACATCCCTCTCCTTTTTTACCCTACAAAGTAGTATTCTTATATGAATATAAGGAAAGGAAAGACTGGAAAAAAGTGTAGAAAGATCCTAGGTACCATGGAAATGGTGACACTAGCCAATTTGTGGCATATGATTTGAAGAAGGATTGTAGAGATTAGGAGTAGTTAATTAGTAAGAGAGGAAGTAGAAATAGCTACATTATCATTTTTTTTTCACAAGGGTGCGAAAAAAATTAATTTGAGAGGTGATGATGGGCCTCCCAATTGTAGTATCATGAGGCCCATTTTTAAGATATTTTGATCATCTTTGTACTCTATGAGACCTCTATTGACCATGATTAATATAATTGTGTTGGGTTTTCTGTAATTTATTGATTATGAAATAATTTGGATGATTGAGTGGGTGTTGTATCCTATTTTATATATGATTTTGATGATTTCATGCATGCCTAAGGCTCCACTAACATATGGTTCAAGAAGGTTAAAGTTCAAGAATGCCCTTCACCAACATTCCATGCGAGAAAATGGGTATTGTGTCCCCCTCATCAACCTCCAAGGATTTACAATCCTACAATCATCCAAGGAACCCAAGCCATCGTCATATCCATTTAAATCACTAAATGGGAGAAGATAGCCTAGAATAAAATAGGTCCTTATAACATGCAACTATGCAACTATGCAACTATGAAACTTGAGCAACTTGATATTGAGCTTACTTATGAAAATTATGAAACTTATGAAACTTATGCAACTATGCAATTTTATGCAACTTTATGCAACTATGCAACTTATGCAACTTATGCAACAAGACTTTGATGATATTCTAACTTGATATTGAGCTTACTTATGCAACTTATGCAACTATGCAACTTATGCAACTATGTAACTTATGCAACAAGACTTTGATGATATTATAACATTATATTGAGCTTACTAAGGAACACAACACCATAAGTTATGGAGGACTAAGTCATTGACATTTATGGAAGACTAAGTCATTGGCATTTATGAAGGCCGAGGTCTAAACAAGTCCACACATACCCACTACATTTGCTAAATAAGAATGCACACATTTATGCATTGTGAGCTAAATAATATCACAAAACTTCATTTTTGGGGGGATTGATTAATTTCTATAGATTATTTATTCCAATATTCTCACACTTGACCAGATAACTTAACCAAATATTAAAAGGGAATTTGAGGAAAGAAGGCTTTATCATCTAGACCAATGTGCAACAACATGTTTTTGAAGAAGTGAAAATGTTGATGCTATGCACTACACCTATGCTTACACTACTATATGTTGCTCATCCTTTTGATATAGAATATGATGCATACGATTATGGGATAGGTATTTTTCTGACACAACAATGTCATTCCATTGTGTTTTACTTAGAGACATCTAATGACGCAATCCACAACTTTTGAAGTTATGATAGAGAGATGTGCTCCATTTCTTAAGTAGCTCACTAGTGGAGACACTATGTATAGGGAACATAAATTGTTATTCAATCTAACCATAAGGCACTACAGACCTAGAGAAAAATTGAGAACACGCCACATATGAAATGGAATTTCTTATGGAAATTCCAATTGGTTATCAAACATTTACATTGAACCGATAAAAATGTAGACTACTATTCGAGTCGACCACCAATAGCATTCACAGTTGTTCTTAACACAAAAAGGTGTGATATAGGACACTAGCAAGAGTTCTACAACACACACAAAATTTTGTGAAATTTTATGCAACCATTCAATAAGGATGCCACACTACCTACAGAAGACTTGTTATTAATTCGGTTGATTTTCATATGAATAAAGATCTTTTGTATTGACTTGATAGGATGTGCTCACTTGCAAGTGAACCTACGGATTTGTTGATTTGGCAATCTCATTTCTTGAAGTTGGTTCGACATTTTTCCACATAAAATACAGTTGAAACTTTACAACAACATTTTTATTCTCCATGTATGAGGCATGATGTTGAGCACCACCTCAATTTTTTTGTTGCATGCTCGATTGCTAAATTGAAAAATCATCATTTAGGTATGTATAATGTTTTGATTATGTCCTCTAGATATTATGGATCTGTCAGTGTAGGTTTATGGTTCACTAATGGATAAATTCTAACATGAATGTATGTTTCACCATATCCATAAGAAAATGATGGTTCCTTTTCCATCCCCATGCTAACATATTCACCTCATGCCTTCAACGGTGCCTTTCAGCTAGAATCAATGGCACATGCCCTCAATAATGTCACATTACAATTAATATTAGTGCCTTCAATGGTTCCTTCTCAAAATATTGATAATATCACCTCACAATCATCAATTCATTTGATGGTTCATTTTAACATCATCACTTCATGTCTTCATTCATGTCACCTCATGATAATTCCACCTCTAATGCCCTCACTAGTTGTAGGCTAGCATTTCCAAATTTCACCCTCCCTCATAATAGTTGTTTCATATCACCTCTCTTTCCTTCACTGGTTCAACTCTAGTGTGGTATCCTCTCACCTCTTGTCTCCTCTCTCTTTCACCTTTTCTTGAATGTTGTTCTCTCATGATAATTGTTGTCACTATCCCTTCACTACTTTAAGAAATTTGTTAACCTTTGTTTTGTAGGAACATAGATTTCTTGGGTACTAATATCACCATGTCTACACCTCTTATGTCTTGGAAAGGTTAATAATTTGCAGAGAACATAAAAATTTGAAATCCTTATGTGATATTCCTCTTATGAAACAAGGATTTGTATCATTTTTTCTTTATTACATTGTTATTTTCAGTGTTTGACGCAAACACATTTATTCACAATATGTGGGTTCATAATTAAAAAAAACCCTTTATGAATGAATTACGTGATAAGATATTGGTCAACAAGGAGAAG
Organism: Picea engelmannii; assembly: GCA_009831015.1. NCBI lineage: Eukaryota > Viridiplantae > Streptophyta > Pinopsida > Pinales > Pinaceae > Picea > Picea engelmannii. Next base: position 644,507 of record ML781587.1, on the reverse strand, counting down.
TCCCCATGATCCTTATGAGTATTTAATATGTATATGGTCGTCTCTATAATCATAAAAGTTTACTATGTTAGAAATTATGACATTTGATTCAATGTTGTATAGGTGTACTAAGTGAACTATGACATTTGCATGGTATTTTTAAAATTTGGGTCATTTTTCTTCCATTTATCTAGATAATTAGCTCAATATAAATTTTTTCATTAGAAGTGCACACATAGTAATCTATCAAGAAATTATTTATTTGCTTAAAACATCTTTCTCCTTCCCATAGCAAGTTTTCATCGAAGTATAAATTATTGCATTTCATTTTCCTCTTGCATGATTTAAAGAGTCGAGTCGAAACACCATCAGTTTCATGACCACTCCTTTGAGTAACAACAACCTAAAATGAAGCGCTAATTAAAATTTATCTAACAACTTTTCTAGGGCTCTTCAAACCCATCTTAGCTTAGGTGTAGAGCTTTGGAATAGGATTGTGAGAATATTTTTCCAAAGATGCTAAACAAACATAAATCTTTGAGTTAGGGAGTGAAATCCAGTTTCTATATCACAGAATTTGGGAAGCCCTTATAGAACAAGGGTCAAGAACGAGGTCGCATTGGGTCCAATAGAGTAATCAACCCTTCTTTGTTGGTCTTCGTCTCAATCATCGATTGTCCCCCCTCTGCTTTGGTATAGTATGTGGTACCATAGAGGCCATAATATTTTATACTTCCTACCTAAGGTGACAACATAGGGAAGGTGGTGTTGTACCTAAGATCGACGTTGGCTAGACTCACTTAGACTCCTTGGAGGGTTTCCCACTACTCAGTGAGGTAACTTGCACTGGGCATTAGTTCATTAAGCAGGTTGTCAACGTAACGTTCCCACCTGCCGAAGATCAACCCCTTCGCACATTGATCCTGCGGTGTTGGATTCCATCACCAACTAACACTTCTTTGTGAGAATGTTTGTTTGCATGCTTGACTCCTATATTAATTAGCGTGTTCTAGATTGCAATAGTGACATGTACAAAATCCATCCAAACATTTTCAAAGGGCTAGTTAGTGGAATATATTTTTATTTAATGTATTAAGAGCTATCTCTATTAAATAAGTCCCCACAAGGTAGTAGAGTATGAAGTCGAAAATTGTAAGTGGCCTAATTAAATCAACATCATCTTCATCTCCTAATATTTCCATTTCAAAACTGATGAAACTTGCCCTAATAGAAAAATCAATTCCCACAATTGTTATGGAAGGGAATAATGATGTCACCAAAAAACACTCTCATGTTGAAACATCTAACAATACTCATTTCTATGAAACACATCGTCCCAATCTTACTACTCATTCCCTTTCTCCTACTCTACCCCTCTCTTTTGATGGTCTAGATTATATACAATGCTACCAAAAATTGTCTAAATGGAATGAACAACACAGAAATGTCCAAGATTCTTGCACATGGGATGATGATATCATTGTAACCTATGATACATGTAATTCCATAAGTATATTGATTCCCTAGTTGATAAATTATATTGTTAAAATCAAAGCCACCTGCACTTCTATTGATTTCTTAAGCCAATCCCTTATCAACTAGTTCATCCATAACCAGGGCCACATGCATGAAATTCTTGTCAAATATTTCATAAATATACATTTGTGTGACACTATAATTTTTACTAAATATATCACAACCTATGAAGGATACTTATATGCTCCAAGATATCATAAATGTTCCCTTACAAACACTCATTCCCTCAAAAGTTTGTTTTCCCATTGGTGAAAATGGTAGCCACATGTATGGCATGAAATGAAAGACCACTCAGTTTGTCTAGTGGAAAAATATTTTCCACAATCTTTCTTTATATGATATATTTATGCATCAAGAAAAAAATTGTCTAAANAAAAAAAAAAAAAAAAAATTCAAATCCTTTGGTTTTTGTACTAAATCCAATTGTCATTGTTCAAAGAAAAATAAAATATGTTCAACACTCTTTTGTTAATCTATTTTGTCAACAATATCACCATTGATTTTTTTTTAATCAAAGTCGGGAAGTCTTTAGAATCTTATTTCCACCAAGGAAAACACTCTTTAAACTCCAATTCCATAAGAAACATGTAAGGAAATATGAATGCTTCCTTTGCAGAAGGAAAGGAATTTGATGAAAAATGTCATGGAAGAGCTTCTAAAATCCATTTCTTCTATGAAGATTTAGCTAATCAAAATTCATGAGATTATGTTGAGCATGATCATGAATTCAATGATGAATGTTTGAGATTCATTAAGATACTTACTCAGATATAGAGACAACCAACATTGTAGAAGACACAAGTATGTGAATCGTTGACCCAAAAAATGTAGAAGAGCATCCATGCTAGTTTTTTCAATGACTAGATTAATCACCATCATGTTTTTACACTCATTGATATTACCACATTCATAGCTCATGAATTCTTGGATGAATCCAACTCCATAGTACCCTCCACCTACCCTCTAGTGCTAGAGAATATTAGATCACAAAAATATCTTGATCTACCTATTATAAAAATTACTAATGGTCTATACATATTATGAACTATACAGTTTGAAACTCCCTCAGCATATACTTTTCATTTTTTTCTTGATATCAATTTTCCCACAATGTTGGAAAGAAACTAACCATTCCCCCATCCTAGTAGAAAAAATTCATTTCTCCTCAAAACAATAATGTCCTTGAAAATCATAGTGCCATATGTAAATATTTTGTACCCTCTGTTCCTTGAAAATTCCTTAACCAATAGTATCATATTGAATTCTATTAGTACCCAATAATAAATGGACTTTTTTATCTCTAATAGATATTTCTCACTCCCCTCCTACAAATTTTTAATACTCCCTCCTTCCCATATCATCTTGAAAACCTTCACTTATAAAGACGTGGTTCCTCTTCACCAAACTCCATTTAAAATTCTCTTTCAAGCCAAACAACCACCGATCTTTAAGTATCTCGCATTTTTCCAAGATCATGATGATCCCTTCTGATAAGCCAAAGCTACCAGAACGGTTTCTTACAATGACTCACTTTTCACCCAATCGCTAATAAAATCCTTTTCTCAATTCCAAAAAACCAATTAGCACTAATCTTTCTATAGATTGTTGTAGCCTCAATCCTCAATAATTCTAGTATAGATCAATGCAAGAGTAACACATTGATACACTCCCTAATTCCCATGACTAGGAGAAAACCCATATTCTTCCTTACAAACACATAGCAGACATGGAATAAAAAATGGTTTGTCTATTAGAACTCAAACTAAAATAAATTGCTAGTCCACTTTACTCTATGCCTACCTCTATGGTGAGAAAACATTAAAAGAAGAAATATGGAGATGAGAGTCTCATTGTATATTATTCATCTCTTATTAAAATCACCATTCTGTTTCATTATATCATCCCTCATAAGGATCATCTAATGTAAAGAATTGCTCAGAGTCAAGTTTACTCTAAATTTGATTGAAATAGTGGTTTCTACCAATTCCGCACATTCTTGGATAATATTCCCAAAACTACTTTCTTTGTCCCTCAAGGACAATACCAATGGTTATTTATGTCATTTGGCCTCCCCAATTCCCCCATCTATTTTCTATAAACTACTCATGTATTAGAGTTAAGGTTAGTTGTTAAGGTAACTTGAGAGTGCCACTTTAGTATTGTTGATATTTGATAGTGCTTGGGGGTATTATAAGCTTACTGTTAAATGACCCTATTATATCATTTGGAAAAGTTTGGAAGTAGTCTAAGATACCTCTTTTTTTCCTTGAAAATAGCTCTCAATAATACAATAGTTGTAGCATAAAAAAATAAAGTGATGGATTGAGACTAGTGCCTATCCAAATTGGGAAAATCGAGTCAATAAAGGAATCATGAGGGTTGAAAATAGATTAATGGGAGTGGTGAAAAGTGTTTTTACAACATGCCAGACCTCACCATGAATGCTTGATTAAATCACTAGAAATTAACAAAGTAGAGGCCCTTACAAAGGTGCTCTACTTATGCACATGCTAGGCAAAAAAGAGTGATCGTATACCAAGTTCAAAGGCACAATGAAACATTTCATTGAAATGATATGACACAATGCTTCAAACCCGGAAATAAAAACAACAAAGAAATGAGTAGGTATAACCTCATTTGATCCTTTTCCTCATACAATTGGTTGCCCCACTATAATATCCTTATTACAACGAAATTATTAGATGTTTCCAACACATAAAATTAGCAAGATAAATCGTTCCATCATGCATGATTTTTTTTTATGTGTTTGGTTAGTATTCACATCCTGTTTGTCAAGGTATTCATGAATTTGTATAGTGTTGGGATACAAATTTTGGATACACTTTGAAAGGAATGTGTCCTTATGTATTTCTTTCAATGATAAAGCATTGTCAAGAGTGATAATAGACTAGATACTAGTTCCAAATACTTCTTCATCATCAACTTGTCCTAGCCACAATGGTATTTTAGTTTCAATAAAATATTTATAAGGAGGATAGAGAGTGAGTCTCTTTTGGGACAATCCTTAATAAATTTTCATGTCCCATATTACATAACCAATGTAAGTATCTATTGTAGCTAACCATGGTCTTCCAATGATGATGGGATTTCCATTAATGAGTTTATCCTCGGGTTACAACATGATAAAGTCTACTAGATATTCTTGGGAGCCTATTGAGATTATCACATATTATAATATTCCTTCAAGGATGACAATAGACATGTATATCAACCAAAGTATAGTGGGTGTGCATCTTAATAATTCTCTCAAATTTAATTGAGGATTGTCTCCTTGTCATTACATTGACTACGACCCCTAAATATATCAAGGTATTTTGGATTAAGTACATGTTTATGTAGACATATACTACAAGGATGACTAGATTAGAATAAATAGGGGCCTTACTATCTGTATATGGGCCATCACAATCCAATGCAATATTAGCCTTCAATTCAAAACATAAATTATTCAAGCCACAAAACCTACCTTTATGCCTCCATTCACAAATCAATATCAATTATGGAGATGATATTTACAAGATCTCATTGAACAACAATTAGATCCATTTCCATATGATATAGAGTATTTGGGAGTGAAAATATTCCCTCACGTCATGAGATCAACAAGCTACCCTACAACATTAATTTTGGGTGGATCTCTTTTCGTCATTCTAGGTCTCTTGATGCATGGTTCCTTGATACTTTTTTTGTATATGGCCACATCTTTGATAGCTTAAAGGATTGGAATTTTGATAGATAGAGTTTTTAGTAATCCTAAGAGTTTAGTTTTAAATTGGTTGTATGCCCTCTTTTGTTCAATCCTCTTTAGATAAGACATTTTTTCTTGGTGCATCTTATTGAAAAGGCAACTAGGTTTCTTCTTGGACATCTAGATTCTAATTCCTTAGGTGGACTTTATTTCACTTTCTAGATTTCAACATTATCTAGGAGTTTCTTCTATGCTCCCACATTGTATTGACATTGGATGTATCTTTTAGTCCCATTGACCTACTTTTGTGGTCATTTGTTGGACATTAATAACAGTATCTTATCTTATCTACATCTTTAGCAATTGTTAACAATTGACCATGGATGCCTTTTAAATTTAAAGAAGTTGTTTGGGATTCAAGTAGGTTGTCTAACTAAAGGAGAAAAGAGCATTGGCATTGTCAATGAAAGTACTTCCAAGAGAGACCAAGATCACAATAAATCAATGAAATATGTTACATGAATCATTTCAAATAAAGATGGTCTAGTTGTAGTACAAAGTTGGTTTTTTTGCATGCTTGACTCATAGATTAATTAGCGTGAGCTGTTTGTTCTCCTTAGTTGGCCTTAGGATTGAGTTTGTGTCGAATGGCATCAATTCTGGGGTATTCCAACTAGCATCGTGTCCTATTACTGCCACTTGTTGGCATGTGTTATTTGACTCCAAACATGCCCCTATAATGCCCTAATAATATACCAATAGTAATAGAGAATAATGCAATTTTGAAAGAGTAACACTATGGTAATCATTATGAGCTTACTATGATACCAACAGTATACTAGTAATGAACTAGTGTTACATCTTGATTGATTCACTGTTTTTGTCATTAATGGTGTTATAGGATGTACAAGAAAACAATTTTTTTTCAGATCTATCTTCATTGAGTGAGGGAAGTTCATGTAGAATAGTGGAAAGCGAGACATCTAGTAGGTGTAACATGCGGAGATCAACTAGAGGTGATAAGATCAGAAGAAAATTCCATAGACACATGGAATTTTTTCTTGCAAAAGGGGGATAATGTTCTTATGATCATGAGAGCATAGATGACGTCGAGGTTCCCTTGAGGTACAAACATATAGTGAAAGGATGGGTACCCAAGGATGTTCCTGAAATAAACACTGATTTTTGTGTAAACGAAAGGATATATCAAATTGCTCCATCCTCATTACATGGTTTGGGGATATTTTCCATGGATGGCATAAAGGTATATTACGAAGGATTAACTAATTGATGGAGTATGTCAGACCCTATTATATCTACAAATATTGGATACAAATAGTCCAATATACAAAAAGTATGCGAAGATATGGCTTGGCTGCAAATTATATACAACTAAAAGAAAATGATCAAAATAAAGGAGCAACTATCTATATTGACAGAAGGAAAAAAACAACGGGGAATATTGCAGGGTTTATAAATAGTACATGACCTGTGACCACAAATAAGTGACCCAATTGTGTATTTGAGGGGCATGAAGGAAACTGTGTATTCATATGTGCAATAAAATCAATAGTTGCAGGGGAAGAGTTATTGATTGATTACAATTTGAATCGAATAGATACAGATTTTAATGATCATGGTTCTAATTTTACTGCAATGTGGTAGGTTGATCTTGGTAAATCAAAATCTACCTCAGAACAGGTAAACAAACAACAATTTTCGAATCGCATTTAATGTGCATTTTATTTCTGTGGTGATTAGTTATTTTATTTGTTTACATAACTGAATTATCATTTATTTTGTTGAATATGTAGTCATATTTCATGATGTTGATGATGATTCACTTGAAAAAATGGATTTGTATGAATCCCCCGACCCTATGGTTTTAATTAGAAAAAAGATCAATAAAGCAAACAAGGAACTAGCTCACTTGTTAGATATTCTAGATCAAACTCTTGAGGTCGAAGAAATGATAAAAGAAGTTATGAAAATGCTTAAGACATATAAGGTAATAACCATAATTTCTAGTGGTTTTATTTTTATGTCATAAGATAAATTATGAAAGATTTATTTTTAACTTTTACATTATCTAAACGAAAAAATGTTTTCTCTCTTATATAGATATTTTTGGTTCTTGTTGACACCGACATGCATGGTGTCAATAGTAGTGGCATTGCACAGATGCCACAAGGTCCTTACGCAGGCCCTCGTAAAGAAGATAGGAAACAACTATTCATATATCCACCTTCCAGACCATTAGGTGGGAGACACAACACACACACCGAGGAAGCAGCCACATAGGTAGGCTCTGGAGGTGGTGATGGAGATGAGGTCAATGATTTGACCAATTATATGGTTGATTTTACTAAAGCAAGATGTGTGACCAACATAGGTACCCTTAAGGGAACATTTATGGTCAACGAGGAAGGGATTCCATTAAAGCATGTTAAAGTCCAAGGTAATTTTTAAAATTTTAATTGTTTCATGTTTTCTATGTAGACAAATATAAATCATCTAAATTATTATTTTTAAATTAATAATAATATAATCATTTTGTGTGTAGGGAATAAATATTTTTATAGGTCGTTGGAGAATAAGGCATTGCTGATTTTTGGGCCCACCATACAGGAGAGGTGGAATTCCCAGAATTCCAACCTCAAAAAAGAATTGATGGATTATCTTGAAAACCTTTTTGGTGTAGACACATTTAATAAGACCTTGTCCATGGCCGCAGCTAGCCAATATTTAAAATATACACGAGAAACATATATGAATCACTTTAAAAAAAATGATAGGTACTAGCGTCCTCTGATGATTCTAGAGAGGGAGTGGAAGGCCCTCATTGAGGATGCAAAAGAGAAGAATTTGACAGATGAAGGAAAAACACCCTCTGGTCCCAGAAGGTAAATTACAATTTCAATTCAATACCTTCAATTTTTTTTACATGTAAATAAAATTGTGGTATATATTAACATACTTGAAACTTTTGATGATAGGTTGATTGACACGTCAAAGGAAACATAAGAAAGGATTTCCAAATGTGATCAGCACAGGCTAGGCTAGGGTGGCTACTTGAAGTTGTAGTCACAAATTGTAAGTACCTGAATATCTTATTTGTATAGCCTTAAAATTTTTAGGTAATTGCAACGAATAACATTAAAAATACATACACTTATGCAATGCAGGGTGATGAGTTTGGTACTGAAACCACAGAGGAAGACCTCCATCTTCGTTACAATTGTTATCACTGAGAATCACCCTCTAACTGCAAGAGGATAAGCCCAATACCCATCAAGATAAATATAAGTTTTATGATATGATAGCAAATGGATGAAAACTCGAGAAAAATAGTGTCAATTACAACTTACTTCATATAGGTTGCATCAACAAATAAGGCTCTGAATAAATTTGATCAAGGTTTTAGAAAAAGTATGGGTAGGTGGAAGACTTAATAAGAAGAAAATGAAATGTATATCAGCTAGATTAGGCAGTATGACAAAAATATAAAGCATAACTCTCTGAAATAAGATCTTATTATAGTCAAAGAGATGAATTCTGACATATCTGTAAACAATATTACAACAGATCCTCTATTGTAACAAGCTATAAATAAGTCAAATGAATCCTTCACTGGACTGTAATCAGAATTAGAAAGACAACAAAGTGGTTGGAAAAGAATTGATCTTTATAATCCAGAGAATCTTAAGTCTAATACATAAAATAGAAGGTCTTTATGTAAAATACATAGTCTAAAAAATATGAGTCTCTCTCCATCCATCCCCCCTACCCTCTTGTACAATAAATATATATCCATACAGGTCCTTTCCATCTCACCCATTCGAACTCCAAACCCTTTCCCAAAATATAAACAAACACAAATAGAAAATGACACGTTTTAACTGATTTCCTGCTTTTCAGGAGGAAAAATTATGAAAAATAGGCTTCAAAACACCACTTGTAATTGTCAAACCATAATATCTGTGTAAAATATGAGAATGGTTTTTGTATATAATCTTGTTATAAATAAAAAAATCTCTCAGTTTCTTTAAATTCATCTCTAGATGGCCAAAATAGGTGTCACAAAAACATGTCTCAAATAGGAAATCACCAAAACGGAAAACATAGGGCTAAAAGATTCTTTCGAATATCCCAATCCGTGACACCTGTGTGAAAAATGAAAGAGGTTAATGTTCATGGGTCCATTCTTGAAAATAATCTCCTTCATATTTTTAAAATTCATCATGGTTCACCCAAAAATGATCCTGGAAGTCAGCTGGTCAAAAATATCAATTCAACAGTCTAGAACAGAGTTTTTGCAGCACATTTCGTAGTGCCACTTCTATGTCTAATATATCTCTAACAATAAAACAAATTTCAAAAATGAGAGAGGTTTTTTTTATTTGGTATGTGATGAAAACAAACCTCCTCCATGTTTCAAAAATACATTCCCAATTATTCATAGTCCAAGTTTTAAGTTAGTCACTTAAAACTGGTAGAAATGTCCTTGCAAAATAACTCTGCACATTTCATAGAACAAATTCAAAATGGTCCTATAGAATGGGTAGTTCCCATCATCACAACAAATTTGGTAGCGCCACTGAAAACCTTTAAAAAACCTTTGAACACACCAATTTGTAGATGCATGTCTTGGTGCTAACATCAAGTTCCATGCAGGATAGAGTCCTCCCTGTGAGGCTCTAAGAAGTCCTTTTGCAGCTCCAGTGCCTTAGTGTTGGGTTGTGGAGTCATGATTTGGTACATCATGTTGAAGACAACATACTGAAAACCTATACTACTCTACTTACAAACAGAAAGAAAACACACCTGCTCCTAATGGAGCTTATTTATGTACAAAACCTAATCTAATTGACTTTTACAATGGGCTAAGTGAAGGAAAACTTCCACAAAAGCCATTCAAGAAACTTGTTGACATGAGTATTTATAATGCCATTTATTAACAACAAACAAGAGGAATATAATAACAGTTTTAAAACATTACCTATATCTTTTCTGACTGGTTCTGACACAATAAAGTTTACAGGTTCCAAAACATTTGAGAAATACAACTCCATATACACCTCTACATGGTCATGAAAATGGTGATAAAACACATGAGACTGATAGCATATTTCTTCTTCCACTTCAAGATGCTTACTCTAAATTGTGGGTACAAGTGGAATAAGGATTGACGTAGGTGGCTGCTGATCCACTAATGACTGTTGATTTACTTTTGGTTGTGTATAAACAATCTATTCATGTGCCTCAACTAAGGCTTGCTCCTGGTTAAATATTCAGGTTACGTCTTCTTTGACAAGGCCAACCTCTGCATCATCCTCCCTGTATTCATAGTGTTCAAATATAGGATAATATTTCTTCTCATCGTCAGTAGAATATTCGTCAAAAATGGGTTTCCCTTCATATCTATGATCAACCTTTAAAACAATAATTTCATCAAGAATATAACTGTTAAAAATATCCATTTCAGGAACATTAGTAATTGTTGCTTCTAGATGTTCATACACATGATTTTCATCTGAAACAAAGTTATGAATGTTGTCCTCTCCGAATACAAGAGTATTCTTTATACTTTCATTTGGACAATGAATACAATCATTTTCATCTTTATAATCAACAGAGAAATCTAACAAATATTGAGAACATTCTACATATCCCTCACATCAATTATGAAAAATACTTTGAGAGGGATAAAACCTTTTGCAGTGTTCATTGAATACTCTACGGAAATCCTTCAATGATGAAATGATGGAAGGGGGTAATGAGAAATACCATTTGTGTGCATCCCCATCCAATGAATGCATGAAAATATTCATATGAACATCCTCATGTTGTATATATAGTAGATCCATACACTCATGAAACTTGATGAGGTGTTCTATAGGATTGTCTTATTTACTCTCTCTGAAGAAAGGCAGAAAATCTCCCCATTCTGTCAAATGAGGTACTAGGTGTGGGGAACTAGAAACTGTAGAGAAGTTGGGAGGTGAAAACCTCCTGGACAAGATAGCCTCCATAGCCATTTAATTTGTCTCATTCCAGTGGAGTCACCAACAGATTCTGAATAATGGAGTCACCATGGTGAATGTACAGTCTTGAAGGTGTCCAACTTCAGTCACCATCTAAAGTTGTAGTTGTGCAATGTCGTTCTCCCTGGGGAGATTTTCAATCTACTCAAATCTGTCCCTGACAACAATGACATTTATGTTAGCACTAAGAATCACCCTCTGACTGCAAGAGGATAAGCCCAATACCCATCAAGATAAATATATTTTTTATGATATGATAGCAAATGGATGAAAACTCAAGAAAAATTGTGTCAATTACAACTTACTTCATATAGTTGGCATCAACAAATAAGGCTCTGGATAAATTTGATCATGGTTTTAGAAAAAATATGGGTAGGTGGAAGACTTACTAAGAAGAAAAATGAAATGTCTATCATCTACATCAAGCAGTATGACAAACATATAAAGTAGAACTCTCTGAAATAAGATCTTCTTATAGTCAAAGAGATGAATTCTGACATATCTGTAAACAATATTACAACAGATACTCTATTTCAACAAGCTATAAATAAGTCAAATGAATCCTTCACTAGACTATAATCATAATTAGAAAGACAACAAAGTGGTAGGAAAAGAACTAATCTTTATAATCTAGAGAATCTTAAGTCGGATACATAAAATAGAAGGTCTTTCAGTAAAAATACACATTCTAAAAAATATGAGTCTCTCTCCATCCATCCCCCTGAACCTATTGTACAATAAATATATATCCATATAGGTCCTTTCCAGCTCACTCATTCGAAATCCAACCCATTTCCCAAAATAGAAACAACTACAAACAAAAAATGACACGTTTTAACTGATTTCCTGCTTTCCAGGAGGTGAAATTCTGAAAAATAGGCTTCAAAACACCACTTGTAATTCTCAAACCATAATAGTTGTGTTAAGCCCTAATATTGGCTCATTACCCCTTAATTGGGGCATATTAGATTAGTAATGCTATTTTATTTATGTCGGCTTTAGGCCATTAATTGTAATTTAGATTAGTAATGTTATTTTAATTATGTCAGCTTTAGGCCATTATTTGTAATTATACCTCCTAGTCTCCTATATATACCAAGGAGACATTTTCATTTTGAATCATCTTGTACTTGAACATTTAAGTGGGGTAAAA
>ML781587.1:580308-623197 GCA_009831015.1 Picea engelmannii | reverse complement strand
AAACACAATGGTTCAAATTGTTACCCTTGGCAGAATGGTGGTATAACACTTCCTTTCACACTGCAACAAAAATGACACCATTTATGGCACTTTATGGATACCACCCTCCTTCCATCACTTCTTCTCTAAAATAAAAATCTAAGGTTCGAGAAGTGGAAGATCACATCGAGAATCAACAACAAATTCTCCAAATCTTAAACGACAACCTGACCATGGCACATAATCGCATGAAACAACAAGTAGATAAACATCGTAGTTAAAAAAGTTTTGAAGTAGGGGATTGGGTATTTTTAAGACTACAACCATACAAACAGATGTCCCTCAAGCAAGCCAAGAAGGATAATAAATTATCACTAAAGTACTATGGCCCTTATAAGGCGTTGCAAAAGATTGGTACTATGGCATACAAATTGGAGCTGCCTACATCTTCACGAGTACACCCATTTTTCCATGTTTCATGCTTAAAGAAGGTTATAGGTGACAAGATCCCAGTTCAAACTATATTCCCAGAAATTGATGAGGAAGGAAAAATCATATTGGAGCCTGAAGCCATCACTGACACAAGAATTCGCCAACTGAGGAATAAATCCATTTCAGAGTATCTCATTAAATGGAGGAAACTACCGGCTGAAGATTCCACTTGCGAAGATGAGTCTTTTATACAGAAGCATCCAGAGTTACTCAAGCGTTGTGGACAACACTTGTCTCAAGGGGAGGGGCATGTTAAGCCCTAATATTGGCTCATTACCCCTTAATTGGGGCATATTAGATTAGTAATGTTATTTTATTTATGTCGGCTTTAGGCCATTAGTTGTAATTTAGGATTAGTAATGTTATTTTAATTATGTCGGCTTTAGGCCATTATTTGTAATTATACCTCCTAGTCTCCTATATATACCAAGGAGACATTTTAATTTTGAATCATCTTGTACTTGAACATTTAAGTGGGGTAAAAGGAGGTTGCCCCCTCGAAGAGGCTTATTCTCTGAAATTATCTCTTTTTCAAGGTGTTGATTACTTTTCCTGAGGTTTTTCTATGCTATATTGATGTTTGGTTCTTAACAAGTTATGTAAAATATGAGAATTGTTTTTGTATATAATATTTTTATAAATAAAAAAATCTCTCGGTTTCTTTAAATTCATCTCCATATGGCTGGAATAGATGTCACAAAAACATGTCTCAAACATGAAATCACCAAAACGGAAAACATAGGGCTCAAAGATTCTTTCGAATTTCCCAATCCGTGACACCTCTGTGAAAAATGAAAGAGGTTAATTTTCATGGGTCTGTTCTTGACAATAACCTCCTTCATATTTTGAAAATTCATCCTGTTTCACCTGGAAATGATCCTGGAAGTCAGCTGGTCAAAAATATTAGTTCAACAGTCTAGAATGGAGTTTTCGCAACACATTCCATAGCTCCACTTCTATGTCTAATATCTCTCTAACCATAACACATTTTTCAAAATTGAGAGAGGTTTTTGTTATTTGGTATGCATGAACAAAAACCTCCTTGATTTTTCAAAAATACCTCCCCATTTGTTCATAGTCCAAGTTTTAAATTAGTCACTCAAAACTGGCAGAAGCGTCCTTGCAAAATAACTCTACACATTTCGTACAATAGCTTCAAAATGGTCCTACAGAATGGGTAGTGCCCATCACCACAACAAATTTGGTAGCACCATTGAAAACCTTTAAAAAGCATTTGAACACCCCATTTTGTAAATGCATGTCTTGGTGCTAAAAACAAATACAACTATAAAGTTGTAGTTGAACATCAAAAATGATTTGGGAAGTTACCAAGAACCACTTTGTAGGATAAGGTAAATAAAATTCAATCCACATTAACTTTTATTATTAATATAATACAATCATGTTGGATATCATCAATAAATTTAATGTTGTACAACTTTGTTTTAATTAGGGGAGCAACATTGTCAACAAACACAATTGATTCATATTTTATGAGCAGAACGAAATGACTACAGATTGTTAACAGATGCTTAACACAAAATAATAGAGATACAGTAAAATTGGTTTTTTATTCAATAAGGAAATAAAATGAAACTGTAAAATGCAACAGAAAACAAGCTTGCTGGAATGGTGGCGGTTTATCTCTCAGAAGAGATGTGATGGTTGCACTCATTTGCAAGAAGATGATTACAATGAGGCTCTCGGGGCCTTTTTACAATAAACAGGAGTTTCAAAAACCCTAAACATCCAAAAACCTAACCCTAGGAGATGAAGTGCCAAAATTCATGTGGGCCCCGTTTGGGTAAAAGTCACTACATCAACTTCTCGAGGTCGTAACTTTTGCATACGATATTTTTTTTAGGTGTATGATAACCCATTGGAAATATCTATCTGAGGACTACAACAGTTGCACACAAAATTTCATGCCTGCAACATACCCAAAAAAACGTCGTTTAGGGCCTCAAAACGGCTCTAGAAGTTCAGGACCTGAAAAACTGCTAAAAATAGTAAATTACCAAAATTGCCAGAAAGTTGTTTTGAGCCAACTGGAAAAGTTGGGTGGCCACTGATATCCACCTGGATCAACACTAGTATTGGAGAGCAGTGTGTTGATAACAATTTGTAACCAGAAGATGGTTCTCCTATAACGACCCTAGTTGGATAAATGTTTAAGAATTATAAAGTAAAACTAATTAGGGGATTAATTGTGTTAATAAGGTATTAATTAAACAAATATGATTTAATGATATTAATTAAGTGAGTTATTAATTAAAGGATATAATTGTGATTAATTAATTAATAATTTAACTACAAACTACATTTAATAACTTGCGTAATGGATTTAATAGATTAATGGTATACGATATAAAATGGTTGCGTATGCAACAAGGGATAGCCTATGAATCCCGAGAAGATAAAAACATTAAAGGAAGGACCAGGGACGAGGACGAGGGAAGGTAAGGGAGTAAAGGCATGAGGCGGTAAAGGAGGAATAAGGGAGGAAGGGAGGTGGACGCGAGGGGCATTCGACGAAGGATGGATTCTAGGAGGATTGTGAGATTTGCAGGAAGCAGTAGAGTTCTGACTGTGGAACTTTTGACCAGTTGAGGCACTGGGTTGCTGGAGGTTTTGGGAACGGGGGACAGGATATCCATAGATATCTTGGAGCTAGGTAGTTTTTCCTAGTTGGCAGGGAGGACAGTAGGTTTGGGTAGTTATTCTTTGTTTGTGGCAGGGTTGGCCTGTGTATCAGGTAGCAGGAAGGCAACAACAAGGCAGCAAGGCAACAAAAATTAGCATCAGAGCTAGGTAGCAGGAAGGCAACAGCAAGGCAACAAGGCAACCGAAATTAGCATCAGAACCAGGTAATTTGTTAAACTATGTGTTTATTTCATTCTGCCATGAAATCATTATTCATTGATGAATTTAAGTTACTGAAGTTGCTATTATGAATATTGTTGTTATGTTATGAAGTTGTTATCTCAGTTCATGAAATAAATTGCTTAAGAAAGTAGATGATGTTTAGAAATATTTGGTTGTTACATCTCCCATGCAGTCCGAATATTCCACGGGGGTGCAGCCCCACGATGGTGCTACAACTAATATGGCACATGACGGTTATATGGGTGTATTTTAATCATATACTTAATAATTTCATAGTTATACATTTTGTACTTCTATTTTTTTTTACATATACATTTATGATTGTCCTTATAAAGTTTGTGGTCTCAATGACAAAGAATGGTGTACCTGAGGTACATATAGTTGAAGAGGAGCATGTGGGGAAACCATTCCAACGGTTTCGACCAATGCACTAGGTAAATAATGGCATTGCAAGTGTTTTTTTTAATATTACTAAACTAGTTCAATGATATTTAAAAACTGGCCATCTAAATTTTGTATTTCTTTCTTTTGTAGGTGATGCCCCATCACATCGGCCTCCATTACCTCGTGAGTACCCCACGACTAGGTGTGCTCTACCTGAGAGGATGCAATCACAAACAGATTTTGAAGAGCACCCTATGAACGAATACGTAGATATTGATGAAATGCTTAGGAACTATAGAGCTAAGAAGTAGAGGTCGACTAAAAGTAATAAATGATGATGTACATGAATATTTAAATAAATATTTAATATTAAATCTATTTTCTATGAAATACTTTTTTTTACTTGTTGGTTCGCCAAAATGCCATTGTTTTACCAACCTTTTACTTCACTTTTCACCATATTATGCTTTAACGCATCCTTACATTAAGACCGTTTTCATGATTACATATGAGTTTAGACATATGAGTTTGAGTGAGTTTATAATTAAATATTGGAAAAATAACATGTTTTCACTTATATATCAAAGTGGTATGAGTTCTATGATGTTTACAGGTACTTTTTAATACTCCAACTAAGTCATATGATGGAATAGAATAAAGCCTCTTTTCACATCAATTTCCATTCTCTAGTTTTTATATGTAAAGTTCTTTAGTGTAGTGTATGATGTTATGGAATAGTTGTTACTTCTCTCTTAGGAGAATTGAGCTCACTCCAAATGCATCAAGGAAACATTTCATTTCATTGCAAACAATTGTGAATATTGCCATGTATATATGTTTGTTTTTTCTGTAAATATTTCAATAGATTTATTTGTTGGGTATTGGGGAATTGAGAGTGATGTGAGGGGTGGGGAGGGGCCATAAGAGCTTACTCCTTAACGTGATTGGCTCTGTTCAGTAGAGAATAATTTATTGGAGTCATTTAATCTTGGGGCAAACCTCCCTCGATCCAACAGAGCAACAACAAAGTCAATGTTGACTTCGTTGCTACTACTTCAAATAAAGGGAGGCAGTTTGATCAAATATTAGACGTGTGGCTCCAGTAAATTATTCTCGAAACCAAGATGAGATCATTTAGGTATGTTCTGACACTCTCATAAAAATGCATCTTAGAGTAAATAATGCGCTACATATATGACTTGTATTGATTTTTTAGATATTTATGGAGGTTGAATGATTTTGGCAGGTACTTTAAGATCTTTCTTCATCGATTGAGGGAAGCTCAAGACTAACAGAGGGTCACACAACTAAAGAGAAACGCGCGGGGTCAACCATTCCAACTGTATTGTCGACTAATTCATCATATTAGGTTTGATTTCTCCTTTCAACATAATTTATATAGCTACCAATTCTAGTTATGTTTAATGTTTTATGAATTGTTATGTGATTATTTATTAATGCATGGTTTTCTATGTGATAATTTATTGAGATGTATCATTTGTTTAGTACTTTTCATGTTCTCTCCATGCATCCAGTAATGGTAGATATGAGTCCATTTATATTGAGGGAAATAAACCTTGGCTTCCTATAGGTATGCATGAAGTGTTAGTTCATGCATCTACTGCTAGGGGTCCTCCTAGAATAAGGCCAAATGAACTGAGAAACAATTCGATAAATAGTGTTGTTGTACTATGCCTCCTTTTTTCTAGGCATTTTTCCAGATCATGGAGCATGTACTATCCATCCATCCTATAGCTCCTTGCATGTTGATGATGAAAACCGAGAAAGTGCTTCAACGATACAATTTTCCTCCTTTACGCAACGATACAATTTTCCTCCTTTGGTACAAGATGGAAGTTAAGTAGTATGGATATTTATCTCAAATGGAATAACATGGTTAGAGAATCTTCTCTCTTTAGTGCAAGAATCAAGATAATCATCATAAACTAGAGGAAAAATTAGGTCAAAGGGAGTGAGTTTTTGGGTTATGATGGGGTTGCAAAAATTAGAGCTTCCACCGAAACAATCTTAAGCTAAAAAACACTTTCCTTAACATCATTCTTGTATAAAAAGGTATCAATATGTATTGAATCAGATAATGAGAAGTGTGAACTAGTATTTAGCAAACTATCTTTGGGGGAAATCCAAAGTTGATTAGATCCATCATTGGGAACTTTAGCAATCTTCTCACTTTCTTCTCATAAGCAAATGTCATTGAAATGGAAGGTTCCTAAAGGGTCATCATAAATAAAATCACAATGACAAATGGCATAAGAGTACAAAAGTTTTTTGGACTACCAATATTAATTACCTAAGAGTATTTATCATATTTAGGACAAGGTTGATTATAGAACTATGATACCTTATGGTTATATTTGTTAGAAAGGATATCATGATTAGGTTTTCGATTTTCAAGCTCATATTCATTAGACAAAATTAGGCTTCCAAATAGATCATGCTCAAAACAATTATCAGTCATATCAGCAAACTGAAAGTTTCCATTGTTTACACCAAGATCTAGATTTATCTTTATATGGTGGAATATTTTTGTATTTGAAATACTATCGGGAAGAGAATTTTGTGAGTTATTTACATCTTTGAATGTTTGGATTTTTTGGGGGCCAAAGAGAGAGGTTTTAAAGGAATGTGTCTAAATTTAGAATATTACAAGGCTTATGACACGTTGGAGTGGAAATTCATTCTCCACATGCTTGAGTGGCTAGCCTTTGGGTCAAATTTCATATATTATGTCAATATTCTCTTTTTTAATGCTTTGGTTATTGTGTGTGTTAATAGATCCCTTACTTATCTTATTCTCTTAGTAGATAAATGACGCAGGGATACCCTATAGCCCCTAATTTATATGTTCTCACATCTGATGCCTTGGGTTATCTATTATTAAAGGTAGTTTACCAAGGTAAACTTATTGGCCTTCCCCAATAATATTTAATCAACTCCCACTATGATTATGAACACCTTTTGCGAAGCTTCTAAAGAGATACTACAAGAGGAGAAAACCTATATGATACTTATTGGATTAGACGATCACCTAGGGTGGATTACTTCCCAATGGAAATGGGTTCAAAGGGGGGAAATCACCAAGTATCTTGGTATTCTATTTAGCATTGACATGACTCAAAATCAGATGTGAAAATGGGTTATTAATAAGCTTATAGTCAAACTTGAATACTAGAATAGTCAGGACCTTTCCTTAGCAGACAAAATCCAAGTGGGGGACAAGATTTTCATTTTAATGCATATATATTATTTGTGTCTTTGGCTTCCAAACTAGCAGGGCTACAATAAAACTCTATCTTAAAATATCTCTTTTAGGTGAAGAATAAAGGGGAAAAAGATCTACCTATGTTCAAGTGGTTGGTGTGCACTAGGAAACCACGGGACTTAGCATTCCTCATTTGGCCACTTATGGCCTTATCTTAATAGAAAAGTGGTTTCTTAAGGCCACATAGGGAAATGAATTATGGAAATATATCATAAGGGACAGAATTGGCCAACTATATGTGCAAAATTTTCTTCATAACCAATTCCTTCTTTTTGCACATAGCCTTTTTCTACTAATTATTATTTGTAGTTTTCATTGGTACCATCATACTTATACTTAGCTCCAAAAATCCATCTGCAACTAATTGTATTTTTATCTGCTAGAAACTCAACCAAACTTTAAGTTCTAGTTTTTCTAAAAACTTCAATCTTTGACTACATGGCATCACATTACTCAACTTTCTTTGTTCTCTTCAATCGCATGTGGTTCTTTTTCACTAAAAATTCCACTCATCAATGCATAATTAACTAAAGGTGACTCCAATCACTTTCTTCTTCTAAGCTCAACTTTACTTTTTATGCACTCTCTATCTACTTTTGTCTTCTAGTTCTCAATCTATCATACATTTCAGGTTCTAGGGAAAATATTAACCATATTCACCAATGACTTGGGCATCCTTGGCATTAGAGTAGATTATTTAGTTTCTTATCCAAAGTAAGGTAGAATTTCAAGAGTGTTAGTAACAATGATATCTTGTGCATCAACATACTTCTCAAATTTTGTTGTGCATGCTTCATCAAAAAAATAAAATGCTTTATTACAAATTTCTGATTTTCCAAGTCCCATAAGAAATATGCCTTCGACTACTCCTCATATCCAAGAAAATTAATACACTTGTGTAGTCTATCAGATAAATTTGAATCGTGTTTCTCTTTTGGAATATGAATATAATATATGCTCCCAAATATATGCAATTGTTTAACAATAGATTTTTTATCACTCCATGCTTCCTCTGGAATAACATTCCAAATAATTTTAATCAAACTTCTATTGATAAAATAAACCACACAATTACAATGTTCAACCCTTTGTAGTGAATATTTATGTACTTCAATATGCAATGTGCCATGTCGTAAATAACATGATTCTCACACTCTACAACTCCATTCTATTTTGGTGTATAAGAGGTTGTGAATTGCCTCTTAATATCATGTTTTTTCTGGCTTAAGGATCTTGAATCTTGAAGGTGATATTTAGAGGTTGGTTAGGTCTCTCTCCTCAAGTCCTGGTCATACTCTTGCTGTATCCTCTCAAGAAGTGTAAGGTTCTCCACACAATTCCATTGATGTGGATTGTGAAGACTATGGTCCAATGGAAGTTCCTAAGGAGATTGGCCCTCGGTTCTAGCTTACACAAGCTCTAAGCTGAAGGGCAATAACTCATTGTTTTTTTTTTAAACACCTACATGTTGTCAGTCTTCCGATGTCCCTAACGTCGGTCACATGACATCATTGTCGTTGGTATATAGATGATCGTCGCTCCACCGACGTTTCCAAATGTCGGGCTTCTGACGTCCCTAACGTCATTCACGTGACATCCTTGTCGTTGGTATATAGCTGACCATATCTGCACTGACGTTACCATTCGGCGGGCTTCTGATGCCCATAATGTTGGTCACATGGTGTCCTTGTCATTGGTATATAGCCATAGATGATTTTATGGGCTAAATTTCGTAAATGGGCTAATTTTCCATGTTTTTTCCCCAAAAAAGATTCCCCAATTTCCATTTTTTCTAAAAATGATTAGCCCAAATTCCATAGAATAATTTTTTTTTACCTTACAAATCATCAAAATTTTATAGAAAATATATAAAATCCTTAAAAATTTGAATATTTTTACAAAACTGTCGCCAAACATTTTACATTTTTCTTATTAAAGACCAGTAATATTAGCCCACATTTCTACATTTTAATATAAATTTCCATCCTTAAAATCATCCCTTTATATAGTTGTCTGTCTCTCCACCGACGTTGCCAGTCATTGGTCTTCTGACATCCCTAACATCGGTCACATGGATTCCTTGTCGTTGGTATATAGATGAGTGTCACTCCACCGACATTTCCAACCGGCAGTCTTCTGACATCCCTAATGTCGGTCACATCGCGTCCATGTTGTGGAGACCGACAAAATGGGACATTGGAGTTCATATGTCTCTGGCGTCATTGTAGCGACGACTATATGGGGTTTGGACAGTCAAATCTGAGATGACATGTGTC
Source organism: Picea engelmannii (assembly GCA_009831015.1). Classification (NCBI taxonomy): domain Eukaryota; kingdom Viridiplantae; phylum Streptophyta; class Pinopsida; order Pinales; family Pinaceae; genus Picea; species Picea engelmannii. The sequence goes on along the minus strand of ML781587.1, from coordinate 613,897 downwards.
CACATTAAACATTTCAATAGAGATGGTATCTATGGTGTTGAAAAAGTGACATCATGTGAAAGCATGTTTGAGCAGGTTCGTTGTTTATCGTTCTCCCGACAATATAAAGTGGAAATTTTGTCGTACCCGCCGTCGAAATTTGACCCAAATGTACTAGTGAGGCATAGAGAAAGACCACAGGTCAGGGGATGGACCATCTACTGGACCAAGGAAAAACATAGCCAGTGTGCAGATGACCCTAACACAACCCTCAGGGGAACATAGAACTATACAACTTGAGGCATATGTGCTTGATTTTCCTACATGCGAGTTGTAGGAATAGATCATGACATTGGGCCAACTAAATATAGTCATATCTTGACTACCCATCCAATGAGTTCCATAATTACAGGTAGAGTTGGTGTAGGAGATAAAGCATAGAGGAGATTTCGCACACCGAGACTTGGCCAGAATGAGGGACAAAAGTTCCCACGTACAAACATAGTATGATACGTCCCTTCAACAAATGAAGGAGATTAAAGGTTGAATGGAGGAAATTTGGAGGATGAAAGAGGGCACAAAGGAGAGGGAAATGAGAGCACAAAAGGAGAAAGATGAAGCAGAAGCTATGGTACATAAGATTCATTTTGTTGTCCAAAAAATATATAAAAAAGTACCAGAAGTTCCCCTGGTCATACAGGCCACTATGGAGGAGCAATTGTTGAAAATTTTTGAATTCATGAAGGTATTTAGAGAGAAGCTCCATGATCTTCAACTGAAGAGCACACCTAGAATTCCACTGAAGGTGCATGAAGGTAGACTAAGGACAACAACGACAATGATTACCAAGATTAATAAATTTGAAGATGAAAGCGCAAAAATTTGTGAAAAAAGTGAACAAGTATGGGAAGAGCTCATGGGAAACCCATAGATGAAGGTCGTAGAGGTAAAACTATAAGAAGCATAAGAACATGACAATGAGGCAACAAACAAGGAAATTAAATTGTCACCAGTTGAGTGGATGACAACCATTTTGGTGCAGCGATAGGAACACATCTAAGTGGAGAGACTCAGGGACCAACATAAGGTATTACAACAGAGAATTGGACCCGAGAAGGAGGAAGCGGTCCGGATTATTGAGGAATTGGCCACTGTACAAAGGAAGGTCAAACAAGCCATGGCCAAAACAGAGAAAAGAATCCAATACTTGACTATGCAAGACATGGGAGAGATAACAACACAAGATGCCATAATCGTCATAGAGGTAGAGGCAGCTAAGGCTATTGTGCAACAATTCATTGTAGAGTGGAAGAATAGGCAACAAGTTTGAGTGGCTTAGAATGAGCCATAGTTGAGTGTTGGGGGCTTGTTGTATAGGTAGTTTTGGATGCAATTTTGGGAGACAAAACTTAAGGATAAGGAAAGTGTGCACAAGAAAGTGCACATAATAAAGTACGCAGAAGAAAGGGAGAATAAGGAAGGATAGCACACATGACAAAGTTAGCGCACAAATAGAAGGATAAAGCAAGCGAGAAAGAGGAAAAATCAAGAAGGGAGATAGTGCACCTTTCCAAACATAGAAGAACAACATAAAATTTGTATAAAGAGCGAAAAGTAGAAGAAAGAAAACAACCAGTTAACTAAAGTTGGCCATGCCATGTATTGTAATGGGATATTTTGGGATAGATAAGAACAAGGCTTTAAGCCCTAGATTTTAGGTATAAATATGTAATGGGTCAGGTGAAAAATATTCTAGCGGGCTAAAGAGAGTTTGTAGAATCTATAGAGGTTGTGATTATGCAATAATCATGAATGTAATAAAGACATAGTTGAGAGATAATATTTCATCTTCTGTTATTTACTTGTTTATGTGCGTTTATGAATGATGTTGTTATATTTTGTAGACTAGACTTAGTTTATGGAGTGATTACAATGAAATATTCATGAATGACTGCAATAATATTTGTAACAATCGAGCACATACATAAGCTAGAAGAAGGAATGATGACTCAGATATATGCCTCCCTTTCCCTTACTCCTGCAGAAGCATGGTTCTCACAGTCCCCATATATACCTCGGGTGATATTTCATGATACAGGTGGATATCGGTGGCCACCCACCTTTTCCAACTGGCTCAAAATAGTTTTCTGGCAATTTTGGTAATTTACTATTTTTAGCAGTTTTTAACTTTCGGGGCCATTTTGAGGCCCTAAACGATGTTTTTTGGGAAAACATGCTTGAAATATTTTAGTTCCTTCGTTATTGACCCTAAAATTAATCTGCTCGATGATAATTTTCCAATGGGCTATCATACGCCTAAAACGAAGATTGTATGTAAAAGTTACGACCTCGGGAAGTTGATGCACTAACTTACCCAAACGGGCCCACATGACTTTTGGAGCTTCATCTTCTAGGGTTAGGTTTTTGGATTTCTAGGGTTTTTGACATTCCTGCTTATTGTAAAAAGGCCTTCAAATCCTCATTGTAATCATCTTCTTGTGAATACGAGTAGCCGTCACATCTCTTCTCAGAGATAAGCTACCACCATTCTAGTGAGTCTTTCACTCTGTATTTTTACAGTCTCTGTACATTTCTTTCATTAATAGAAATCATGTATTCCTATATATTTGTGTTTATGGTTGCATCTATGATACGTTTTTGTTATATTATTGAATATCTACGATATCTCTGTGCATTTCTTTATTATATCTCTGCTCTCATTTTGTGCCGAAAATAATCCGGATCATTTCATTTGCGCAAGCATGTGATGCCAAAAGGGCCGATGTCTTGTGGGTTTGTTGTTCATAGTTAACAAGAACTTGGGGTCTTTACAAAATGTGTGCAAACCAATTTAATCCAAGAACCTCACAAGGCACAAGACTAGTGGAACATCGAAAGATGTCACCACTATCACCTAGGAAACAACTTCCCTACTTTTAGTGAATCAGTAAATCCAACACAAGGGAGGATTCCGTAGTAGCCTCCAAGAATCCCTACTACTAATGAAATAAGATAGACAAATTAAGGATAATGTGGTGAGAAAAATAAATTTCTATATTTGAAGAGATGAGGATCTAGGTCAATCAAAGAGGTTTTTCATGTCAAATTAAGGCTCAAGGGGATCCCCAAACACTACAAAAGATTAAAATGCTAAAGGTTATTGTAAAACTTGGAAAAAGATATTAAATTACAATAGAAAAACAAGTTATTACAACATAAACTAAACTATCCCTTTGACAAGTAATAGTTCAATGAAACAAGGTGGATAACTAGTGATTTAAGCAAGGGTTTAGTTAGCTAATGAAATAAAAAATTTAAGACCTGTAATAGCCTTAAAACCCTAAATGTATAGCCCTATATGGTTGTAATAATAACTTAGCAATGCAAATTAGGGTTTAAATATGTTTATAAGGTAAACACCATGCATAAAAGTCAAAATGTCTTAGTCTTTTGTAGCTGAAAATGAATATTTTTGTTATGAAACCCTAATCTAACCCTAAAACAATAAAAATAGAGTAAAATTCAGAATTTATTGATTGACTATTGGGAAAATGGCATATGGGGTCAATTAAGGACTCCTTTGAGAGATGTGAGTGGATCTAGAGTGATATCTAGATGTTGTTCATTATTAAACCTAGAAGATCCTCATAGTATATATCTATATCTTAAAATAAAATTCAAGGTAAGGTTCTTCACTAGTAACCTTCCAAGACTTTTAATAATAAGGGATTGTTCAATAAATATCCAAGAAAATTCTCAACCAACACTAGACAAAGAACATTACACTTACATACATTCATAAACAAAACAACAAGATAACAAGTGACCACTTACTCAAGAAATATTTCATCCATCAAAACCCTAACAATGTACATCCATGAAGTAGCAAAGGAATCCATTAAGATTCCACTCCAAAAAGTATCTCTAACTATCCATCCATAGCATTTTTCATAAGAGAGAAAGTAGTAGTAGACAAGTAGTGATGAATCTCTACAAGTAGCGATGATTTACAAATGACAAGTGCTTCTCTTTTTATATGAGAGATCTATCACCCTTATCATTACAATAATAATAATCTCCTAGATTTTAGCCTAAAAGAATATATAATGCCATGATCTCTGTAAAAACGCTAGAGATATGGTAAACAATACATAAACTATGAAGTGGTTATACTACCTATACAATAATATCCATGATACATGTGTGAATGAGTCAAAAGACCCCAAAGACACTCCACAATTCAAGGAAAATCTCATCAAGTGCCAAGTCCTCCTTCTCAACATATGGAACAACCTCCTAAAAGGTGGAACTATCTCCTCAAAAGCCTCAACAAACTCCTCCAAAAGTGTCTCACAAGTGGTAAAAAAATTGTGATAATCTTTTCACAACAAATTTTAAAAGCACCCTATATGTGTTCATTTTTCCCGAATTTCTATTAAGACCACTTTTTGGAAATATCGTGGCTATTATGCATATAATGGAATTGATCTAATGGAATTCCATGCATTCTTTCAAAATATAATTTCTCCTGAATTTGGTTGCCCTCAAAATAGGTGCTAAAATATCCTCAAGTTGTACAATCGCCTCTAAAAGAAGTGGGACAACCTCCATCAAGCATCTAATTAGCCTCCTCAATGTCCTCCAAAGGAGTGAAACGACCTCTCAAAACTTAGGTGGTACATCCTACATAAAGTGTGAAAGTATCCTCTCAACATCCTCTAGAGGACTAAGGTTCATATCCATGTCAAATTCATGCAAAGTGCATTGTCTAGGGAGGGGATCAAGTGACCCAATGTACCATGAAAACCAAGGTCAAGGTACGCAATTCAAAAACAACATATAAAGTGAGTCATGTCATTGAAAAATTAATTAGATAGATCTCATTAAGTATCATCTTCAAACTTCACACTAGCTTACAAAGTTATACCATTTTCCAAGTTTAGGTATGGGAGGATCATTATTACCCGCTATTAGGTGTGTCAGTACCCAGGAGAAGAAGTATGTTTCGAGGAACCCATCAAGGAGTATGTGAAATGACATGTGGTATAGTTTGGGGTTTAATTCATAGGTGTATGTCATTAACATGTAAGGTCACATAAGATATTCATCCCCATGAGTTCCTTTGTATAAGGAACACTTATGCAATGAGGTTCCCGTTCCTCAACATTGTGTCTTTCCAAACCCCTTTTTCCTTTTTCTTCATTGATTTAAAATTGTGTCTTTTGATTGTCATTTGATAAGTCCCTTTTTAGATACTCATTAATTTCATAGGACTTGGGGTGGTGGCCTCTTAGCAAGGGGGAATTACTCATGCTTTGTCTTTCTTGGTTCTTGTATTTTATTTTCATTTTCATTGCATTTTTAATATAAAAATTTTCTTTTTCTCTTTTTATCAAGCTACATTAAACTCGGGCATTCAAGCTCCTTCTTCTCATGGGATTATGAAGCATGAAAATTTTTGGGATACATGTAACAACCAACCCAAATGAAAAGATAGCGAAGAAAGGACATATGAAATATGTTATCTATGGTATGGAATATGGACATATTACCCCTATTAGGGCCCCCCAATAGAAAAACAATGCCCAAGAGTGATAATGCTTGACTAGGATGCAATGATGAACACAAGGTAAAACAAGCGAAAAAGTGTAAATTCAAAGCCTCATGATTCATAATCCAATTCAACCCATGACCACCATTTTCATGCCCAAAACATTTAAATTATCATATGATATGAAGTATCAGGACAATGTACCTCAATGTGTATAGTACCATGTCATATGATGTGAGTGTTTTGAGAATGTAATGGAAGGAATCCATGTGCAACTATATGTGGAGAGTCTGAAATGTCATCATTTGAATGATTGCATGAAATGTGGATCATGGAGAAAAAATCTCCTCTAGTTACCTAGAAGTAAGGGGGTAACAAGACACCCCATAGAAATGATCTCTATAGGTTTGAAGTTGCTTAATGATTTTGGAAGGTGCTTTAAGCATAGAGGACAAATAAAGAGGCATGGATTGTAGTACACGTTTGATAAAGAGGTTTTTTCCAAGAAGTGAGAGAAAATGGAAAGTCTAGATTTGCAATTTGTTTTCCAATTTGGTGAGGAATTCTTCCCAAGAGGAATTCCCCCCCAAATATTTTGAGGGTAGATTTCCTTGTTGAAAACCCATGATTTTTGAAATGTTGCATTGGATGTTTAGAAGGGTGTTGAAAAATTATACGAAATATTTACCTTGATTTACCTGACCTATAGAGGAATGAAAGAATGTGTCAAATATGCCTTTGAATGAGTTGTCTTATCGATCTGTTGGTTCTCCCATTAGAAGGTTGTTGTCCACAAATTGAAAATGGGACAAAGGGTCGCCATGATAGTTTAGAGTTATCCCTTTGAGATAACCAATAAGTAGTACTTGTTTGATGCTTCATTCTAGAACTTCAACCATAAGGATGTATAGAAAAGGAAATATGGGATAATTTTGTCAAATCCCCTTGGAGGGATTGAAGGTGGAAAAGGGATTGTTATTAACAAGGTGTTGACGAGAGAAATTGACCATCCATCAACTGGGAGAACGAGTTCGGTCCGGGGTTGTCTAAATAACCCGATCCATTTGGTGTAACTTGTTCTAACGGGCTTAATGGATCCGTTAGACAATCTAAGAATCCTAAAATAAACAAATAAATAAAAGAAATAACTAACTAATTACTAAACAATATATATATATATATATATATATATATATATATATATATATATATATATATATATGTACATATGCTCTAACGTAACTGTTGTAGGTGTACTTAAAAAAAGATATACAAATCCTATGTACATCATTTACAAACTGCAATTTTTAATCGAAACTTACAAAAATCAATGGAAAACTGAATGCTTCTAGGAAGCAGATAAAGAAAGCACATAAAAATATTTTTTGTTTTTCCTTTATAAATCTAAAAAAATCTCACAAAAAAATCAATGAAACATAAACGTGTGGATAGTCAAAAAGTTGAACCATACATTCTAGTTTCAGTGATATGTAAATGACAACAAAATACAAAGAAGCTAACCTATCAGTGAGTTAGTCAGGCGTATCCAAGCATCTACATGAGTGGAAAACATCCAACTGCCATGTCCAAGAGAGAAATCTGCAATGAACCTTATGATTGTTCTAAATAAATTTAGAACGTGTATTGACAGCTTAGGTTTTAATGAAAGAAAAGGAAACACAAACATAAACCTGTGATCTCATAATTACACATCATTACAACAAGATAAATCTGAAAGAAACCTATGCATTTTATCATTCAATTAAAACTCAAAGATAAATCATATCATTTTTATTGAAGATATGATCACATCATCTATATTTTGAGAAGCAAGTTGTAGATGATATTTATAATATAAACATCCTGCACATCATAGATAATTTAATCCAAAGATATGATCAGACCTATACATGTAACTGGATTAACAAAACATAAACAACAACATTATAAACAAAAGGCTAAATCCAAAATGCATATATGTCGTTCTATTAAGTTCTAGAATCACTTGTCCATCTCTTGCCCTCACCCAAGATACATATTTATCCTAAAAGAAAAATGAAATGAGAAAATTAGATATTTATTTAACTAACAATTTCCAAATTTTATATGAGAAGTGACTTGGCTACAAAAACTGTCGATTTTGTAGCCAATCCTATTATTAACAATAGAAATCTAAATCAATCTAGATTAATTAGAAAAATAACCATAAAAGAACAACTAAGATAAAAACCAATCTTACCATTGAACTGATAACCAAATCACAATATCTCAGAGTTGATCACGTCTTTGACACTATCAACATTTTTTATTATGATATTGTCAGTCCTTTTCAAACGTTTTCCTTGTCTTTGTGCATTGATCTTAAGCTCATGGTTTTCATTTGTTAATGAGTCATTTTGAGTCATAAGAGCCTTGATCTTTGCTTGAAGGACGGGGATGTATGTGTAATACAGACCTATCCAATGTAAACACACTTCACAATCTACAGCAGAGGAAATTGGTTGAGAAAGTGCATGATTGTGTGTTGAAACACTACCACTATCCACTGTCGGCCTTTGACTGAGTTTAATTCCTGTGAATTCCTTGTTGTTCTTCAAGCACGGTGGTAGGTTATTCACATAATTGGATGTTTGACTGAGATCCAGTTTAGAATAATTTGAGTCTTCATCTGCCAGGATTTTTTCAATCTCAGAGTCAGAGCTCTCATGGACCTCGATTGATTTGATCGAGCTCACATGAGCTTTTGATCTATTTCGTAGGCTCCTTGAAAATAGTCTCCCAGCCCTTTTCTTATGAAACCCTCACATGTCTTGATTTTTCTTTAACTGTTTGGAAGGGTTTCCACTGGTGGATTTTATGTTAAGATTAGGGCCGAAAACTTGTTCATGCTCAGGAATTTTAATAATCTTGGAGTTGACATCCTATTGCTCACACACAGACTGATCAGGCAATGCCCTTTGACAAGTGTTTGCATAGAAGAAATATGGCCTGACACTTGAGAGCTCGAGAGGCCTCTCTAGCATAGGTTTATCTACCATAGGAACCTTACTGTAACAAAGCCATTACGAGTTATGAAAGAATCCCAATCATCACCAAGTACTTTCATATGATGGACTAACAAAAACTTAATCAACCCATGGTGAAATAAGATGGAATCCAAGTTCTTCCTTTTATATCTCTTTGACATTTTATACAAACTTCTTAATAAGTAAAATGACATGTTTAATTGGAAACCGATAAAATGCATGAGCAATCTTATGTGATAAAGGAAGACAAGGCCATAATGGCCTTCAAAAGTAACAAATTGCCTTAACACTGCCAATAAACCATGCCATCTAATCTTCAACAGAGAGACCAGCATACCTTTGTCACAACAGTGAATGATCCTGGACGTGACGAACATACTCCATGGTACCTTATCCAACTTTGAATTTTTAATCCATTTTTGGCCAGTGAGGGGGAGTCCTATTGCCTCACTCAGAAATTATTTGGTGATATCCAATTGAATATCACCCACCTTGGATTTGCATCCATCGAATGTAAGGGAAAACTCTTGGGCCACTTGTAAGTTATAACCCTAGAATTTCTTGAGAAACATAACCCAACCCTGGGTTTTAAGGTATTCACTTGCATCATCATACAACAACAAAGTTTGGGAGCCATTCGTCTCAACTCAGATGATGAGGGCCATAAGAGTTTGAAAAAATGGAAACAGAGGGCAACCCGAGTTCACTATGTTTTTAGATGACAGAGGTAAGAAGGGTAAGCCTGAACGGATCCCACGAAAAAAAAATAAGAAGAGAGCCTGTGCGATCAAAACAAACAAATAGAGGTCTCAATTATGGGGTTTAAACACTCCTGGTCATGAATGCTTTGAGTACATCCCACTGCTCAGACTCTTAACTCGAAATGAGTGGTCTGTCATCTCCTTTTTCCATCCCATGCAACGTATAGGATATTATCCTAATGTGTTTAATTCCCATGACATGACATGGGTACACTCGATCTGCAAAGGATAGGATATAGATATGTTTTCATAAACCAAATGCTAAACAAATTTTGATATATTTACAAAGGATAAAAAGATAAGCATACAATCAAATAGCAACTCATCATAGGTGTTTCATTGATATATGATAAGCTTATTAAAATGGAAAAGATGTAAACCCGTTGACCCCTTGAAACCAAGCCTTAGACATAATTAAAATGAGAAATTAAGTTTCAATGCTTCATTCATGATTTTAGTCATGAATGAAGCATGAAAATGCAAGATAAAAATAGAACAATCAAAACATTCTTTTTACAACCGAATAGTCACCTTCAAATAGAAATATTTACAGGATGAGGCATAGGCAGCTACAGGAATTGTCATTTGTTACTTTAAAATGCAAAAAATATTGTAGGGCTGCCAACAATGGTGACTTACTGGGAGAAGCAGTTATCTCTGCATCACCGACGAGTTCATGTTAGGACTGCTTAGAATGATTACAGATCAAAGAACAATTGAAGGACATCAAGCATATCAACAATCATTACATAGTCCAGCTTCATATATTTTCCTGTTCAAATGAAATCCGGTGACAAATTTTAATTACAAGAGTAACGATGTTCAAGTCAAATGGCTCTGATACTGTTGATAGGGCCACTATTTCTAGCAGGCATCCATAGGCTTGGAAGGGATGTCAATTAACCCACTCTCATGCCTCTACCATGTCCAAGAAATTTCAATTCAAAATGAAGGATACTTATGACCAATATCAAAATTTATACCTAATAATTTTCTTGAACCTGACATTGCTTCGCTGCCAACAGGCTTGTTCAGTACCCCGATGAAGTTGTCTTGGCATCATGCATGCATTTACCCGCTACTAGAAGACCTGTTAAGTATCTCAGTGGGTTTACAAACACTTCCCACAACTCTCGAGAAATTATTTACAATCCGATATAAATTTAAAGATATTCAAAAGAGTGGGGTAACACTGAAAATTTCAGTCTTTAGAACACTTGTCATTTTCCAGCCTTTAATTTTTTTCTTGATAAAATTCATTATGATCTGAAATTAGTTTTCTAATGAAACTAATTTTTCGAGGACAGGAAGGCACACTTGAGTTTCTTTCTTTAAAAGCAGGGACAGTGTAAAAATCTTTAAAGATGGTCGTGTCTGCTCATAATTATAAAGTGAAACCAGGAACCTGCTTCGAACATAAAGTTTCTTTATCTAGTCTATGTTTCAACAACTTACAACACTGATGCTCTGAAAAGACGTTAACTATTTCTTCATAATGATGCATTCTAGTTTGCCTTCATGAATTAAAAGGTGAAAAAGACATAAGTTTAACCAGAAAGAAATGAAAACAAACAAAATGAAAAGAACCAAAATCAGAAAACAAAAGTAAATCAAAACAGAAAAATATGTACAAAAGGTGGATCTGGAATTATCACCAAAAATACCTTTTGAGAGCTTGGCCATTCACTGGGAAGGTGTCTGGCTGTCCCTCCAAACTGTGCAGACAGAAAGAGCTGGGACCTAGTTTTTCCGCGATTACGAAGAGCCCCAACCACAGGTTCTGGAACTTGGTATGTTCCCCTTTTCCCTCATGAGCTTTATCCCATTTGAGAACCAAATCTCCTACCTCGAAGTTTCTATCTGAAGCAAAGTTTGAATTGAACTAGCCTTTCACAATCTATTGATGTTGATCCAGCCTCTCCTTTGCTTGTGCTCTTACTTCCTCTAGTTTCAACAAGGCATTAATTCGACTTTCAAGAGGAGGGCATTCCTCCTCTTGAACCTACTGCGATAATGGCAGAGAGGGAAGCAGAACATGAGGAGGGAGGATTTCTTCTCTTCCGTATACAAGAAAGAAAGGGGAATTACCAACAAAAGTTTTCAGTGTCACCCTATCAGCCCAAAGTGCGTTAAAAAGTGCATTGTTCCAGTTCTTTTGGTTTTTGGAAACTGTCCTCTTGATGATTTTGACTAAATTTTTGTTTGTTGATTCTGCTAAGCCATTTCCTTGGGGGTAATAGCTCACAGAATATTTCAATTTAATCCCTTTTTTTAAAGCAAAAACACTCATATCGAGGGATGAGAAGTAAGAAGCATTATCGAATACCAAACATTTGGGGATGTCGAATCTAGTAATAATATTCATATTGAGGAAAGATATTACCTAATTAGTGTTCACTACTTTCAGCGGTGCAGCCTCGGACCATCTAGTAAAATAATATGTTGTTGTACAATGATGTATTTATGTTGTTGTGAAGAAGTGGGGTTAATTGACCCTATGATGTCGAGACCCCACTACTGAAAAGGTGAATCTACCAAAACAGGATGCAAAGGTAATGCTGCTTTTTTTACTCATCCAACAACCTTTTAGCAAATTATGCATTTACGACATAATGCATGGGCATCCTTGAACAACATGGGCCAATAGTACCCATCTCTTAATACATTGTTAGTAGTGGTGTCTCCACCAAAGTTCCCACTAGCTTCACCTGCATGAAGTTCAGATAATACTTTCTCTACTTCATCTCTTTCCAAACAACGCATGAGTACGCTATCAAAATTTTTATGGAATAATACGTCATTTACCAACTGGAAAGGTGCATATTTGAGTCTCAATGCTCTTCTCTTTTCTGGATCGAGATGGTGAGGAGAAAAACCGTGTGTTAAATAAAACTTAATGTCATCAAACCAAGAATTAGAAACAACTTGTGTACAACAGATATGATTTTCATTATGCTGATTTACAGTTGAGACATTAATTTGACTCTACTGTTCTTCAACAGAATCAACCACTAGTTTAAATAAGCCTTGACCTCTGGCAATTTGTGCAAGGGTTATTTCGAGGCCATATTCTTGTAATGATGTCATCCAATTTGCTCGTTTTTCACCCAATTAGTATTGTACTAATAAGTTTCTAACAACAGGATAAGACACAATGACTTTAGTTATAGATTTCAACAAATATGATCGGAAATGTTTCACTGCTTTGAAAACTGCATAAGCATGTTGATCTACAGTTGGGTAGTTAATCTTTTCCCCTTTGAAAGCTAAGCTCATGAATGCAATGGGGATTTCATTACTTTCATCGTTCTTTTGGGTCAACACAACTGCATAAGATCGATCAGAGGCAAAAGTGTAAATAGTGAAATCTTGTGAGAAATCAAGACTCATCAAGGAAGGGACTTCCACTATGGCTTTTTTGATGGAATCAAAGGCTTGTTTTTTCTATGGTCCCTAATGATGTTGAACGTCCTTTTTAATTAAATTCTACAATGGCCTTACCATTTCTGAGAAACTTGGGACAAACCTTCTAACAAAGTTAATCTTGCCTAAAAACGTTTGCATGGCGTTTTTGGAAGCGAGAGGGGAAAGTTTAGCAATATCTTGGGTTCTTTCAGGGTTGATAATCATTCCATATTTGGACACTATGAACCCAAGTAGTTTTCCTTGCTCAACTACAAAGACTGATTTCTTAGGGTTAAGAGATATGCCATATTTGTGGCATCATTCTAGGACAACCCTAAGGTGAGACAAATGATCTTTCTTGTTTTTGGAGAAAATGGTTACATCATCAAGATAGACCACTACAGATTGATTTAGGAGACCACGAAAATAAATGTCCATTTCCCTCTAGAAAATTGGCTCGGCATTTATAAGCCCAAAAGGCATCTTTCTGTAGGCATAAGTACCCCACGAGGTACAAAAAGTGGTTTTGAGTTGGTCCGAGGGAGACATGAGGACTTGGTTGTATCCCAAAAAACCGTCCAGTAATGATAGTCTTTTGGAACCAGAAACTTGTTGAAGTATCTATTCCTTGTAGGAATGAGATAATTATATTTTTTTGATGCTCGGTTTAGATTACGAAAGTCAACACATAGTCGGATTTCACCACTTTTCTTCCTAATAGGGACTAGATTAGATACCCATTGTGTGTGTCTCACTGGGAAAATTATCTTTGCATTCGATAATTTATTTAGTTCTTTCTTGACAGTGGGTTCCAACTTAGGGTGCATCTTACTTAGTTTTTGTTGAAAAGGTTGGGTCTGGGGTTTCATGGGAATGACATGTTGTATGATATTAGGATCGATCTTTTTCAAGTCATCAAATGTCCAAGAAAAAACGTCTTTAAATTCTTTAAACAATTTTATAAAGGCGGACCATTCTTGCTCAGAGCATCCTATTCCCAAATTAATGTTTTGCAAATTTTCCTTAGTCCCTAAGCTGATTGTTTCATAAATCAAAGAAGAAATATTCTTTTTACAATTTACAGACCCTTTAAATTTATCATTCAGGTCATAAAAATTTTCTAGTCTTACAAGAGCTCTGGGAATAGAGTTTACCAGATCGTATGTCGATTCGGGAGATCTATGATCTGATATTACCATGAAGTTGCCTAGGTTTTCATCGTGAGTTCCTTCATCGATAATTGAACCTTGGAAAGTGTCTTACATGTGCAAGAAGTTGATGATCTGTTGATCATTGTCGAACACTCTCCAGTTGGTGACGTTGTCCGAGATCGACAACCTGAACAATAATTCAATCAAAAATGTATTCAGAGAAAGACCTTCTGTAGGAAAAAGTTTAGAAGTGACATTAGCCAATAAATCAACCTTTGAATTACTTAGTCTAGGAATGGAATTGATGTTAAATGCTGAAAATTTTCATATCAGACTCCATACCTCGGTTTGGTAACTTTTCAGATGTGGTGACAAGAAATGAATGGAGTTTCTTACCTATCTGACCATGATTTCCAAATCACCGAAAACTATTAATTTTCTCACGCCCATATCCAAAGCTTTATTAAGCCCTTGCAGAAGTGATTCATATTCGACAGTGTTGTTAGTGCACTCAGACTCTAATTGACATGCAATGAAAGTCTTATTACCTGCGGGGTCGATGAGTACACAGCCTGCACCGGATCCTTCTTTGGATTTTGATTCGTCGAAGTATAATGACCATATATGATCTTCGTCAGTAGTGTTTGACACATTTGTCAAAGCTAGTGACTGTGTACAAGTAATGAGTTATGATCCTTGCCTAGGATCGGTGATGGGGGAAATTTCAGTGATGAAATTACCAAAGAAGGTGTTCATTCCCTGCATTTCAAGTGAATTAGCAGATGCAGTAAAAGGTTCGTTTGGATCATTTAGATCTGTCACGGTGTGCTTGAGATAGCGTTCACGGTTAATCCTAATTCTATTTGGTTGTCCATTTTCTGGTAGCCACAAATGAGACCAATATGTTGCAAAGTATCCATGTAGTTGTTCAGACCAATCCCTGCTTAAGAACAAACCATAGACCTCAGGGATGTCAACAACAATGATATCAATAATTCGGTGAACCTTAGGATTAGAAGATAGCCTAACCAACACATTCTTAAGTTCACTGATTACCTTAACGTTCATCTGATCAAGATGAATGATCTTAAGACTAGAAGGTTGAAATTTTGCGTTAATTTTTTGGCAAACAGATAAAGGAATAACATTCGATGATGCACCGGAATCTACCACGCAGTTGTGTGCATTTCTATTGAAAATTTCAAAAGTCAATAAGAAAGGTGGGACATTTTTACGAGTATTAACTACAGAATTCTGTTGATTTTTTGTCGTTGTCCCTGAAACAATTTTATCTACATTTGATACAATTTTTTATGTTGAATCCCTTTTATTAGGAAGTTCGGTTGTGGTTTTAGTAGGGATCGTTTTTGTTGTTTTAGAAGTGATTTCTGCAGATTTCTTGCTATTAGAATTGATGTTCTTGTTGTTTTCTGCTATATTTTGAAGCATTTTCTGCAGAATTAAAGGAAATTTCAGAATCTCATAAACAAAAATATTATCTCTTAATTTCTTCAGATCTTCAATCAAGTCATATTCTAAAACTGGGGTTGCTCAACTTTGTTTTATTTCATCTTGCTTAGGCTATCTTGGAGACACAATATTACTCATTTCAGAAGACGATTTACTATGTGTTTTGCTCCTTGTGTTGTAAGGGTGGACATTTTCAAAGTTTGCTTGAAATATACTATCAGAAAAATGTCCAAATATATTGGGAGATGACTCCTCTTCTTCAGCTACTTCTTCTTCAGCCATGACTTCAGAATTCTCAGGAGGGGCAGAGTTATCATGTGCTTCAAGAATAGTTTGTAGAGCGTACTGTAAGATTTCAAAATTAAGACCTTTAGTGGTCGGATTTGGCCAATTGGGAAGAAGAGGCTTCCTGAAAGGAGGTTTAAAACTTCCTTTGCTTGAGGATGCCTCTTCAACTAATATCTTCAAGTCTACAACTTGATTTGATAATTTTTGGACAACCTTTTGCAAACTCTCTAAGTGTAAAGTTTTTGGTTGGCTTTTGGCTTGGGGAGGCCTGGTAAGGATTTCTATTTTCGTTTTAGAGGATGAAGCTGTATCAGCTTCGCTATTTAGATTGTCTTTTAATCTTAGTATATCCTTTTCGATTTGACTTGTCTCCTTGAAGGCTTCCAGTAACAAAGACTTTTTAGACCTTTTAACCCAAAGAGCTATATTAGTATGCAGATCTTTGGTGTAATATGAATTAATTAGACTTTCAGCCAACATTGAATCAGTGGGAATTCAATCTTTTAACATAAGGAACCTTTGATTAAAATCTTTTACTTTCTCATTAGGGTTCATTTTTAGGTTGGATAGTTCCATAACCAAGACTTCAGGAGATTTTTCGTCTCCAAATTTCTCTAAGAAATAGGTTTCAAATTTGTCCCAAGAGACAATGGTTTGTGGTTGTTGGGAGAAATACCATGTAGAGGCATTTCCCTCGAACATATAAGGAAAGAGTCTACATACTACATCTTCATGTTCTAAACTTCCTATTCTAATGGCCAACATAAACTTTTTTATGTGATCTTCGGCATATTGCTTAGAATCCAGGTCAAATTTAGGTAACCATTTATCTGGGTGCTTTGGTAATGGGAGTTGGGGTCCGAGTACAGCCACAACATCTTGATCAAGCCCAGGTTTGGCTGGATTGTTTTGGTTTTCCATAGGTGTAGGTGGTGTCGAAGGATGAGAAGATTCAGATGATGAACTACCTACGTCAGAGGATTCTCCTCCTAAAGAGGATGGAGATGAGTGAGGTGGGGAAGGTGGAATACCAGATCCCCCGTCTCCAAGATCAGGTATCTCAGTAGGCTCGGTAGTATTATCTTCTAGAGGATTTAAATGTAGACTAGTGCCTTCAAGTTGTTCTCTAATATCAGAGAAGTCTAAGGGTTGATTAAGTGGCCTACCAGGTTGTTTGATACAGGCTAGGGCACTGTGTGTCTTTATGAGTGACTGACGAATAATTTATTGTACGTCAAGTCCTCCAAGATTTGGTGTTACCGTCTCAACGAGAACTTGGGGATTTTCATTCAAGGTAGTTGTTGTTTCAGAAGTAATGTTGTTGTCAGAGTGACTCTGTGTTACTATAGGGGAGCGAGTGTGTGGGGGCAGGAGTTTTATGACTTCCATGTGCCATCAATTGTATGTAGGCCCTCCTTCTAGCACCATTTGTTGATGGGTGAAATTGATCGTCCGTCAATTGGGAGAACGAGTCAGGTCTGGGGTTGTCTAAATAACCCAATCCGTTTGGTGTAACCTGTTCTAACAGGTTTAATGGCTCCGTTAGACAATCTAAGAATCCTAAAATAAACAAATAAAAGAAAGAAATAACTAACTAATTACTAAACACTATATATATATATATGTGTACATATGCTCTAACGTAAATGTTGTAGGTGTACTTAAGGAGAAGATATATACATCTCATTTATGTACATCATTTACAAACTTGTTGGCAGCCAATTCACATTTTTCTACTGTCCTTATAAGCTGCCTACACCATTGTTTTGCAAACCTTAATTTTTCGTCGCAACCCTCAGATAAACGACACTTTTTATTTTGTGCTATTTGCACACTTACCTTCGTTCTTGTTTTAATGACTGTAAGCATGAAAACTTGGTCTTTCGAAGTCGCATTAAAAGCATTATTGAATTGTCGTTATCGTTCTTGTCGATGTGCCCATTGCATTTACATTTTACTTATCATTATGAAGTTGTCAAGACCTTTTGATCTGTACTCATTTGAACATTCTTTGATTGATTATAGAATTTCGTTGCATAAGTGATTGAGTCTGTGATACATTGGTGATTGGATTCACATGTTCTTTGATTGATCTACTTGGCACATTGGTTAAACTCTTGGTATGAATCATTCTATACACCACATGTCGCATAGTCAAACCATTGGTATTGGTTTCGATTTATTTGTTTGGTTTTAAAACTATGTGATAACTATTGCTCATGCGTGTTTGATCCACTTACCATATATCCATTGGTTGATTGAAATGGCATAATTGTTAACACATATGCATGGTCATTTGAACAACTATTTGCGCTGATGGTTGTACTATAGTTATGACTATCGTGCATGTATGAACGAGTTCCACCACCTTTGCACGATGTATCATTAATCTCTTTCCCCCACCCCTGATTCACCTCTGCTAGTTTCGGGTAATTTTATGAGCACTCTGCTCCTGCGCATACTGTGTTCAAACCCTGGCTAGCTGACAATGCTCACCGTGTACTCTTCTCCATGGCACTGGTGGTGCGAATTGAGCTGAACAGTAATCAAGCCTTGCTCCTGTTAGATAACACCCGGAAATATTTACAAGATAATGGTTGGCTCACGTTTGTACAAAGGTTTGAGGGTTTTAATCTATTTGTTGCACAGCAGTTCACCTTGACTTTTGATGGCTATAGGGCCAAGATGGGCGACATTCATCTTGAGATGAGTGAATAGTTCATTAGTTCTGCCACTGGATTAGCAGCCACGGGCTAGCGTTGGTTTAAAAACTATAAATTTGAGGAGGTTCCATGGCTGTTATTGTTCCTCTCGTGGAAGGTCAGATCCTGTGACAGAGGTATGCGCATTTCCATGCTTAAACCAAGGTGGCATGATCTTTTGATGGTGGTTAAACAATTCATGACCTATGAGGGTCGATATGGGCTGGTTTTTCTTTATAACCTTCGAATGTTAATGAATTTTATGGTTTATCCATTGAATATGCCATTCTACTTCCAGCGTAGCCTGTATAAAATGGCTAAGAAGTTTAAATGAGAGAAGGCCGATAGTAGCTTGTTCCACCACAGCCTGATCAGACTCATCGTTGTTCATCATTTAAACCTCCACGGTGATAGTTGGAAAGCTTTTATCTCTCGAAATGGCTTCGTTGATTCAGAGTCTGTCCAAATCGATAAGTTTGTGGTTAGCGAGACTAAGGTCGGGCCACCCGTGCCTTTCCATGCTCTTATACCCTCTCCCAAACCCTCGGTTGACCCTGATATCGACCTACCTAACGTCTTAGCAGACAAGGTTGAGGTTGTTAAAAAGCCCGTGAGAAAAAAGGTCAAAGGAAACCCTACTGTCTATGGAAAAGGTAAAAAGAATGCTCGACTTATCTCGATAATGGCTAGGAATAAACCTAAACCTAGTGCTGAGCAGAAGCCTATAGTCCTCAGTGAAGACTCGGACTCTGAAGTCTAATGATTCCTAGCTAGTGATTCCACTTATTCCCAAAGTATGTGCTCCGAGCCACCCTACGATTTCGTTTCTAGATTGCCCCTGTGCTTAAAGAAAAATCCTAGCTACCCCGGGATCAAGCTACCGAGTGAAACCCTTGATGATTTTACCAAACCCTCACCTGCATTTTCGAATCCTAGACAGTCGTCATGCGACCAATGTAACGTGTGGTTGGAATGCTACTATACCGATGTTCCCTTTTTACAGTCGAAAATCAAATTGTTGGAAAACCAAGTTACAGTGTTGACAAGCCAAAGGGACAAGCTTCGAGCTGATAACAAGAAGCAGAAAACCACTGGTTCCATTGTATTTAGGAATGTTGAATCGGCTACAGACTTCGTGAATTCCAAAATGTCATGATCAAATTGTCTGCTCGTCATCCAGGTATGAATTTCGATATCGCTTTCGTTTTGTGAATTGCTTGGATTAATATAGTGAATTGATTTCTGAGTTTTGAAAAGTTTGTTTATCATTCGAAATGACTTTGACATGGTTTGATTATCAAAACAGTCATAAAATCGAATATGGTTATGATTTTGTTATACGATTTGATCGTGCCCAGTTTAGCAATTAATTGGTTTTCATTGGATTTGATTCATTTGTCTGTTGGTTTGAGTTAATGAAATCAAGGTTTTTCTTTCGATTGGATTTTGTTTGTATATGATCTAAACAAAAGCTTTTTATGCTAAAATTAGAGAACGACCATTTTTTGATTTGATATGATTTCTTCATGGTTGGATTATATCGGCTTTGATTTTATGGTGTGATTTTGGAACGATTTCGTGAGTTTGATTGTTATGATCTTTCAATATGTTATGAGAGGTAATATTCTAAATCAGGAATACAACTCTGTTCAACTTAGATTTTGAAAAAATGACTCTATTCTGTGTGGAAACGATGTTCTCATTTGGCTTGTGTAAAAGATCTCTGCGCCCAAATCCTAGAACTGTTTTGATTCACAACGACTATATCAAACTCAAATTGTTCGATTCGCCCTTGTTTTGATTGGATTATGAGTTGGATTCGTATTGAAAATAGACTTCATGCTGCTCTGTTGATTTTAATTTTCAAAGCGAGTTGGTTAACTCAGATCGACTTATGTTATCTCTGTTGAATTCATATGAAAAGACTTGGTTAATATTTCCTTTTGAAATGAATTCAAGTAACGATTTTGTCGACTGTCAATCGATTTTGTTTTCCCCAATTGGAAACAATAAACGATTGGGTGAATCCCACAGACCCTTCTATCAACTGATTGAATCCATTGTGATTTCGTTTACATACCTTTTTTGATTCAGTTCGCTAATAATATGGATCGTTTGTTGTGTTTAATATATTGCGATCAATTTGAGAAAATGATCCTGTTAATTTGGTTTGGATTCAAATTAATTTTATAGATAGTTGAAGCAACTATTTGTGGTTTCAATTGGTTATGAATCGATTTCATTACTGTTGGTTATCCAAAATGATTCCGTTTACCCAATTTTGTGACAACAAATGAAACAGAGTATATGCATTTCTGTAGTCGTCTGATTGATCTTAGTCTTGTTTTGATCTCAAAATTAGTATAAAAATTTCAATTTGAATGATTCGTTTGTCTTTCAAATAGCTATTAGATGCTTGTTGATATTTTGAATTTAATTCTTTAAAGATTTGAATTGATTTTAATGTTGATTCTGTGTTGGATTTAGACAGCTACAGAATCGCAAGATTTTGTAGCTAGTCTTTAGAATTAGATTTTTATCATTTTTATTAGTAAAATATCCTCTTAACTTGTCCATTTTTTTATCTCTTTCAGGTACATTCGAATTGCATTGGGCATGATGGAAAATCTAGGAGATATTTGTGTGATGTAGTTTTTATTTTAGGTTGTTAGTTTAGTCAAACTTGGGATATTTTCCCAGATTTTCTGTAAACAGTTTTCATAACTTCCACAGGGATGTTTTACCCTGTGAGAAACCTTTAAATACTTATTATTTTTGTAATAATAATCATCCTCACTTGTGGGAGAACCAGGCTATGGATTTCTAATACAAACTGAGACAAGAGTTGATGTCTTGCTACAGCTTTCGCTTTCAATATATCAAACTATTGTTTCAAGTTTTGCATATCAATTTGCAGTTGATTATAGACTACTTTAGCTATCATAATTTATTGCAGGATGATATGATCTGAAAAGTGTTATGCATATCTGATTTCTTTCATTGTTTTTAAAAGTACAACAATTACTTTCTTTAAGTTAATGAATCACAGATTTCTCTTCTTCATCAATTGAATCATTTTGTATAGATCTTTGCATACAGATTTATCTTACTGTGAAGATTTATAAATCATAAGATTGTTGTAATTTTTTTATGTCTTGTTTGTCCTATAATTTTATTTGAAGAGAACAACAGCTTCTAGTTTACGAGAATCTCGTGGATAATTTGGTGCGGGTTTCCTCCCTCCGATCAGCTAAGACAAATCACCATACAGGACAAACCTGGAGCGTTTCTTCAGGTTAGTTTGTTATTTATTTGATAGTTAATTTGTTAGTATAATGTAAGTAGTTTAGTTAGATATATGTGTAGTTTAGATTTGTAGTTAGAGTTAGTATTTTAATTTTTTAGTTTAGTTAGTTTTCAGTTCATTTCTTTTTCATAAAATTATAAAAATAAAAAACAATAGCTCTCGTTGTCTTAGGACAGAATACAAATGAGTTTTTTCAGGTTTTCATTCAAATATGTAAATTGTAAATGTTGTACATTTTGTGAATAAGATTTATTTCTGTTAGTAGTTAAATATTTAATTTCTTAGAGTTAGCATAGTATTAGATAGTAGATTAGAATAGTTAGATTTGTTTAGTTTGTTTTAATAGTTTTTTTAGTTAAATTAGTTAGTTTAGAGTAGTTTTCTTTTTTTGTTTCTTTAGGACTTAGATCGGCCAACGGAGCCGCTAAACCTATCAAGGTGGTTCATCCCAAATGGCTTGGGTTATTAGACAACCCCGAACCGGTTCCACTCTCCCAGTTGACGGATGGTCAAATTTTGCCCGTCAACAAATGGCGCTAGAAGGAGGGCCTAGAATTAATTAATGGCACGAGGTGGTTGTAAGACTCCTCCACCAACTAATCGCTCACCTATAGTGACAAGAAGTCATTTGAACGATAATATTCCCCCTCAAATAACAACGACATCAACCGATGATCCACCGATCACAGTTGAGCCAGTAACCCCAAATCCTACAGGTGGTGACATACAAGAGATTGTCTGCCAATATCTCATAAGAACTCATAGTGCCTTAGCCAGTTTGAGGCAACCAAACCATCCATTGGACCAACCTTTAGACTTCTCTGATATCAGAGAACAACTTGGAGACACTAACCTCACTGTGAATCCTACAGATCCAGTCATCACTCCTGCTGCAGGAGGATCTGGAATACCTCCCTCACCACCTCCATCATACCCTTTTTCTTCAGGAGAACACTCATCTGACAAAGGCAGTTCCCCTTCACAGCCTTCCACACCCACTACACCAATGTCCAATCAGAACAACCCTACTAGACCTTGGCATGACCAGGATGCCATAGCTGTACCTGGAGCTCAGCATCCCTTACCTAAACATCCAGAGAAGTGGCTTCCCAAGTTTGACCCTGATTCAAAACAAATCGTTGAATATCACATTAAAATTTTTATGTTACCCATAAGACTCTGCAATGTTGAGCATGAAGACGTAGTATGTAGGTTGTTCCCCTATACTTTCGAGGGAAATGCATCTACATGGTACTTTTCCCAACAACCCCATACCATCATGTCTTGGGAAAAGTTTGATTCATGCTTTTTGGAAAATTTCGGAGACGGTAAGCCTCCGGAAGTCCTAGTCATGGACCTTTCTAGCTTAAGAATGAACCCAAAAGAAAAAGTTAAAGACTTTAATCAAATATTCTTAACACTTAAAAACTAAATCCCTACTGATTCCATGCCTGCCGAGAGTCTTATAATAGCATACTACACTAAAGCTTTGCATCAAAGTATAGCTATTTGGGTTAAACAGTCTAATAAATCCACGTTGCTAGAAGCCTTTGAGGAGGCCAGCTAGATTGAAAAGGATATTCTTAGTCTTAAAGAATCTACTAGAAATGAAACTCAGACTAGTTCTTCTTCCAAAATGAAGATCAAAATCCTCCCCAGACCTACTTAAAATAAATCACAACCTGAAAGCTATGATTTAGAAAACTTAACTAAAGTCGTTCAAAAACTGTCAAATCATGTTATAGACTTAAAAAGGATGACCGAAGAATCTTCCTTGAGAAAAGGACCTTACAAGCCCCCGTTCAGGAAGCCTTTTTCCCCCAACCGACCTAATTCGACTACTGAAGGCCTTAATCTAAAAAGTCTGCAATATACCTTACAAACAATTCTAGAATCCCAGGATAACTTGATGCCTCCTGAGATTTCCGAGGAGGTTGTTGAACAAGAGACAGTTCAAGAAGAAGAGTCTTCTCCAAACATTTTTGGACACTTTTCGGATAGCATATTTCAAGTTAACTTCGAGACGGTTCATCCCTACAATACTAGGAGTAAGGCAACGAACAAACCTTCTTCCTAAAACACTACGACTTTGCCCCCGAAGAAATCCAAAATAGCTGAGCCTAAACAGAACTAGGTGAACCCCAACTTAGATTATGATTTAGTTGAAGATCTTAAAAAGTGGAGAGCTAACATTTCTGTTTATGAGTTATTGAAATTTCCATTTCTGCTACAAAAAATGTTACAGAATATCTCAGAGAATGGAAAAAATGGTAATTTAAGTGGTAACAAGGTTGTGTAGAACAAAGTGCCTCAGAAGACTTCCAGTAAAAACAATCATGATTCTCAAGATAAAGGAAGCCTTACTGTAAATAATGTAAATAATGTAAATAATGTAGATAAAGTAGCTTTAGAAACTGCGAGTAAAAAGCCGTAAACTACCACTCTTAGTACTCGCAAAAATGTACCTCCATTTTTGTTAACTTTCAAAATCTTTAATAGAAACGTGCACAATTGTATGGTAGACTCAGGAGCGTCATCCAATGTGATGCCATGGTCTGTATGCCAAAAGATTAATGCTGAAGTTGAACCCTCCACCTTAAAAATCATACAACTTGATTGGACCAATGTTAAAGTTATAGGCGAACTAAAGAATGTGCTTATAAGATTATCGTCTAACCCCAAGGTTCATCAAGTCATTGATATTATTGTTGTGGATATTTTAGAAGTGTATGGTATGTTTTTAAGCAGGGAATGGTCAAAGCAGCTACATGGTTATTTTGCGACAGATTGGTCTCATCTATGGCTTCCATAGAATGGCAAGCCCAACAATATCAAGGTAAATTGTGAGTGCTACCTTAGGTTCATGGTCACATATTTGAATGATCCCAACGAACCATTTACACCTTCTGCTGATTCACCCAAAGTACAAGGGATGGACACCTTTTTCGGCAATTTCATGGCCGAGGCTTCAACTATCATCAATCCAAAACAACAGTATGAGATTGTAGCATATGTACAGCCAACAACTTCTACACAATGGTCTCATACACCCGATGGAAATCAAATTTGGTCTCTTTATTTTGACGGGTCAAAGTCCAAAGAAGGAGCTGGAGCAGGCTGCGTCATTATCGATCCGGCAGGTAACAAAAAATTGATTGCATGTAGGTTGGAATTTGAATGTACTAATAATACTGCAGAATATGAGGCTTTATTACAAGGTCTCAGAAAAGCTCTGGATATGAACATTCAAAACTTGACCGTCTTTGGCGACTCTGAAATAGTAGTTAGAAGGGTAAGAGATTATATCCACTGTCTGTCTCCGCATATAAAAAGCTACCAATCCGAAGTATGGAATTTAATGAATAAATTTTCTTCTTTCAATATAAATTCTATTCCTAGATTGAATAACTCTGAAGCAGATTTATTAGCTAATGTAGCTTCTAAACTTCTTCCTGCAGAAGGCTTGTCCTCAGACGCATTCTTCATTGAGCTGTTGTTCAGGCCATCCGATCCTGACAACATCATGAACTAGAGGGTCTTTGACGATGATCAACAGATTATAAGCTTCCTACATATGGAAGAAAATTTTCAAGGCGTGGTGATCGACAAATGCACTCACGATGACAATTTGCACAATTTCACGGTAATACCAGATCCAAGAACTCTTGAATCTTCATTGGACATGGTAAACTCGATCCCTAAATCTGTAGTCAGATTAGAGAAATTTTATGATCTTCAAGATAAATTCAAAAAATCGGTCAACTGTAAAACCAATAGTTCCTCGTTATTATTT
The DNA here is from genome assembly GCA_009831015.1 of Picea engelmannii. Taxonomy (NCBI): domain Eukaryota; kingdom Viridiplantae; phylum Streptophyta; class Pinopsida; order Pinales; family Pinaceae; genus Picea; species Picea engelmannii. Next base: position 588,464 of record ML781587.1, on the reverse strand, counting down.
GAAAAAGTAAACTTAGGAACTGATGACAATTCGCAGTGCATTAATCTAGGGGTAGGATGTTCTGAACAAGAAAAAGTTTCTGTTATCAAATTGTTCAAAGAATTTAAAGATGTCTTTGCATGGACGTATGATGACCTTAAAACTTTCAACCCTAACATTATACAACATGTCATTCCTATGAAGCCTCAAACCTTACCCTTTCAACAAAAATTGAGAAAAATGCACCCTAAGCTCGAACCGACCGTTCAAAAAGAATTGAATAAACTCCTAAATGCTAAGATAATCTTTCCTGTTAGGCACACTCAATGGGTTTCTAACCTTGTCCCAGCCTGGAAGAAAAGTGGGGAAATCCGACTCTGCGTCGATTTCCGGAACCTCAATAGAGCGTCTGATAAAGACAACTATCCTGTCCCACCCATGGAACAGATCCTTCAACAGGTATTTGGTTCTGAGAGACTATCCTTACTGGATGGTTTCTCGGGGTACAACCAAGTCCTGATGTCTCCCCCAGACCAACTTAAAACTACCTTTCGTACCCCGTGGGGCACTTATGCTTATCGAAAAATGCCCTTTGGATTGATTAATGTCGGTGCCACTTTCCAGAGAGAAATGGATATTGCTTTCAGAGGCTTAATCAATCAGTCCATTGCAGTTTACTTAGATGACGTTACTGTATTCTCTAAGAACAAAATCGATCATCTAGCTCACTTACGAGTCGTTCTACAACGATGTCGCAAATACGAAATCTCCTTGAATCCTAAGAAATCCATCTTTGTAGTAGAACAAGGTAAACTCTTAGGATTTATTGTGTCAAGCCAAGAGATGATTATCAACCCCGAAAGGACTCAAGCCATCGCGAAGCTTCCCCCTCCTACATCCAAAAAGTCTATGCAATCTTTCTTAGGCCAGATTAACTTTGTAAGGAGATTCGTCCACAGTTTCTCCGAAATGGTCAGACCTTTGCAGAACCTAATTAAGAAAGACACCCATTATCATTGGGGACCCCTAGAAAGTCAATATTTTAATGCAATAAAGAAGGCTCTCATAGATTCTCCTTCTCTCATGAGCCTCGACTTTTCCAAAGATTTCACACTCTACACTTTTGCTTCTGACCGTTCCTACGCTGCCGTCCTAACTCAAAAGAATGTCGAAAACAACAAAGTACCCATTTCCTTTATGAGCTCTGCTTTCAAAGGCACCGAACTTAATTACCCAGTGGTAGATCGACAAGCCTACGCTGTTTTCAAAGCAGTCAAGCATTTCCGGTCCTATCTTTTGAAGTCAAGGACGAAAGTCATTGTCCCTTACCCAGTTGTTAGGAACCTGTTAGTGCAGAAAGAGTTAGAAGAAAAGAGGGCTAACTGGGTCACCTCCTTGCAGGAGTACGACTTAGAAATCAACCCAACTCAGATAGTGAGAGGCCAAGGGTTATGCAAGTTAGTTGATGATTTAGTAGCAGGACAACAAGAAGAAAGTGATACGTCAAACCTAGGACAACACGATCAAAATCTAATATGTTGCGCACAAAACTCTGTCAGTCCTTGGTATGACGATATAAGATTCTGTCTTGAACATGGTTCATCCCCCCGTCACTTGGACCCTACTAAAATAAGAGCGTTGAGATTAAAGTCTGCCTCCTTTCATTTGGTTAATGGTATCCTGTTTCGTCAAAGTCTTGACGACGTACTGATGCGCTGTCTTGAAAAAGATGAAGCAGAAAAAGTCCTACTAGAGTTGCATGCAGGAGAAGCTGGTGGTCACTTTGGTGTTGACACCACTGCCCATAAGGTTTTGAGAGCCAGTTATTACTGGCCCACACTTTTTAGAGACGCCCATTCTTTATGTCGTAAGTGTATTATTTGTCAAAAAGCGTCAGGGTGGTTACAAAAACTAGCCTTTCCTTTGCAGCTCGTGTCAATAGACTCTCCTTTTTAGCAGTGTGGCCTTGATATCATAGATCCTATTAACCCCCCATCCTCACAAAAACACAAGTTTATTTTGACAGCCACAGATTACTTTACTTGATGGTCTGAAGCTGTCGCATTAAGAACCGTGAATACTAGTCAGGTAATTGCCTTTCTAAATTCAAATATTATCACTCATTTTGGTATCCATGACTATTTAGTATTCGACAACGCTTCTTACTTTTTGTCTCTTGAGATGAGCGAGTTCGATTTGGAAAAGGGAATTAAATTGAAGTATTTTGCTAGCTATTACCCCCTGGGTAATGGATTGGCAGAATCAACAAACAAGAACTTGATTAAAATCATCAAGAGAACGGTGGTTGAAAATCACAAAAAATGGCACAATGCACTGTTAAACGCGTTATGGGCTAATAGGGTAACACCAAAAGTTGTTGTAGGTAACTCTCCCTTTTTTCTCGTTTATGGCAGGGAAGCAATTCTACCACCTCACATTCTTCTTCCTTCACTACAGTTGTCGCAGAAAATACAAGAAGAAGATTGTCCCCCTTTGGAAAACTGAATAAATGCTTTGATAAAACTAGAAGAGGTAAGAGCCCAAGCTAAACGTAAGTTAGATCAACATCAACTATTGGTTAAAAGCTGGTTCGATTCTAACTCTGCTTCTGATAGGAATTTTGAAGTGGGTGACCTCGTCTTGAAATGGGACAAACCGCATGAGGGAAAGGGAGAGCACACAAAATTTCAAAATTTATGGCTTGAACCATTTCTAATTGTTGAAAAGTTGGGTCCTAGTTATTTCCGATTGTAGAATCTAGAAGGGCAGCCTGACACCTACCCGGTGAATGGCCAAGCCTTGAAAAGATACTTTGCATGATAACAACCCTTCTATACTATGTACATATTTTTCTTTTGTTTGCTTTTTCGTTTGCTTTTTGTTGTTTATTTCCCCTTTGAGTTTATCAATTTGTGTTTTTGGAGATACACATACCTGTATACTGAGCTATTCAGATAAAGAAAACAAAAAATTCCTTCGCTGAAATAACTGCTAAGAAAATTGTATAAACATCAATGGTATATTTCTAAAATTCATATCTATGTCGACAAAAAGTTTGTTGTTTGAAAGAAGTTGACTGATTTCGATCTCTGAGTAAAGATTGTCACGATCATCTATTATATTTTTACGTTGTCGATATTTCTTAAGGGAATGACTCAGAATATGTCTCCCTGCCTTAGGAAGTTGTTTTTGTAAATGAAACATCTCTGGATCTTAATAAAGGACAGTCCCAAAAAAAATTCTGATGAGGTCTAAAAAAATAAAAATAAATAAATAAATATTTTTTTTTAAAAAAACATCATGATTTTTAGCGTCACCCCGCTCAACTATACCTTTGAAAAACAAAACAAATCATTAATAGAGCTATGGGAAGTTCTTGTAAACTCATCGAGATGATGAACAGGTCTACTGGCAGCAGGTAAATGCATGCATGATGCCAAGACAACTTCGTCGGGGTACTGAACAGGCTCGCTGGCAGCGAAGCAATGTCGGGTATATGAAAATTTGCAAATAAGAAACCTCTTAACCATAAAATGTCCTTTATTCTGATCTGGAACTTCTTGGCAGGATACAGATGTTAGAGTGGGTTAAATGGAAACCCTGTTGAGGCTATGGACACCTGTTGGCAGCAGTGGCTCTGTCAACAGTATTGGAGATTCTACCTTTAATATTGTGACTCTCTGCTTTTAAGACTGTTATCTGTTTTCAAATTTTAAAACACTGCTGGAATAGTTGGTTAATGATGATGTTTATACGATTTCTGCTTGTTATTTTTGAGTTGGAATTATCTTTGCTATCCTAATCTGAATTTGTTCTGTTGGCAGAGATAACTGCTTCTACCAGTGTGTCGCCATTGTTGGCAGCCAATTCACATTTTTCTACTGTCCTTATAAGCTACCTACACCACTGTTTTGCAAACCTTAATTTTTCATCGCAGCCCTCAAATAAACAACACTTTTTATTTTGCGCTATTTGCACACTTACCTTCGTTCTTGTTTTCACGACTGTAAGCATGAAAACTTGGTCTTTCGAAGTCGCATTAAAAGCATTATTGAATTGTCCTTATCATTCTTGTTGATGTGCCCATTGCATTTACATTTTACTTATCATTATGCAGTTGGCAAGACCTTTTGATCTGTACTCATTTGGACATTCTTTGATTGATTATAGAATTTTGTTTCATAAGTGATTGAGTCTGTGATACATTGGTGATTGGATTCACATGTTCTTTGATTGATCTACTTGGCACATTGGTTAAACTCTTCGTATGAATCGTTCTATACACCACATGTCACATAGTCAAAACATTGGTATTGGTTTCAATTTGTTTGTTTGTTTTTAAAACTATGTGATAACTATTGCTCACGCGTGTTTGATCCACTTACCATATATCCATTGGTTGATTGAAATGGCATAATTGTTAACACATATGCATGGTCATTTGAACAACTATTTGCGCCAGCGGTTGTACTGTAGTTATGACTGTCGTGCATGTATGAATGAGTTCCACCACCTTCGCACGATGTATCATTAATCTCTTCCCCCCACCCCTGATTCACCTCTACTAGTTTTGGGTAAGTTTATGAGCACTTTTCTCCTGCGCATACTGCGTTCAAACCTTGGCTAGCTGACAATACTCACCATGTTCTCTTCTCCATGGCACCGGTGGTGCGAATTGAGCCGAACGGTAGTCAAGCCTTACTCATGTTCGATAACGCCTAAAAATATTTACAAGATAATGGTTGGCTCACGTTTGTATAAAGGTTTGAGGGTTTTAATCTATTTGTTGCGCAACAGTTTGCCCTAACTTTTGATGGCTGTAGGGCCAAGATAGGCGACATTCAGCTTGAGGTAAGTGAACTGTTCATCAGTTCTGCCACTATATTAGCAGCCACAGGCCAGCGTTGGTTTAAAAACTATAAAGTTGAGGAGGTGCCATGGCCGTTATTGTTCCTCTCGCAGAAGATCACATCCTGTGACAGAGGTATGCCCATTTCCACACTTAAACCAAGGTGGCATGATATTTTGATGGTGGTTAAACAATTCGTGACCTGCGAGGGTCGATATGGACTGGTTTTTCTTTATCACCTTCGACTGTTAATGAATTTTATGGGTTATCCATTGAATATGCCATTCTACTTCCATCGTAGCCTGTATAAAATGGCTAAGAAGTTTAAACAAGAGAAGGTCGATAGTAGCTTGTTCCACCATGGCCTAATCAGACTCATCATTGTTCATCATTTAAACCTCCACAGTGATAGTTGGCAAGCTTTTATCTCTCGAAATGGCTTAGTTGATTCGGAGTCTGTCCAAATCGATAAGTCTGTGGTTAGTGAGACTAAGGTCGGGCCACCCGTGCCTTTCCATGCTCTTCTACCCTCTCCCAAACCCTCGATCGACCCTGATATCAACCTACCCGATGTCTTAGTAGACAAGGTTGAGGTTGTTAAAAAGCCCATGAGCAAAAAGGTCAAAGGAAACCCTACTGTCTATGACAAAGGTAAAAAGAATGCTCAACTTATCTTGAGAATGGCTAGGAATAAACCTAAACCTAGTGTTGAGCAGAAGCCTATAGTCCTCATTGAAGACTTAGACTCTGAAGTCTAACGCTTCCTAGCTAGTGAGTACCCTTATTCCCAAGGTCTGTGCTCCGAGCCACCCTACGATTTCGTTTCTAACTTGCCCCCGTGCTTAAAAAAAAATCCTAGCTACCCCAGGATCAAGCTACCAAGTGAAACCCTTGATGATTTTACCAAACCCTCACCTAAATTTTCAAAGCCCGGACAGTCATCATGCGACCAATGTAACTTGTGGCTGGAACGCTACTATATCGACGTTCCCTTTTTATAGTCAAAAATCAAATTGTTGGAAAACCAAGTTACAGTGTTGACAAGCCAAAGGGACAAGCTTCGAGATGATGAAAAGAAGCAGAAAACCACTGGTTCCATCATATTTAGGAATGTTGAATCGGCTATAGTCTTCATGAATTCAAAAATGTCATGATCAAATTGTTTGCTCGTCATCCAGGTATGTATTTCGATATCGCTTTCATTTTGTGAATTGCTTGGATTAATATAGTGAATTGATTTCTGAGTTTTGAAAAGTTTGTTTATCATTCGAAATGACTTTGACATGGTTTGATTATCAAAATCGTCATAAAATCGAATATGGTTATGATTTTTGTTGTTGGGAAATTATACCCTACGGACTAACAAGCTAGGGCTTAAACTTGCATGCAGATCATGACCCTTAAGAAATTACTTTTAACCTTCTACCCCAAACCTAAAATCCTTTTTCACATGCAAACATAGGAAGAATCAACTAACCGTTTTATCGATGGTCGTTGTAGATCCTCTGTTGATCTTTATACCGTTGCTTCTGCTGCTCCTTCCAAAAAGTGATTCTGCAATCAAGACAAAACTACGCATGCATGCTATTGTTCTACTAGAGGATTAGAGATTAAACATAAATCAAATGAAACACATAAGACTCATGCATTTGGGATGGGAAAAGTATCCTTTTATTAATCTCAATATGAACCAACTTAGAATGATTATAGATACCGGCCACCATTCCTTGATCCTGATCCTGGGCTCCTCCTCTTGTTTGTCCTCCAACTGCTTTGCTTGAATTCTCCTAAAGCTTGAGGAAAGGCTAAAGGGTTGGGACAAAATGGATTCGGCAATTGGGCAGAGTTTCTTTTCTATGATTTTTCTCCTTTGAATGGTACCCCTACCCCTTATTTTATAGGCTAGAAGGATCTAGGGTTTTAGACGAACTCTCGGCCATGCATGGCTAGGAGTTCTAGTTAACTGACCCAAAGCTTTTTGTCCCGGCAGAAACTTTCCTGATTTTTTGCTTTGTTAGGTAAACATGGGCTGTAGTGGGCCAACCAACATTCCAACGCGTGCAGTAGAAGGCCAGCAAGCGTTCCAACGCGCCCAGTGATAGGTTAGGGTGCACGTTGCTTAATTTAAGTGGTTTTTCAGAGTTTTATTCAGCATGGCTTTGGCAATAAAGGGCAATAGTTGGCCTGATGCTAGGTAAGCATGGATAGTGCAATTTAGGGTTATAACAGATGCCCCCTAATGTGTGAGTTCAGAAGAGCATCTGATAGCCGAAATACATTACCAATTCTTTACCAATCTGTACTGATATGCTGAATGAGTGAGCCCAGGAATCAGGAATCAGGAGGTGTCGTCTGCAAAAATATCAAATGTCTCACCGAGGCGGGCATACCCATGCTCGGGATAAATCAGAACCATGGCTACCAATCAAATACACTGTATATCCATGTCAAATAACTATAAAGAGTAGCTGCGAACAATACACAGCGGAGCTACATCTCGAAATCATAAAGATATACATAGAAAGTATCCATTTCTCAGAAGTTGATTCGACCTGATGGTTGTACTTCAGAGATCAAGCAACAACTTCAAAATATTCTAAACTCGGGTAGGAGTGTAATATGAGTGTACGACTACACTACCCAGAGTTCTTCGACGGCTCGTCAGTTGTGGACTTGATAATCGTGATGATCGGACTGAAGGCTTCAGTGATTTCCAACAAAGACTTGATTGGACGTTCAGGATGGCCAGGTATGCGGACGATAGACCTATTGCAGAGTGGTCGACTTAGGCTAAGTAACAAACTTCCCTTGGACAATAGCATGACAAGTGATAAGACTCAGGAAGCATATCTGTTAATCATAAGTCTACGAAGCAGGAGGCAACACAAACTCGCCATATGCTTGGAAGAGTAACCAAACGGTGGAGGACACAACTCTATAATGAGCAAAGCTTCCTAAGGTCATACTACATCCCAAAGTTTGATGAATCAAACAGACATATGTGCTTTATCCAAGGGCGACTCATGATGCTACCAATAAATAAAATACTTTTCCCATCCTCTTTTTGGGGTATATTTAATTTTTTTTGTTCTTTTTGATGATTTTGAAAAAGAATAAATGAATGTTACGTTACAGTGGAGGAACGAGCACGACAACTATACAAGCTCAAGGCACAAGGACAAGATTGATGTTCTAGGAAATGATACTCGGGAAAAATCCTCCATTGGCCAAAGGTGTTAAGACGCAAAGGCAAACTGTTACTAGGCTGAAAGGTAAAGGATGCAAATGCGGTTGATAGAACACACAATGGTAACGTCCTTCGATGTAA
>ML781587.1:547569-570221 GCA_009831015.1 Picea engelmannii | reverse complement strand
AATCCTCCACCGTGTGAGAAGATTCACGACACACTGAGGTATTCTACATGAACAAACAATAACACTCGCTAAAAGAAATCCCCTAGAAGATAAATCAAGCAAGCACTAAACTAGTTGGAAGAACAGTTACAACAACCAACACTAGAGCAACTTACCGGTGCAAGTGCAACTCGAATACGGAAGAACCCTTCGGGTATACTCTGCAAAGCGTGGCCCGATGTCCGTCCTAGGTACCGTGGTATACCCCTGTAGTCACCCGTGTATGTCCCTAGAAAAGATAGGCAACTAGTTTTCCAGCACGTGAACAGTCACCAGGCGGGTACAGTCGATAGTCGGGTAGACCACAATGAGCAGGGTATCAAGCCCAAAACCTGTCAAGGGTATAGAGAGAAAATGGTCCGGAAGACGACTGAGTACCTCGAATGGATTCGAGACCCACGAAGCTCCGTGGAAAATGCAAACGACGGAATCCCTTAACAAATCCTCTATATGTGTTCTCCACAACGCTCGATCCAGCTTTGGAGGGGTTATCTCCGCTACCTTTCCTTACGTGACCTCGTGTTTATCCCCTGTGTTAGAGGGGGGTCCTGGATAACTTTCCATAACTGGACTTCTACACTCCCTATTGACAGACTCCAATGTTTGGTTTGAGTGGCCTTGGAGAAATTTACTCTCCAACCTATTCCAAGGCCCTAGTTCTGAGCTAGTGTATGCACCCTACAAACAAAAAGTCTAGCTGATTTTAATTAGCGTTGCTTTTAATGGGATTTTTAAGTCACAAGGTACGAAAGTGAAACTGGTGGTGTGTAAAAAGACTCAAAGCAAAATGAACAAGAAATGCTTGGAAACAAAAACTTTTACAAAAAATGCAAAACCAGTAACTTTTCAACAAGAAAGACTTCTTTTCTTTTCAAATTTACTAAGATCTCATGCAGTAAATATAAATAACTTTCGCTCAGATCTGCGAGCTACTTATACTCTAAATGCACTGCAAAAACTTATGCAAAAAGACTTCTTCCTAGCTACTGATGCAACAACACAATCTTCAAACCAAGAAGAAAATGAAACAAGATATATATATTTTTTTATTTAATTGCAAAATGATGCAGTAAAGGGAAAATGACGACAAGCAAAAAACCAATAAAACAAAATAAAGTTCTGTCTTAAAGCGTAGATCGCAAAAGAATCAGAGCAGAGATGCAAAAAGAAATCCAGAAAGCACGAATTCTAACACTTGTCTAAAAACCATAAAACGATAATTTTTTCCTTTTGTCTTTCCTATCAAAACATTAAGTAAGCAAAACACAAGCTAAGTATATGAGGCCCTAACTTACTGATTGTGCACCCTAGACTCCAAACCCTAAAAGGAACACTTCTCACCACAGGAGGGGATGACTGCCCCACCCAGGCTGAAAGACAACCAGACAGGCCCACGACTGTCACTGAGACAGAACGCGTTCAACCGCGTGCTAAGCTACAACAGCACGTGGGTACCCGCGAGCAGAACTGAAACATCCCACGTGTAGGTATAAAACCAAAGAAAAAATCAAACACAGGCAGCCCAAATCTGAAAGAGGCCTCTGGTATTGACAACCAGGGTCTCTGAAAGGCTTGGATGTTTCTACCTTAACAGAAAAAAAAAATTTGCAAAAAGAAAACAAATGCAAAGAATAAAAAACATAATGAGGCAGACTGAAAGCAAGACAGTAAATCAATCAAGACCTAGACAGGATCCAGAAAGCCCCCTAAGAAGGTAAACTTCTGACAGGGAAGAGGGGACTGCCTCTTAAGCTTCCTGGGCTCTACATGCTACTAAAACCACTACAACAAGCGTTCAAACGAGGGTTGTAGAAGGTTAGGGCGTGGGTTACATGCGTGCAGGCCTTCTGCAGGCCGCACGTACCTTTCTGTGTCCCGAGAAAAGATGTCAAGCGACAGTCAAGGAAAAACTGGTATTGATAACCAGGTTCCCTGCTAGCTTTGACCTACCAGAAAACAAATAAACAAAGAAACTGAAACTCTACTTCTTTGAACTACCCAAGAACCTTTAACTAAATCTGAGAAACGCTAAGAGTAAAATCTCCCCAGTGGAGTCGCCAATTCTGTTGTTGGGAAATTATACCCTACGAACTAACAAGCTAGGGCTTAAACTTGCATGCAGATCATGACCCTTAAGAAATTACTTTTAACCTTCTACCCCAAATCAAAAATATTTTTTCACATGCAAACATGGAAAGAATCAACTAACCATTTTATCGATGGTTGGTGTAGATCCTCCGTTGAGTTTTATCCCGTTTCTTCTGCTACTCCTTCCAAAAAGTGATCCTGCAATCAAGACAAAACTACGCATGCATGCTATTGTTCTACTAGAGGATTAGAGATTAAACATAAATCAAATGAAACACATAAGACTCGTGCATTTGGGACGGGAAAAGTATCTTTTTATTAATCTCAAGATGAACCAACTTACAATGATTATAGAGATCAGCCACCGTTCCTTGATCCTGATCCTGGGCTCCTCCTCTTCTTTGTCCTCCAACTACTTTGCTTGAATTCTCCTAAATCTTGAGGAAAGGCTAAAGGGTTGGGACAAAATGGATTCGGCAATTGGGCATAGTTTCTTTGCTATGATTTTCCTCCTTTGAATGGTATCCCTACCCCTTATTTTATAGGCTAGAAGGAGCTAGGGTTTTAGATGAACTCTCGGCCATGCATGGCTGGGAGTTCTAGTTAACTGACCCAAATATTTTCGTCACGGCGGAAACTTTCCTGATTTTTTGCTTTGTTAGGTAAACGCGGGTTGTAGTGGGCCAGCCAGGGTTCCAACGCGTGCAGCAGAAGGCCAGCAAGCGTTCCAACGCGCCTAGTGATAGGTTAGGGTGCGGGTTGCTTAATTTGAGTGGTTTTTCAAGGTTTTATTAAGCATGGCTTTGGCAATGAAGGGAAATAGTTGACCTGATGCCAGGTAAGCATGGATAGTGCAATTTAGGGTTATAACAATTTTGTTATACGATTTGATCGTGCCCAGTTTAGCAATTAATTGGTTTTCATTGGATTTTCTTCATTTGTCTGTTGGTTTGAGTTAACAAAACCAAGGTTTTGCTTTCGATTGGATTTTGTTTGTATATGATCTAAACAGAAGGTTTTTATGCTAAAATTAGAGCACGACCATTTTTTGATTTGATATGATTTCGTCATGGTTGGATTATATCGGCTTGATTTTATGGTGTGATTTTGGAACGATTTCGTGAGTTTGATTGTTATGATCTTTCAATATGTTATAAGAGGTAATAGTCTAAATCAGGAATACAACTTTGTTCGACTTAGATTTGGAAAAAATGACTCTGTTCTGTATGGAAACGATGTTCTCATTTGGCTTGTGTAAAAGATCTCTATGCCGAAATCCTAGAACTATTTTGATTCACAACGACTATATCAAACTCAAACTGTTTGATTCGCCCTTGTTTTGATTGGATTATGAGTTGGATTCGTATTGAAAATAGACTTCATGTTGCTCTGTTGATTTTAATTTTCAAAACGAGTTGGTTAACTCAGATCGACTTATGTTATCTCTGTTGAATTCATATGAAAAGACTCGGTTAATATTTCCTTTTGAAATAAATTCAAGTAACGATTTTGTCGACTGTCAATCGATTTTGTTTTCCCCATTTGGAAACAATAAACGATTGGGTGAATCTCACAGACCCTATTATCAACCGATTGAATCCATTGTGATTTCGTTTACATACCAGTTTTGATTCAGTTCGCTAATAATATGGATCGTTTGTTGTGTTTAATATATTGCGATCAATTTGAGAAAATGATCCTATTAATTTGGTTTGGATTCGAATTAATTTTATGGATAGTTGAAGCAACTATTTGTGGTTTCAATTGGTTATGAATCGATTTCATTACTGTTGGTTATCTAATATGATTCCGTTTACCCAATTTTGTGACAACAAATGAAACAGAGTATATGCATTTCTGTAGTCGTCTGATTGATCTTAGTCTTGTTTTGATCTCAAATTTAGTATAACAATTTCAATTTGAATGATTCGTTTGTCTTTCAAATAGCTATTAGATGCTTGTTGATATTTTGAATTTAATTCTTTAAAGATTTTAATTGATTTTAATGCTGATTCTGTGTTGGATTTAGACAACTACAGAATCGCAAGATTCTGTAGCTAGTCTTTAGAATTAGATTTTTATCATTTTTATTAGTAAAATATCCTCTTAACTTGCCCATTTTTTTATCTCTTTCAGGTACATTCAAATTGCATTGGGCATGCTGGACAGTCTAGGAGATATTTGTGTGATGTAGTTTTATTTTAGGTTGTTAGTTTAGTCAAACTTGGGATATTTTCCCAGATTTTCTGTAAACAGTTTTCATAACTTCCACAGGGATGTTTTACCCTGTGAGAAACCTTTATATAATTATTATTTTTGTAATAATAATCATCCTCACTTGTGGGAGAACCAGGCTATGGATTTCTAATACAAACTGAGACAAGAGTTGATGTCTTGCTACAACTTTCGCTTTCAATATATCAAATTATTGTTTCAAGTTTTGCATATCAATTTGCAGTTGATTATAGACTACTTTAGCTATCATAACTTATTGCAGGATGATATGATCTGAAAAGTCTTATCCATATCTGATTTCTTTCATTGTTTTTAAAAGTACATCAATTACTTGCTTTCAGTTAATGAATCACATATTTCTCTTCTTCATTAATTGAATAACTTTTTATAGATCTTTGCATACAGATTTATCTTACTGTGAAGATTTATAAATCATAAGATTGTTGTAAATTTTTTATGTCTTGTTTGTCCTGTAATTTTATTTGAAGAGCACAACAGCTCCTAGTTTATGAGAAGCTTGTGGATAATTCGGCCCGGGTTTCCTCCCTCCGATCAGCTAAGACAAATCACCATACATGATAAACCTGGAGCATTTCTTCAGGTCAGTTTGTTATTTATTTGATAGTTAATTTGTTAGTATAATTTAAGTAGTTTAGTTAGATATATGTGTAGTTTAGATTTGTAGTTAGAGTTAGTATTTTAATTTCTTAGTTTAGTTAGTTTTCAGTTTATTTCTTTTTCATAAAATTATAAAAATAAAAAACAATAGCTCTCTTTGTCTTAGGACATAATACAAATGAGTTTTTTCAGGTTTTCATTCAAATCTGTAAATTGTAAATAGTGTACATTTTGTGAATAAGATTTATTTCTATTAGTAGTTAAATATTTAATTTCTTAGAGTTAGCATAGTATTAGATAGTAGATTAGAATAGTTAGATTTGTTTAGTTTGTTTTAATAGTTGTTTTAGTTAAATTAGTTAGTTTAGAGTAGTTTTCTTTTTTGTTTTTTTAGGACTTAGATCGGCCAATGGAGCCGATAAACCCATCAGGGTGGTTCATCCCAAATGGCTTGGGTTATTAGACAACCCCGGACCGGTTCCACTCTCCCAGTTGACAGACAGTCAAATTTCGCCTGTCAACAAAACTACAAGTTTTAATCGAAACTTACGAAAATCAATGGAAAACTGAATGCTTCTAGGAAGCAGATAAAGAAAGAACATAAAAATATTTTTTGTTTTTCCTTTATAAATCTAAAAAAATCTCGCAAAAAATTCAATGAAACATGAACGTGTGGATAGTCGAAAAGCTAAACCATACATTCTAGTTTCAGTGATATGTAAATGAAAGAAAAATAAAGAGAAGCTAACCTGTCAGTGAGTTAGTGAGGTGTATCCAAGCATTTGCATGAGTGGAAAAAATCCAACTGCCATGTTAGATTATGACTGTTCTAAATAAATTTAGAACATGTATTGACAGCTTAGGTTTTAATGACAGAAAAGGAAACACAAACATAAACCTGTGATCTCATAATTACACATGGTTACAACAAGATAAATATGAAAGAAACCTATGCATTTTATCATTCAATTAGAACTCAAAGATGAATCATATCATTTCTATTGAATATATGATCACAACATTTATATTTTGAGAAGCAAGTTGTAGATGGTATTTATAATATAAACATCCTGCACATCACAGATCATTTAATATAAAGATATTAGACCTATACATGTAACTAGATTAACAAAACATAAACAACAACGTTATAAACAAAAGGATAAAGACAAAATGCATATATGTCATTCTATTAAGTTCTGGAATCACTTGTCCATCTCTTGCCCTTCGCCAAGATAAATCTCTATCCTGAAAGAAATGAGCAAATTATATATTTATTTAACTAACAATTTCCAAATTTTATATGAGAAGTGACTTGGCTACAGAATCTCTCAATTCTATAGCCGGTCCTATTATTAACAACATAAATCTAAATCTATCTAGATTAATTAGAAAAATAACAATAAAAGAATAGCTAATATAAAAACCAATCTTACCATTGAACTGATAACCAAATTCGAATCACAATATCTCAGAGTTGATCACAACTTTAACACAATCAACATTTTTTATTATGATATTGCCAGTCCTTTTCAAATGTTTTCCTTGTCTTTGTGCATTGATCTTGAACTCACGGTTTTCATTTGTTAATGAGTCATTTTCATTTGTAAGAGCCTTGATCTTTGCTTGAAGGATGGGGATGTCTGTGTAATACAGACCTATCCAATGTAAACACACTTCACAATGTACAACAGGGGAAATCAATTAAGGAAGCACATGACTGTGTGTTAAAACACTACCACTATCCACTTTCAGCCTTTGACCGAGTTTAATTCCTGTGAATTCATTGTTGCGCTTCAGGCACGGTGGTAGGTTATTCACATAATCGAATGTTTGACTGAGGTCCGATTTAGAATAATTCGGGTCTTCATCTGCTAGGAATTTTTCAATATCAGAGTCCGAGATCTCATGGAGCTCGATCGATTTGATCGAGCTCACATGAGCTTTTGATCTATTTCATAGGCTCCTCGAAAATGGTCTCCCATCCCTTTTCTTATGAAACCCTCGCATGTCTTGATTTTTCTTTGACTATTTGGAAGGGTTTCCACTGGTGGATTTTATGTTAAGATTAGGGTCGAAAACTTGTTCATGCTCAGGAATTTTAATAAGCTTGGAGTTGACATCCTATTGCTCACACAAAGACTAATCGGGCAATGCCCTTTGACAAGGGTTTTCATACAAGAAATCTGGCCCGACACTTGAGAGCACGAGAGGCTTCTCTAGCATAGGTTTATCTACCACAGGAACCTCTACAGGGTTTACTGTAACAAAGCCATTACGAGTTACAAAAGCATCCCAATCGTCACCAAGTACTTTCAGATGATGGACTAACAACAACTTAATCAACCCATGGTGAGAAAAGCTTGAATCCAAGTTCTTCCTTTTATATCAATTTAACATTTTATACAAACTTCTTAATAAGTAAAACGACATGTTTAATTGGAAACCAATAAAATGCATGAGCAGTCTTATGTGATAAAGGAAGACGAGGCCATAATGGTCTTCACAAGTACCAAATTGCCTTAACACTGCCAATAAACCATGCCATCTAATATTCAATAGAGAGACCGACTTACCTTTGTCACAACAGTGAATACTCCTGGACGTGACAAACAGCATCCATGGTACCTCATCCAACTTTGAATTTTTAAACCATTTTTGGCCAGTGAGGGGGAGTCTTGTTTCCTCACTCAGAAATTCTTCGGTGATATCCAATTGAATATCGCCCACCTTGGCTCTGCAGCCATCAAATGTAAGGGAAAAATCTTGGGCCACTTGTAAGTTATAACCCTCGAATTTCTTGAGAAACATTACCCAACCCTGGCTTTTAAGGTCTTCACTCACATCATCATACAACAACAAAGTTTGGGAGCCATTCGGCTCAACTCGGATGATGGGGGCCATAAGGGTTTGAAAAAATGGAAACAGAGGGTGACCCAAGTTCACTATGTTTTTAGATGACAAAGGTAGGAGGGGTAAGCCTGAACGGATCCCATGAAAAGGAAATAAGCATATATCATGTGTGATCAAAACAAACAAATGGAGGTCTTGGTTATGGGGTTTAAACACTCCTGGTCATGAATTCTTTGAGTACATCCCACTGCTCATACTCTTAACTCGAAATGAGTGGCCTGTCAACTCCTTTTGCTAGCCCACGCGACGTACAGGATATGATCCTAATGTGTTTAATTCCCATGACATGATATGGGTACACTCGATTTGCAAAGGCTAGGATATAGATATGTTTTCATAAACCAAATGCCAAACAAATTTTGATATATTTACAAAGGATAAAAATATAAGCATACAATCAAATAGCAACTCATCATAGGTGTTTCATTTTTATATGATAAGCTTATTAAAATGGAAAAGATGTAAACCCATTGACCCCTTGAAACCAAGCCTTAGATAGAATTAAAATGTGAAATTAAGTTTCAATGCTTCATTCATGCTTTCAATCATGAATAAATCATGAAAATGCAAGATAAAAATAGAACAATCAAAACATCCTTTTTACAACCAAATAGTCACCTTCAAATAGCAATATTTACAGGATGAGGCTTAGGTAGCTACAAGAATTGTCATTTGTTACTTTAAAAAGAAAAAATTTGTGTAGGGCTGCCAACACAAGGATGGAGAATAAATCCAAGGAGATGAGGTTTCAAGTAGAGGAGATCCAATTTGACCATAAACCAAAGGCCATTAAATTTGTTTCCATGAGTTCCCAGCTAAGGTGGTCATAGGCTTTGAACATGCCTAGTTTGAACATCATCTTGAGATATTTACTAGTTTTTCAAGGAGTGGATAATTTCATAGGCTATGATAATACCATCTAGAATCTATCTTCCCTTGACATAGACTCCTTTATCTTGTGAATTTATTTGGGCCATGATTGGTTTTATTCGGTTTGTAATGAGTTTAGTGATGATTTATAGATCACATTACATAGGGATATGGGTCAGAATTTTTCTATAGAATGGTCTTCCAAATCCTTTGGAATGAGGATCATAAAGGTTGAGTTAAAGGCATGGAGGAAGTTCCTTGGGCTCTTGATTCTTCCACTACTTATTGTACCTCTTTACCAATCACCAACTAGGAAACTTGGAAAAAATCTATAGTGAAGCCATTAGGACCCGAGGATTTATTTGTAGCCATTTCATAGACAGTTTGGGTGACTTCCTCGAAGGTTGCAGTCCAAATTAGACTTAGGTTATGTTCATCAATAATTAGGTAAGAAATGTTGCTTGTAATTTATTTAATAGTTGCTACTCTGTCCATGGGAAGTTCCAAGAGGAGACGACACAAGTGAGTTATGAGATTGACTTCAATATCCTCATGCTTTTCCAATCTATCCACTATGGTAGATATGAGATAATTGATTTGGTTGTGATTCCTTCAACTTAACATGGAATTGTGGAAAAAATGAGTGTTCTTGTCCCCCCTCTTTGACCCATTAGATTCTTGATTTTTGTCTCCATAGTGTTTGTTGTTCGGTCCTGAGTGAGAGTTGAGTTTGAATGTTTTACTCTTGAGTTGTTATTTTTGATGTTTTTCTCTACTTAATTATGATTATTTTTAAGTTTTCCATATTCTTTCTAAGTTGAGTCTAGGATTGGAAGATATTCCCAAATACTTATTTATTCCATTTTATTTTTATTTTTTGAGTAAATTTGCAATCCCTACATACTTGTGTCCTTAGTTCCAATTTCCTCTATCCACCAGTTCCTTATGTTGTCCATGAAGTCAGGATGGTATAACCAAAAAATTTCAAAGTGAAATGTTTTGGGTCTAGGAATTATAGAGTTGTCCCATGATTAGCAAATTGGCGAGTGGTCAGAGTTTGAACATGGAAAAATATCATCCTCCTTTGATGTTTTAGAATGGAATAAGTATTTTGATATAATAATTCAATCCATCCTTTCTAATATTTGGTGTGTTCCTCCTATTTCGTTATTCCACTTGTAGAAACCATTGGAGGTTTGTAGATATATTAACCTCTACCTACTGATAATGTCTCAAAAAGTTGTGTTATTGGCATCTCACCTTCTATTGCCTCCTTTATTTTCCTTGAGGGAAGTGGTTATATTAGAATCTTCCCCAGTATCCTGTTTAGTATGTGTTATATTCTTTACATGACTGTGGGTTCCCATATTTGGGGTTTCAAGGGTAGATCCCCCGAAATATTTTTGGGGGGATTTATTCACCAAAATTTTGGGCAGTTTTTCGCCTTTGGAGGAGGCGATTGTTTTCCTTTGGTGGTTTACAGGTGCAAGGTATTTCAGCCCATGGTTTTCTAATTTTGGTTAAGGAATTAATGATGTAATATAATATGGGTCAATCAATTAGGGGTTTTTTGGATGCCATAGGATCCTATATATTGTATTGTAAACAACAAAGTAGTATGATGAATAAGAATTAGAGGTGTGACTATAAATAGGTTGTTGGTTTTCCCGGTTTGGGTTTCTAGGGTAAATCTCTATGTATATGTGTGATTGCAATTGTGTTCTTTATGTTTTTTTTAAGAATATGTGTGAATTGCATTACTGTAAAATGTTTAAAACATACATTTGGTATCAAAACGATTATTAGCTTCAAGGTACTCCTTTGTGTCTAAGGGTTTGGCTCAATTCTGTATTAAACATTGTTACAATGGGATCTTTAAAATAACGATTCTTGTGGTAAAAATAAATGGCGAGAAATTAAAAAATAGAGATCAAACAATTCAATGGGAAAACTTTTGAGACATGGAAGCTCAAGATGGAAGATATGTTGGTAGACAAATATCAATGGGTCATTGTGGATCCATGTACTACACCTATAGGAATGTCAACAAAAGACTAGGAAGAGTTGGATTGGAAGGAAAAGAGAACAATATGGTTGTGTCTCTTAGATTTGGTAATACTGAATGTGTGAGGGGAAGCTACAACCAAGGAATTACGGAATAAGTTAGGGGATTTGTATCATTCTAAGTCCCTGATAAAAAAATTGTTCCTATGGAAGAATTTGTACAACCCAGGGATCAAATATGGAGACTTGGTGACAAAGTATCTGAATGCATTCAATGCTATGTTAAGTATATTATTGTCTATTGATATTAAGATTTGTGAGGAAGATAAGTGTACTAGTTTATTGTTCTATTTACCAGACTCATGGGATAGTATGGTTATGACCATAGGAATTAATGAAACTAATCTAAGTTTCAACGATGAGGTCTCATGTAATGACTAACATACAATCCATCAAGAAGATTTGACTAGGGATTAAAAAATAAATCACGATTTTTTTTTTTTGAAATCAATACAATTTTTTTCTTAATTATTTATAGAAAACTATGAAGCGCTTCATTCATTTTCCAAAACCAAATATGTGAGAACCAAACATCATATGAAAATCCATATGTAATAACCTCTTCCATACAAGTAGAGAACTAGTCTAGCTATGTTGAACATGTTATGAAAATGAAGAAGGAATCTAATGTACATGCCTTCTAGGTAATTCATAATAAGTGATAATACTTGTATCATCTCTTACATTGGTTCATATGTTATGTCACTATCATAAATTTATGAAGATTAACTTTTCTAATCTTGCTATAGAAAAATGGTTCATATACTAATTCATAATAAGGAGCTTATTCTTATCTAAAATGCATGACTAGGAAAATTCATTTATTGGGCCAAGTTGCTAAATTCCCCTCTTCCGATTTATAGGGCCCATTTTATCCAACTCAAGTTATAGAATGAGAATGCAATAAAGTTCATATGTATACAAATGGCATACATATTAGATACTACGATAAACGATACCAATTAAACTAACAATGATGTTTATATTATAGTATACAATTTGGTTCTAATTGTACAAAACTCATCTCTCCTAGAGAATCAAAAGCCAAATCCATAGACATGATGAAATAGTACAACATCCTACACATTAATATAACCCGAAATTTGTTTAACTATAACCAACTGCTTGAGATACTGCAAGATTTGAAATAATACCATTGACAAATACTAGAACACATTCCTCTAATTAACTAGAATTTGTTGGCATCATGTAATCTGATGGTCAACACTCGAACATGTTTCCTTGTTACATACATAACCAATAAATACAACAATGATAATTCAAGTCTAATTGTAATTTCCAATATAAGTAATAATACCAAAAAAATGTTGTATAGAAGAGATTCAATTCTTACTGGAAATATATTATGCTAGAATGTTAAAAAAATGTATTTTGATGGTAACAACAAAACCAACAACTACATCCAATAAATTATGATGTAGCAACCCACTTTTAACCTGATAATTTTAACGTGTCTTCTTGGAAAGCTATTCTATTTGTGCATATAATTACCCACACAAACTTATGGTCAAATATAGTATTGCATGTTGACTTGAAACAAAATTAAATAACAATCCATCTAAACAACTATATATATAAGGGGGAATATTTCATTGAGTTAAAAAAGTGTGTAAACATGATAGAATATTACATCTATTCCCAAATTCAAAGAGTGAGCTCCCATACTGCTCAACCCAAAATCAAAATTTCCCACCAACTATAAGACATAGGTTTTAGGTACAAAATGTTTACCATAGTGCTAAACAATATAAATTCTATAGAAAACCCCTAGGATACTAGTGCACAAATAGATCATAAGCTTTGCAAATAAGCACATGCCTCCCCTTGTGGCTCGTGTGTCGACCTGTTATCCGCAATGGGAATGGTAAAAAGTTGGTTTAACATTGATTCAATGTTATGGTTCAAGAGATGGATAATAAGTAGGGGCCTCAGTGGAGTAAATAACCCCAAAAATTTGTTGCCATTAAAACATTGTTATGATTCACAGAATAGGATGAAATCAGGAGACCATGTTGATGATGATAAACCATGAGTTTTTCCTTGTAGTCTGATTTGCATAGAATTCCACCTCTCTGATGTTGACCTTGAGGGAATGGAGACACTCAACCTTGTGGAATTTATGAGTTTCTTTTTGTATTCTAAGAAAAACGATCCGAGTTGATTGTTGTTAGGGGGAGTTTTCATCCTTGCATGATTGTAATAATCTTTGAATCACCTATCACTATAAGATTATGGATGCCCTAATAATTAGCCAAGGAGACACCCTTGTAGATTGTGTAAACTTCATCTTGATTATTGGTGGAATGTTCGATATTCCAAGCGAAATATAACTCAAATTTTCCTCTAGGATCATAGAGTACACTACTTTCTCCTACAAGTTCCATCAATATGAAGAATGTGTCTAGCTTGAGACTCCCTCCATAGAAAGAAATCCACAGGAGAAATTTGAAGTTTTCATGAAGGTCTAAGGGGGTGGAGAACAACAAGGGGAGGAAGAATATTGAATTGTTGGAACCACACCTCCTCCCTATTGTCAACGGGTTGTAGAGGAAAACATTTTCTTACTTTGGAGTTAAGGTGCTTAGATAAGAGGCCAATATCTTTTCCTACAACAACAAATGGGGATATTTTTCTTTAAGGAAGAGTGCTTTGGTGTCAGAAAGCCAAATTTTCCAATAGATGTGTTTTGGAAGAGTGACATGTGACCTTTTGAACATAGGCTTATTTAGGAAAGAACCACTATAAGAGAAATTCCACCTGCTAAAGATATTTCCAATGAAAGAAGTACATCAAGCTCTTTGATACAATCCTTGAAGTACCACCTACCATACAACCTAGGAAAAAGGACATTCCAAAAACAAAAGTAGTGAAGTCTCTTAAGAATCGTTACAAATAAATCTCTTGAATGGACCTCTAAGTCCCCTTATAATTAAGTTTTCCCCTGCTAATAATTTTCCATGCGTCGGGGTCCAACTAAAGATGTTTACTTTTGGTAGACCATCCTAATCCCAGATATTTCTCCACATGGATGAGGGAGGGGGGAGAAAAACTTGGGTGAGATACTTTATGTAACATCTCGTTCTACTAATCACACTTGTATTGACTTATTCTTTGAGGACACTTGCATGCATGTTATTCGATTATGGTACATTATGATTTTGTCTCGATTATGATTTATATATGATGATGATAATGTATTGTGATTTATATGTTACTTTCAGATGTACATGTATTGATAGATATTATTGGTGAGTTATCTTGAGTGTGCAGGACACATGGTAGGTTATGGATGTTGATGGCATCAATGGCATTCCTTGGACTTCGGATTGAGTCAAGGAGTGAATTGTATTTTGTATGAGTATTTCATTTTTCGCACATGTAATATATGATTGATTACAATATTATTTATGTATATGGATTATTGAAACTGTTTTTGTTACTGGATGCAGGCTTTATGATGCTTTCTAATCTGACTCACATGAGGATTAAAGGGGTCACACAAAGAAAGAAGACATTTGAGGGAGAGGTGTGGCAACATCTCTGTCACAACCTACTAGCACTCCTATCATGACTTGAATTGTAGGCTAATGATTACCTAGATCTAGAGGTACATGATGCCATGAGGGTAGACTGAGACAGTCGCTCACAAGGAAATCTAAGGGGTGCACAATAAGGTGGAATCCTTATTTCTTAGAAGCCCTTAGTCTCTCATAAGGTCGACCAAATGGAGTGTTGACTCCAAGGGTCGGAAAAATTTCCAAAACTAGTCAAAGGCGAGTGACACCCTTAGACCAAGGAGGTGTGTCTTGAAGGGCATGTCGTGAAATTAAATTATGAGTCAATTAAAATCTAGACGGCCTAGAAAATATAATGAAATATTTAGATCTTGTTAGAAGAGAATATTAATTAATCAGTAAATTATAAATTAGAAGCCTAACAAGAGTATAATCCTAAATCCAAACCTAATTCTAAGTCTAAGTTTAAATGAGGGACTAAATAAAATATTAAACAAGTTAAGGAATTGAGATATAATTTAACTCTAGGAAAAAGGGGAATACAAATTTAAAGGTTGGGTAAAATGTACATGTGTGCATGAAAATAATAAAATGGATTTTTTAAATAGAATGTATTTAAAACATGAGAGAATAGGTGTAGACATAGAATGGTGTCTTGAGTCAATCTACCACTAAGTCTAACTAAAAGAAGACTCCTAAACCAACTCAAACTAAGATATGGTTAGGGGACACTTATTAAATGAGAATTTGGGGAACTAAGAGACATCCAAGAAATATGAACACATTGGGGAATGTGAGGGAAAATGGTTTTTTAAATAAAATAAAAAGGGTAATTGCATGTGAAACCTTGGGAGAGTGTGACACATGTGTTGGGTGAATAATAATTTAATTTAATTATTAAAAATGAATTAGTTGTGCATGCGAACAAGTGGCATTGAAAATAATTCTATAAAAGAAATGGAGGAGAGGTGAAAATGATCTCCCTTTCTCAGTACTATTATGTTGCCAAAATTTATTTGATTGTGTTTTACTTGTGAGAGTTGGGATACCAAGCTTGTGGAAAGAGTGAAAGATCTTCCTTGCGAGGCAAGCTTTGGAGCTATTATTTTTCTGGTTCTTGTGTGTGGCCCCTTTGATGCTCAGGGGGCTAAGGGGGAAGAAGAGTATCCCTAGCGTTTGCTTGGAGGTACCGATGAAATTGGATTGACAAGCAAAGGAGAGGACCGTTACAAAATTTCTGCTTCAATATTCAATCAACTTGGATTACGGTATTTTTTGTTTTATATTTAATGATAATTATAAAATTTGATATGTAAACTTTACAATTATGGACCAAAAGTTTAGCAATGATTTTGTTTCTGATAAATTATAGTGAATTATGTTAACTACTTATCCGTATATTTTCTTTTATGAATGGGTATCCTTTGCATATATATATATATATATATATATATATATATATATATATATAAAAAGCCTATATTGTTTATTGGAAATGATATCTTCAATCTTAATCCTGTTTGTTAATTTCAAAAAGAGTAATGCGATTTTCAGTAGCTGCTACAAAAGCAAAGACAAAGACTGTGGAACGAAATTATATTACGAGCCCCCTCTGTAATTGAGCTTGAATTATTAGAATTGTATTCAATTATTTCCTTCTAATATCATTGTATTAAACTAAGCGTAAATTTGAGACTAATGTTAGATCCGTTCTTCCAATGTATCAATATTCTGTCATCGTAAATCATTTTGATATTCATTTGAATTTCTGAGTGTAGCGCCTATGTAAATCATTTTTATACACATTTGGAATTTCTAAGTGTAGCGCACTATGTAAAACATCTTTATATTCATTGAAATTTCTAAGTGTAGCGCACTATGTAAATCATTTTTATTTCACATCAACAAAACCTTTTATATATCTTAAAAGTAAGAGGATCGAAGGCGACGATAAGGTTGTATTCTTGTACTTCCAAACGAGCCTTGAAATTTCAGTATGACTGCAACGCAAACTCCTTAGATTAACATTTTTACGGAAACGATGAAACACTAGGTTAATTCGATTTAGTCATAATTGGCTCACTGAAAATTAGAATCCAATTATATGTATCGTGAATCATCTGGAATTGTTATCTCAGACAAATTATAATCCTCACTTAATACTTCAGTTCTCTTTGTAACAAATAAAAATACTAGCGGTGTGAAAGGTTCCAGAATTATATCAGTTGTTACATTGGTCATTTTGAGCTGATTAAATTGGCGGAATAGACCTCCTCTTGGTGTTTCTCATGTTGTCTTATTTTTGTGTTGTTCTCTTACTCAAATTGTAGTTAGGTTCCTTGAAATAAAAAATTCAATTCTGATAGAGTTTGTAACCCTGATAAACTTGTGTTTCAACCTTATAACTGGAGTAATCCTGGTCGCATATCATAATAACATCTTCACATTTACTTACTTCAATTTATCTCTTACCTCCAATCCTGGCTCCGTTGGTCTTTCACTCACACTCTAACACTATCTTAATCTTCTAGTGAATCCTTGTTAAGTCTTCGTTTAAAAATATTTTAATGTCGAGTTCCAGCCGACAACTGTTGACTACTAGTGAGAAATCATTGCGAGATGCCACTGATCTTTCCAAGAAACTTCTAACTGACAGAGGATAATCACATCTCAACTTAGTAAATCGCATTTTTAAACAAAGGCTTTGTGCGTCGAGGGAATTAAAATAGTAATAAGTGTGAACTTAAAGAATGAATATTTATTTTTATTTTTATTTTGTACCCTTCTATAGATTGACTGTTGGATTAAAAAATTTAGTTGGTAGGATTTAATAATTGGTTGAAGATAAATAGACCACAATTGTGCGTATATGGAGGCCCATGACTTACCTAGCACTACTCACTTTTTATTAATTATGGGTAAATATGAGTTTAAGGAAATAATTGCTATTGTATGGAAAAACGAATTTTGTTCAAGGAATAGATGATGCTTAATAAAATTCTTTAGTTTCCATTTAATTATTGAAAAAAACATTCAGAAAGCATTCCATTTGAAATCTTGTCCATATTGAATGGTGTGCCTAGAATACACCATACCTAAATTTAGTAATGTATTAATTTGGTAGAATAAAATATTTATCTTTTGCATCATAGAATCATATTTAAATATAGTTATGCTTTAGAATTTAAACATGTTGGTAAGTTCTACACTTAGACTTTTGGGTATTTAGAGTGGGTTAAGCATAAGTCAACTATTGGTAGTAAAGAGGATGATGTTGAATGAACTTAGAATGACTATCAATTTTTGTAAACTATTACCTAGAATTAATTAAGGTCATAATAATCATTTCACTTGGTAGAGAAACACACACACACACACACACACACACACACACACACACACACATATATATATATATATATTCAAATGGGTTAGTCTTTATTTCTGCCTTATTTTTATTGGCTATTTGGGAAGAGTTTACATATGGTATCAAAACAAGAATACAATTTGTTGTTATTGTTTGTTATCCTTACTTAGATGATGGTTGGACTAAATAAGTTTCTTAAATTTAAATAAAAGAAAAAACTTCACTATTACTCTCGTTGATTATTTTGCATGGTGTAGATAAGGGATGCTACAATTTCATAACCTTTCCTGACTAAGTATTCCTGAGATCCACAACCCTAAGAATCTTTATAACTTCTGGATATAGAGTCACAACTCTAGAGAAGAAGAATAAAATCATGATCTAGGTCTTCAATATCAGTTGAGAGAACACCAAGATCCCATCCATACCAACTACTAGAAGACCTATTCCATTTGGAGAGATAAAAAAGAGTATGATTTCCCTGCTCCTGTAGTTAAGAGAAGAGAGGAGGGAATTGAGGATATTGCTAGAGGGGAGGGAGATCCGTGATACTATCTAATTAGGAGGATATGCATTTACCATTCCCCAAGATCCAAGTGAGGGGACTTTGAATAAGTGGAAGTGAGGCTTTCATTAAGCTACAAATATCAAAACCTCTTTGGTTTTGGCAGATGTTGTCTAAACATCAGAGT
This sequence comes from Picea engelmannii, assembly GCA_009831015.1. Taxonomy (NCBI): domain Eukaryota; kingdom Viridiplantae; phylum Streptophyta; class Pinopsida; order Pinales; family Pinaceae; genus Picea; species Picea engelmannii. The sequence continues at coordinate 551,799 of ML781587.1, read as the reverse complement.
CTATCTCTTGAAAAATATTTGAGATGAATAACCCTTTTCCAGCACTTGTTTTTCCCTGAGACCAACCTCCAGAGGATTTTGGTGCCATGGGTAGAATTGGAGATATTCAAATCCTTAATTCCTAATCTACCATTATCTTCTAGGGACCTGACAACATTTCAGTTAACTAGATGAAATATTTTTCCATTCGTTCTTCCTCCTTGCCATAGAATCTCCCAAGTCCTTGAGAAATAGAGATTTTGACATTAGCTGACATGAGAAGAGACAAGAATTGAAAGATCAAGAGAGTTGATAATACTGATTTTATAAGGACCACTCTTCCAGTTGGGTCAAGCCAATGTGATCCCCATTGAAGAAAATTTTCTTTAATCTTATCCAAGATATGTAGATAAGAGGTGGATGGCAAGGATTTGAGACAAATAAGTATTCCCAAGTATTTAAAGATCTTCCACATATCTACCCATGAAAATTGCATGGTTCTAGCTATGACTACCAATAATTTTCCAGGTGTGTTCCAGACGTATAAATGAATTTTAGTTGAATTTATGAGTCCTCTAGAGGATGTCGTGAATTCATCCATTACTCTTTTGAATCTATTGGCTATAATTGTTGATGATACACCCAAAAAAATGGTGTCATCAACAAATTGTGAGTTGTTTATCCTTTTTTTCCCTTAGATGATTTTTATCATAGGAATTGTTTTTTGGAGTCTCTCCCTGTCTAGTCTAAGGATAAGAGCTTTTTCCATAAAAATGTAGAGAATAGGGGGACAGAGGGAAGCCCTCCCTTAATCCTCTGAAAATTTTGAAAAAATGAGTAGACCTTCGATTCACAAGAGGGGTGATCCAAGGTTCTTGGATACATGTCATAAACCAAGAAATGAACTCTTCATTAAACCCAAACTTGGTTAAGATTGCTAAGATACATTTTTTCTTGACCCCATTGAAGGAGTTGGCCATGTCAATTTTGATAGCCATTTCATTCTCTCCATAGGAATGACTCGAATGAATTGCCTCTTGGATTAGCAGGATATTGTCAACCATTTGTCTTATTTCTACAAAGCCACCCTGGTTTGAAGAAATGAGATTTGGGAGATAGAGTTTTAGGTGATTGGAAATTATTTTTGATATGACAATGATATGGTTTGTAATATTGCAAAGGAGGAGGGGTTTTCCTATTTGGGGGTTAGGGCCAGAAAGGAGGAATTACTGTTTTCCCCATTTTTTGCAAATATCTAGACATATTGAATCATCCTGAGAATATCCTTCTTGATTATGTGCCAACATTTAATGTTTAAATGTGCAGAGAAGAAATCCAAGCCAGGGGCCTTATCTAGATTCATTTGACGAACCACACCCCAAACTTCTTCCTCCATGACCAAATTGGTCAAATTTTCATTATCCTTTGCATTCATTATAGTGGGGATGTTAGCCAACATATTTTCAACTGAGTCTAAATTTGTATTTGTCCTCTTTATACAACTGCTCAAATTGTCTAAAATCCACTCCTTTAATCTACTCAAAATCTGTAACAATTTCCCCTTCCTCATTAGTTATTTCTTTGACTTTATTCCTCCAAAGTCTAGTTTTCTTCTTGACGTTGGAAGAATTTTGTGTTTCTGTCTTTCGCCTACAACTAGAGGCTATGAGATTTGAGGCACCAGAGATATTCTTCAGACTTAAGAGATTTATGAAATTTTTGAAAAGTCTTTTGTTCTTTGGCCAACAACTCTTGGGTGACCTAGTATTTTTCTAACTTTTCCTCCAAATCTTCCATTTTTGTTGATAGTTCTTTAACTTCCAGATCGGTTTGCTTGGTCTTAGATTTAGCCCAATTATTAAGGGTCTATTTGAGAAGATTAAGATTTTGTTCCCATATTTTGACAGGATAAACAAGGATCCAATGATTCAAGGAGGAAGAGACAAGAACAAGAAAGAGCCAGAGGGGGTTGAATCTAAATGGGATAGGACTTAGGTCAACCGAACCAAAAATATCAGAGAGATGGGATGGTGGTTCAAACCAAACCAAGGAAGGATATGGGAGGAAGGGGAGAAATAATCTCCCATGAGGGATCCATTGAGTTAAAAGCGATCCAACCATGCTGCAATGTGCCCTGGTCCCAACCTTTTATTATACCAAGTGAATCTTCCCTTGCATGACTTGATGTCAATGAGATAAAAAGTGGACATAAAGTTTACCATGTGCTCTCAGAAGGGATCTCAAACCAAGTTTCTCCCTTTCTCTTCATTTACATTACAATTTGTGTTGAAGTCTCCTGCAACAATGAACTTGAGGTCTTTGTTCCTCTCATGGAGATTTTGTAGGGTGTTCCAGCAAGACAATTTTTCTCTAGGAATATAGGGCATATAAATATTGAGAACATGCAAAGACATACTTAATGGGAGATGAAGGAAATGAGACAAAAGACAAGGTTGCATGTCTTGTCAGTTTTCCAATATGAAAATTAGCAGATTCCATAGAGTGTCGAGGCCTCCAGAAGGGCCTCTTGAGATAACCGCTAGGTCTTTTTTGGAGTTCCAAATGATTTTTCTATCTCAAAGGATGTTAGAACCTTTTATTTTGGTTTCCCAGAGAAAACTAATATGAGGGTTTTCAATTTCTAATTAAATTTTATTTGCTTCTACGCCCAAGTCCTTCGCAAATCTAGAAAATAATATCGATCATTTATTAGAATATTTAGGGATTACCCCTTTAGAGGGGTTAGATTCACCTTGATTTCAAACAGATCTTGGTTCTTTCCTAACAAGGCCATCTAATGTGCTTTGTTTTCTCGGGTGTTTTTTCAAATTCGTTGTGGCTTCCCTTCTTTGTTGATTCAAATTGTGACTGAACCTTTTCAAGAGGGGCACTGGGGGAAGATTCTTGACCTGATTTCTCCTCTGCATTGGAAGAAAGGTCCCCACTCTCTAAAGAAAATGATCTTTTTAGACCAGATTTTTGGGGGCGCGGAGAAGGGACCTCCAAAATAGCGCCCTCCTTAGGATGGGGATACGACCCATCAAACTTGCATGACTTGGGATCCACATGTTGTTCATATTAATCATCCAAATTAGATATAGCTTCATATTTATTTGTACTTACTAGTGGGTTTTTCGCTTGTGGCTAGACAGAAGAAGAAGGTCTTGGACTAGAGGGAGCTCTTGAAGGGGGAAAATATATTTCCTGGTTGGCATGTGGGCCCTACTTCGTTTATTTTATTCTCTTTTTCGATTGTTGAAATTGATAATTGGGGTCTATAGTGGTTGGTTCTCGGACATTATTGGGGAATTTCTTGGAAAAATTCTGATATTCTTGGCAAGATTTACATTTGAATGAAGGCTGGTCATAGTCCATTGGCTGGAGATAAGACTGGTTGCTTATGGTTAGCTTGACTACCTATGTAAGACCTTTATATAGATACACTTCCACAAATTTTCAAGAACATGCTTGCATTATTTCCTTGGGTTCATATCTATCTATATATTTTCCTAGTGTATTTTCAATGTTCCAGATGGTCTCTCCATTCCAACAATGAAGAGGAAGGTATGGAAAATAGACCTAGATTGGGACGGCTGAGGGAATGTCATTCTCCATAAATAAATATGAAGTTCATTGATTAAGATGCATACCTTTGGAATTCATGAAGTAGGGACCACTTAGATAATATTTTTGGGATTAACTGCGTAGTGTAAGTCATTAATATATGACCCATATTCATGAGTATTAGTCTCAACTGACCAATAATTCTCATGATTTGAATAGTCCACTTAGCACTCATTGCATCGGGTGATGCTCACAGGGGTGAAGAAATGGGATTGAAGCCAACGAAATGAATCGCATAGCATCAATCATCACTTCCGGGGCTTGCACCTGGTAACCAGGACTTCCCAAGTGGTCACCCATCCTAAGACGCCTCTAGCTCAAGCGCGCTTAACTGTGGAGTTTTCCCCACAATCAAGCCCACTTAGCTTGCTACCCCATTTGCAAGACCTTAGCAAGTATTGTGCCTTATGAACTACCCAGTTAGAGCTTCCTTGACTCTTATTATTTAAGTATATAGGGGCTTCCACAGTGCAAGATATTAGATATTGTTTTTGGGATTAACTGCGTAGTGTAAGTCATTAATCTATGACCCATATTCATGAGTATTAGTCTCAACTGACCAATAATTCTCATGATTTGAATAGTCCACTTAGCACTCATTGCATCGGGTGATGCTCACAGGGGTGA
>ML781587.1:519513-536801 GCA_009831015.1 Picea engelmannii | reverse complement strand
GGTATTTGAGAGGTACTACTAATCATGCATTATGTTTTGGAGGTTCAGACACTTTTCTACAGGGATATGTTGATTCAGATATGGCAGGTGATAAAGATAGCAGGAGGAGCACCACAGGGTATGTTTTTACTATAGGTGGAACAATAGTAAGTTGGATCTCGAAACTGCAAAAGGTTGTTGCACTTTCAACAATAGAGGCAGAGTATGTTGCTTCTACAGAGGCTAGTAAAGAGATGATTTAGTTACAAAGGTTTATGGAGGAATTGGGAAGGAAGCAGGAGAACAACCAGTTGTACTGTGATAGTCAGAGTGCCATTCACCTTGCAAAGAACTCAGCCTTCCATTCGAAGACTAAGCATATATAGTTGAGGTACCACTTCATACGATCCACCTTGGAAGATGGACAATTGAAGCTGGAAAAGATACACACTAGCCAGAATCCTGCAGACATGTTAACAAAGGGAGTAACCGGGGAGAAACTGAGTTCCTGGTCAGTTTCAATTGGTCTTCAAGAATGAATATGAAAATGAGAAATTTTCCAGGTCCAAGAAGGTTCAGAGTCCAGCATATACAACAGTGGTGGAGTTGTTGAGATCAGTCTCCAAGTGGGAGATTGTTGGTTGTGGAGCCTGATTATCTTCCTGATTCAGAGGTCCTTGCCTTCAACCATGTTTATACCCCGTGAAGTATTTACACCCCATAAGTATGTACACTCTTCCACGCGGGGGAGTGCAGAGGGGGCGTACCCCCTCTGCGGGGTCTGGGGGGGCTATCCCCCCGGCTGGGGGGTCTGGGGACAAGTGGGGGTTCAGGGTCGAAACTCCTGAAGCAAAAATTGCCTTGTAAAAGTATATTGTAATTTCATTGTAAATCTGGACCATCCATTATAAGGTCGCAGATCTAACGGTAGAGATTATGTTAGGGTTTTTTACCCTAGAAGGCAACCCTCTTTTATGAGGGCAATGTATCACAGCTATGATTGATGGTGAATATTGTATTCTAAGAGAGGAGACTGTGAGAGAAAGAAGAGGAAGTTACAACGGGTTTTGTTGTAGGTTGTATCCCTTCATTTGTTGGATAATAATAAAGAAAGGACCTGGCAATTTCTTTGGTGGACGTAGCCCACACTAGGTCAACCATGTAAATCTGTGTCTCTCTTGTATTGTCTGTCTTCTATGTTTTGTTTCTACATTTGTTTTATTTTATTTCTCCATGGTCCTGTTTTTCTAACAATTGGTAAGTTTGTGATTGTATATCTGGATGATATATTAGTATTTAGTAAAAATGAAGAAGATCATTTGAGAAACTTAACATTGGTAATGAGAAGATTGTAGAAAGAAAAATTGTTGATAAATATGAAGAAGTCCTCTTTTATGAATACATAACTCATTTACTTGGGTTTTGTAATATCTTTAAATGAATTGAAGATGGATCCAGAGAAGGTGAGAGAAATAAATGAATGACCATCACCAAGGAGCATATTCTAGGTGAGAAGCTTCCATGGATCAGCAAGTTTCTATCGGAAGTTCATTAGAAATTTCAGTGAAATTTGTACACCGATGCTAGATATGGTGAAGAAGAGACACAAGTCTTTCAAATGGACATAAGAAGATGAGAAAGGCTTCAGTATATTAAAGGAGAAGATAACAGAACAACCGATTCTGGTCTTGCCAGATTTCGAGAATACATTTCAAGTAAGATGTGATGCTAGTGGAGTTGCAATTGGAGCAGTCTTGAGCCAAGATAATAGGCCTATTGCATATTTCAGTGAGAAGTTGAATGATACTAAGAGAAAGTACTCCATGTATGATAAATAATTTTATGCAATAATTCAATCCTTTAAGAAATGGAGGCACTATCTTGTTCCAAAAGAGTTTGTTTTGTATAGCGATAATCAGGCTTTACAATTCATAACTAGACAGAAGAAGTTAAATCAAACACATGCTAAATTGATAGAGTTTATGAAAAAAATCACTTTTGTCATTAAACATATTTCTGGTAATGCTAACAAATTTGTTGATCCATTGAGGAGGAGATGTCTGATTCTCTAGGAATTTCTAGTGAAAACCTTAGGGTTTGAGCACCTTAAGGAAATGTATTGTGAATGTCTATATTTTAAGGATGCATATGAAGCATGTGAAAATACTGTGCTTAGATATAGAATCCAGTGGACATAGTATCTGATTAGATATGGATTATTTTTTAAAGCTTAACAGGTGTGCAAACCACAATGCTCGATGAGAGATAATCTGCTGAAGGAAAAACATAGTGGAGGTCTAGCAGGACATTTCGGCCATGAAAAGACATTTGCATAGTTGAAAAGTTTGTACTGTTGGCCAAGTATGAGAGAAGATGTGAAGAAGTTTGTGAACATGTGTAAGATTCTCCAACATGCAAAAGGAAAGAAACAAAACACTGGGTTGTATCAACCATTTCCTATTCCAGATAAGCCTTGGGATGCAATAAGCATGGATTTTGTGTTGGGTTTTCCAAGGAAACAAAAGGGAAGTGATTCCATTTTTTTGGTAGTTGATAGGTTTTCAAAGATGGCACACTTTATCCCATGCCAGAAAACTAGTGATGCAACACACATTGCCAAAAAAAAAATCAAGGAAGTTGTAAGACTTCATGGGTTGCCCAGGAGTATTGTCTCAGACAAAGACACTAAATTTGTTGGTCATTTTTGGAGAACATTGTGGATGAAACTGGGAACAAAACTATCTTTTAGTTCTACATATCACCCTCAAACAGATGGATAGACTGAGGTGGTCAATAGGAATTTAGGAGATTTGTTGAGTTTGGTAACTGAACACCATAGTCAATGGGATAAAAAAATTTCACAAGCAGAGTTTGCATACAATGACTCAGAAAACAAAAGTAAAGGAAAGAGTCCATTCCAGATAGTGTATGGAATGAAGCCAAGAGGAGTATCAGAATTGAAATATCTAGAGAAGAATGAATTTAGAAGCGCTAGAGCAGAAGACTTTGTTGCATAAATACATAAGCTTCATAATCAAATCAAAGAACAGTTGCGGAGAAAGAGTAAAGAATACAAGCGCAGAGTTGATCAGCATAAGAGAGAACTTCAATTTGAAGTGGGAGATCATGTTCTGGCACATATCAGGAAGGAAAGGTTCCCAAGGGGAACATATAATAAACTCAAAATGAAGAAAATAGGACCATGCAAAATCCTAAGGAAATTTGATGCTAATGCTTAGGAGATAGAGTTGCCAGAGGGTGTGGGTATATCTCCCATATTCAACATTTCATACCTGTATCCTTACAGAGAATATGACACAAGAGGATCAGAAGATCATAAAGAAATCTAGTGGGAGAAACAGATGCCTGCAACAGAAAGTCCGTAGATGGAGAAGATCATAGATCAGAGGATTGGTAAGAAAACAAGGAGAAAGACATATTTTGAGTATTTGGTAACGTGGAAAGGACACCCAATAGAATATTCTAGTTGGGTAAATGAAGCAGATATCCAGAAGTATGGAAATTCAGTGTAGGAGCTCATGGACAGGAGTCCATGAATTTTTTTCCAGAGGAGTATGATGCAGGAGCATCGTTAGCAAAGTGCGAGTGGAGGACAACTCAACACCCTAACGTGCGTTTTGAAGTGTTTTTGAATTTTAAAATTGGCATCTCAATGTAATATCTGCAAAATATTGTAATTAAAGATGATATTAAATGTTTGGAGGTTGAACCCTCGCATGATATCGATGGAAGATGTATTTTTCTTTAATGTGGTAGTTGCAGTATAGATTTGAAGCATTTTCTCTTATCTATCTGTCTCAAACATTTATTGTAATAAATCCTTAGTAGTCGATAGCTTTCAATTCTATAGGATAACACTCAGGTAGTCGGAGGGAAAACTCTATGAGCCCTCTTGTATAAATGTATGTATTGTTTCCCAGAAGAGGTTGTTGAAGATATTGTTGTTGTAGTTGTGTTTGTTGTCGAAGTTGTGGAGACTGTAGAAGCTTATCAGTATTGTATGTACCCATCTACATTTCATTTGAATGAATATGACAAAGGAGCATTGACCCAAATGTCTGGTGTTTTTATTGTTGGATTACTGAGAGGGGGGTGAATCAATAATAGAGAAATTTAATCATGTTTCACCATAAAATGCAAGTGTTATATCAATGTATCATTATCATCCAATAGTTGAAGAGTAAATAAACAATGAACAAATGAGCAATCATACACATATATAGTACACCAGTGTTTTACATGGAAACCCAAAGCGGAAGAAAACCACAAAATGATTTTCCTTATGTCTTTAATAATTACATTCATTGGAAGCACCAACTTCCTTTGTTTTCCAGTTGCAGCTGGAAGGAGGCTCCAACCCCTTAGTTTCTCAGGCTACAACCTGAGGGAAGATCCAACTGCCCAATTCTCTGGCTACAACTCCCTATGTTCTCCGTCTACAACCGGAAGGTGGCTACAACCACCTATCCTTGCCCCGTCCAACCACCCTGAAATATAAGTAGAATGATGGAACCACTCTCACACTATCACTGTGAGATATATTGTTGTAAACATGTACCCATCAACTTGCACCAAACAACCTGTAACAACCTCTGCCAACATGTACCTCAACCTGCACCATTAACAAATGAATCAACCATGCACCAAACATGTACAAATAACCTGTCACAACAACCTGTCCAAAAAAAAAATATCACAACAACCTGTCTCGTCAATCTTATCAATCAAATCAGATCCACTCACCAAGATCAATCACCAAGACAACTCTCAATCATATGCACAATATCACCAATATGTGCATCAAGCAATCATATCACAACAACTCATAGTCATCACCAAGATCAATATGTTCTTCTAACAATATACCAAGACAAGTATGCTACATCATCCATAAACCATGTGTCAAAAATACTACTAACAAGTACCTCCAACCATGTACTAAGTATGTACCAATCATGAATCAACTACATATCAACTATGACTCATAAAGATGTACCAACATCATCAACTATACACCTCATCTATGTGCCAACTCATCAACTACTTGTCTCAACCATGTACCTAACATGTACCTCAACTATAGAAACTGAATATGTCACTGAGAAACATGTCACTGTATACTCATCAACCAATTTGATCTGATCACATATACCTCAAACACTATACCACAAGTCTGTACCTCAAACCATGTGCTAGAACCTCATTGTTATACAACCTCTATCTGTACTAATAACTTCAGCAACATACCTCAACCAAAATCCCTCAAATATCAACCAATATTAAACATAAGCAGATCTGCCTCAGATCAACTCTACAACAAGCCATAAACTCCCAAGAGGGCATCCAACATATTTACAAGGAAACCCCTCTACTTGATTCATAAATTAAACACTACACATATGAGAACCATACCATTCTTTTTCTTCTTGTAGCGTTTTGTTGCTGCGGTTTTGCTACTGCGAATCCACTACCATGCTTTTTCTGCTGCGGTTTTTCTGCTACACTTTTCCTACTGCAATTTGTCTATTGCACTTTTTCTACCGCACTTTTCTTGCCGCACTTTTTCTTCCGCGGTTTTTCTACTGCACTTTTTCCTGTCGCACTTTTTCTGCCGCAGTTTTCCTATCGCACTTTTTCTGCTTCAGTTTTTCTGCCGCACTTTTCCTACTGCACTTTTTCTGCTGCACTTTTTATTCCGCACTTTTTCTGCCACACTTTTCCTTCCGCACTTTTTTTGTCGCAGTTTTCCTGCCGCACTTTTTCTGTGCACTTTTTCTGCCGCACTTTTCCTCCTACACTTTTTTTGCCGCACTTTTCCTGTTGCACTTTTCCTGCCACCATTTTTCTCTATCAATAATACCTGCCCAAATAACCTTTCACAAAAATAGATATTAAATTATATTCAAGTGTGATTTGAATGAGAAACCCTTGCCTCTTATTTATGCTTTTATGTATCTTCCTCAAGGGGTTACCTTCTAACCATCTTAACCCACTTTCCTTATTTTAGGGTTAACCCACTTACAACCACTTGTCCACTTAACTTAACAACTTTTCATAATTAGTAAGTTCTCCATTAATTTTATTATTTAAATAATTTCGTTTGCATCCTCTTTGAATTATAGTCCACTCATCAATTCACTTTATTATTTAAATAATTTCTTCTTTGCAAACACTTTTACTACTTTGACCTTTTGGGGCTTCTAGATGACTCATGAGGGTTCTCCAACTTCACATGGCCATAACTCTCTAATCGTGAGGAGTTATGTGACGTTCCACATACCAACAGAAATGGAATGAAATGTACTATCCATATAGAATAGTTTTACTTGCAAATATATCAAAACTCATACCATTAATTATAAAGTAAACGTGGGTCTATTACCCAAACCTTTGTGCTACCGAAATTCACTATCGGATTTTCTTCAAGTGTTGACATCAATGATAAACAACCCAAATAATAAAAAATATCCCCCTTTGGCATTGATGGAAACACTCTAATGTAATACTAAATTCATATCACTCATGCTCCCCCTGCAAGCATGCCTCTATGCTCTTTATCCAAGCATTTACCTTTGCATCTCATAAATCTCTCATCTTTTGTCATCAATGGAAAAGGTATCTTTCCATCCGGGGTTTCTCCCCGTAGCTGAATTGTCATTGGGGATACTCCCGCTCAATGAACTCTTCCTAAAACTGATCCACTAACCTGAATTGTCCTCTTTATGGTTCTTCCTCATGTAAATCCAAGACATATAAGATAAGCATTCAAAAGCATTCATTTTGGAGTAGAAATTACTCCGAGTCTCTCGCGAAAATATTCAAAGGCTTCCCTTGGAAGCGGTTTTGTAAATATGTCTACCACTTGTTCTTTTGTTCCCACATATTTAACTCTGATGTTCTTCTCTGCAACCTATTCCCGTAGAAAGTGATACTTTATTGGAATGTGCTTCATCTTGGAGTGCACCACTGGGTTCTTTGAGATACTGATGGTCTTGTATTATCACAATAGATTGGAATGGGCTCATCATACTCAACCTTTATATCTTTCAAAGTTTGTTTCATCCATAGAACCTGAGTACAACATCCTATTGTTGCAATATACTCTTCTTTGGCTGTAGATAAATATATTGATGATTGTTTCTTGCTTAGCCAAGATACTAAACACTCACCCAAGTAGAACGTTGCTCCACTGGTTCTTCGTCAGTCATCAATGAAACCTTCCCAATCTTGATTTGTGTAGGCAATAAGTGATAGATCCTTTCCTTTTGGATACCATAATCCAAACTCTTATGTTCCTTTAAGGTATCTAAAAAATCCTCTTCACTGCTAATACATATGATTCCTTTGGTACTGCCTGAAATCGTGCCACCTGTCTAACTTCCTGCATTAGATATGGTTTGGATATTGTCACATATAATAAGCTATCAATCGTTGACATGTATTGCATTTAGTTTGTAGACTTTGAATTGTCATATTTTCTCAACTTGCAACTGGTTTGCATAGGAGTGGTAACTGGTTTGCAATATTCCATTCTGAACCTCTTTAGCATTTCTTTGATATACTTAGTTTGAGAAATAAAAATTCCTTGGTTTCTTTGACGTATCTTGATGTAGAGGTTGTTGTCTGCACGTCCTTTTATGAACCATGCATGTTGTAGATATTTATCCAGTCTAGAGTACCATGCTATAGGAACCAATTGTTCAATGTAGAATTCTTCTTCAAGTTCCCCATTCAAAAAAGATGATTTCACGTACATATCTTTCCATACTGTTCAAGACTCTGCTACAAAATTGTCCATAATTTTGACTCATATGTCACTGTACTATCATGAAGTACTAATACAACTGATTAATCTATCATATTTTAGTTCTGCTAACTGAATGCACTGAATCTATCTACTCAAATTCTGTAAGTTACTCAAAGGATGGTTCTCTGGTCTATCTAAGCTACCGCATAGACTCCCCCTGTCTATTATTCATATTATCTTGGAGTCTGTATGTCGAATGGCTCAGAAAAATTCCTTCTTTGAAGTGTATTCATCATCATATTCATTAGTAGATTCATCATCTCTCTGAGCTCTGACTTCTTTCTTTCTATATGTGGATTCCTCTTTCACTACAGTGCCTGAAAGTACAATCTCTTGAACCTATTCCTTATTTACCTATCCTTCTTTTCTTTCAGTTATTTTTAAAATATTTCTATATCTGACATCTTTCCTTTTCTCTGTAGAATTCTATTCATCTCATTTTATTTCCAATCTTGTGATATCTAGGACCTGGTCTTTTTTCACCTGTTCTTCGTGTTTTGAACAACCACTGTCAACATACCAACCACGCTTCTTCTTCTTAGCTTGTAGAGCGAGTGTGCATTCTTCATTTTTATATTGATTCTGATTTCTTCTCCATGTTCTCTTCTGAGGCTCCGATCTATGACTTTTGTTGTTCTGTTGTGGTTCTCTAGGAGGGACTATCATTCTACAATATTTGGCCATGTGTCCAAAGTTATTGCACTTGTAGCATTCCACTTCAGTGCTCAATGATTCAAACATGTTGTAGTTTCTTCTCTGTGTTTCACTAGGCCTTCTTGGATAACCATTTTGTGTATGAATTTCAAAGTTGTTTATGTTCCTTCTATTAGCTCTGCAATTTACATCTTTATGTCCAAAATTATTGCATGCATAACATAAACCCAAAAATATAGTTTGATACATGGGAGTTGAAGATCTTCTGAAAGGAGTTATTCTTATGAATCATTCTTCTTCCTGAGGCCTATTTGTCTCTGTCGATCATTGATTATGAAATTTGAATCTTCTCGGTGGAGGACTGTCCCTATAATATTCCTTGTAGGTCTTCCTATCCCCTTTGATTGTTTCTGCATAACTTTTTCGATATGTTTCTTGTTCTGTTTCTTTGGAGCTTGGTCCCTTTTCTGTCTGATTGTATCCAAGTCCATACTTGTCATGATTAGACCTTTGACTACTGATAATGTCATCCAAAACTTTTGAGTTGTTCTGCATATTTTTCTTTTGAATATCCTTTCTCAATGTGACAATCTCTGCTTCCAAATTTCCAATGATCCTGTTTCTTTCTTCTAACTTCATTATCCGAGACTTCATGACTTCTTTTGTTGTTTTCGCTTCTTCAAGATGAATTTTTAATGTGATTATTTCTTCTTCAAGTCCTTTCTCTTCTTAACCAAACTCTACCTCAAGCTAGTTTAGATCGTTAGTTATTTAGTTTAGATGATCTATCAATATCTTCTCTCTCATTTGTACTTCTCCCTTCTATGCTTCTATGTTGGCTTCCAAATACTGCTTTTGATATTCAAGATTTTCTTCAATATTTTTAGCTTCTTCTAGCTCAGTTCTTAAGTTCTCGATGACGTATTGGGCTTCTTAAAAAATGTGAACACTTTCCTTTTGTTTCATCAATTCCTTATTGAGTGACTTGTTTTCTTCTCTTAGTTCATCTAAAGAACTAATCAATTCTGCTTCATAATTGTCTTCCTTTTCAATTAGTTTTTCTGTCTCATTTCCTTCATGGCATTCTATTTCAAGATGTTTGTGTTTTTCACAATTAAAGAAAAACAACATACCTCTAGTGATTATGTACTCTTCATCTTTTGAATCTCTTTGAAATGGTGAACATAATTCTTCTTGATCTATATCTGGATCTTATTTGGCATTTTCTGAATCTGTAATGGGTGAAGAATATATGTCATGTAACTTATCCCAAATTTCTTTGGTTGATGAACATTTACCAACCTTTTCTCTTACCAGATTAGGTAATCCTTCCTAGATAAAATCCATTGCTATTTTGTTAGTCTTCTTCAATTCCTTCTTGGCTGCAGTATTTTCCCTTTTTGAACTATCATATCCTGCAACAAATGATAGCCAAATATAATGTCCTTGTGCCTATAAAAATACTTTCGTCCTTCTACTCCACATCTCATTCTTAAAACCATTCTGACCATTAAACATAGGTACTCCATTCTCATAAAAATCCATGATCTTCTTCCAGTGATTAAATTGTTTCTTGAAGGAACCTACTCTGATACCAATTGTTGGATTATTGAGAGGGGGGGTGAATTTGTAATAGAGCAATTTAATCCTTTTTCACCATAAATTGAAAGTGTTATATCAATGTAGAATTATAATCCAATAGTTGTAGAGTAAATAAACAATGAAAAAATGAACAATCATACACATACATAGTACACCAGTGTTTTACGTGGAAACTCAAAGCAGGAGAAAACCACAAAATGTTTTTTCTTATATGTCTTTAATAATTACATTCATTGGAGGCACCAACTTAATTTGTTTTCCAGCTGCAACTGGAAGGAGGCTCCAACCCCCTAGTTTCTCAGGCTACAACTTGAGGGAAGCTCCAACTCTCCAATTCTATGTCTACAAACAAAAGGAGGCTACAACCAGAAGGTGGCTACAACCACTTGTCCTTGCCCTGCCCACCCGCCCTGAAATATAACTAGAATGATAGAACCAATGTTACACTATCACTGTGAGATATACTGTTGTTAACTTGTACCAATCAACCTGCACCAAACAACCTGTAACAATATGTATCAATAACTTGTGCCAACATGTACCATACATCAACCTGTACCATAAACAAATGCATCAACCATGCACCAAACCTGTACAAATAACCTATCACAAAAACCTATCCAAAAAAAAACTATCACAACAACCGATATCATCAATCTTCTCAACCAAATCAGATATACTCACCAAGATCAATCACCAAGACAACTCTCAACCATATGCACAATATCACCAATATGTGCATCAACTAAGTATATCACAACAACTCATAATCATCACCGAGATCAATATGTGCTTTTAATAATATACCAAGACAAGTATGCTACATCATCCATAAACCATGTGTCAACAATACTCCGAGCAAGTACCTCCAACCATGTACCAAGTATGTACCAATATTGCATCAACTACACATCAACTATGACTCATCAATATGTACCAACATCATCAACTATACACCTCATGTATGTGCCAACTTATCAACTACTTGTCTCAACCATGTACCCAACATGTACCTCAACTATAGAAACTGAATATGTCACTTTATACTCATCAACCAATCTGATCTGATCACATATACCTCAAACACTATACCACAAGTCTGTACCTCAAACTATGTGCTAGAACATCATTGTTATACAACCTCTATATGTACCAATAACTTTAGCAACATACCTCAACAAAAATACCTCTAACATGAACCAATATTAAACTCCAGTAGATCTACCTCTGATCATCTCTACAGCAAGCCATAAACTCCCAAGAGGGCATCCAACAAATTTACAAGACAAACCGTCAACTTGATTAAAAAATTCAACACTACACATATGAAAACCATACCTTTTTTTTTCTTCTTGTAGCGTTTTGTTGCCATGAATCCACTACTGCACTTTTCTGCTACAATTTTTCTGCCACACTTTTCCTGCTACAATTTTTCTACCGCACTTTTACTGCCACACTTTTCCTGGTGCACTTTTTCTGCTGCACTTTTCCTGCCACACTTTTTCTGCCACATGTTTTCTGCCACACTTTTCCTACCACAATTTTTCTCTATCAATAATACCTGCCCAAATAATATTTCACAAAAATAGATATTCAATGACATTCAAGTGTGATTTGAATGAGATACCCTTGCGTCTTATTTATAATTTTATATAGTTTTCTCAAGGGGTTACCTTCTAACCATCTTAACCCACTTTCCTTATTTTAGGGTTAACCCAATTATAACCACTTGTCCACTTAACTTAACCATTTTTCATAATTAATAATTATCCATTAACTTTATTATTTAAATAATTTCTTTTCCATCCTCTTTGACTTATAGTACACTCATCACTTCACTTTATTATTTAAATAATTTCTTCTTTGCAAACACTTTGACTAGTTTGACCTTTTGGGGCTCCTAGATGACTCATGAGATTCTCCAACTTCACATGGCCATAACTCTCTAATCGTGAGAAGTTATGTGATGTTCCACATACCACCAGAAATGGCATGACATGTACTATCCATCTAGAATAGTTTTACCTACAAATATGTCAAAACTTATACGATTATTCATCAAACAAACTTGGGTCCATTAGCCAAACCTTTGTGCTACCAGAATTTGCTACCAGACTTTATTCAAGGGTTGACATCAATGACAACCAAACCAAATAATTAACAACTATTTTTGTGTCTATCTAAATGAATGATAGACTTTCTGTTTAATTGCAATTCTCTATTATTTACTTGTTCTTATGTTTATGAATGCATTTACATGGTTGAATGTATGAAGTTGTGAGAGTTTAGATAAGTTTCAATTGTCTCTCTTCACGAGCTTATGCAAGCAGTGCGTATTATCTGCAAGGAGTGCGTTAACAGAGTTTGTTTAGTCTCAGATCTTAGAAGAGATAACATGAAGCTTTCATTTGCAAGGAGTGCAAAGTGTCCGCAAGGTGTGCGTTGACAGAGTCTTTTGACTCAGAAGATTAGGAGGAGTAGCTTGAATATTTATTTCAGAGGAAGTGCAGAAGACCTCGCAAGGTGTGCGCAGGTGGAAACATACTTAATTTATTTTGTTTAGGAGGAGAAACTTATTTGAGTAAGGAACTGTTGCAAGGTATGCACAGTCACTCACAAGGAAGTTGAGTCGTGTGTGAATATTTGTTGCAAGGCGTGCACAGATTCAAAATTAGACTAAGTGTCGAAAAGGTATTCTAAGAAGGTCATTGTTTCAAGGAGAAAGGACAAACTCAGAAGAGATAGCGGTGGGAATTCTTCAATAGGGAGGATCCCTTTTAAGATTCGTCAAGTTAACGAGCAAGATCCATTCAGAAGGGAGCGATATCATTCTAGACCGTCAGATCTGAGAGAGTTGCACATAGGATAGTCGTGGAGTCTTTCGGCATTTCATGGTTCGAAGGATTTAAATTGTTTGAGGAGAGGGGATTCTTGAAGTCCTCAAGCCGCGAAGAGATCCCAATCGTTGGTTGTAGCGAGGATACTTGGCATTAGATTGGAGAGTTAGGAAGGTAGAGTTCTGGAAGTTCTGCGTGGAGCAAAAGTCGAATTTTTCACAAAGTCGCGAGAAGCGGGGAGATCTAGACCGTTGATCCAGAAGAACACATGGCAGAGATCCGTGGAGTTCGCGAGAATATCACTTCAGAGGAAAGCAGGTGAGATAAAGCTAAAACATCTGAGGTGCAAAGTAACAAAGTCTACGGGAACCGTCGATCTAAGGAGGACACGTTTCGTCAGATCGCGGGATCCAGAAGTGTGCATCTAGTAAAAGATAAGAAGCTAAAACCTTGACTGTCGATTGGATGGACACATGGTGTCATCTCCATCATTTGGGAGATAGAGCACTTCGGGGCAAGCCAAGGGATGAAGTCTTAATGCTTAAAGTCTTGAGTGTTGAAGTCTATCAGAACCGTCCGTTGGAAGAGGATGTGTGGCGCTTGATCCAGAGCATCACGTAGGAAGCATTTTCGGGGAGAAGAAACGTTGAAGCATTGAAAACTTCCGAACGTTGAACTCTGAAGTAAATCGTAGCCGTTGGCTATCGAAGGTGCATGGACTGTATATTTGGTCCCGATTGAGTTGGTCGATTCAGAGATCGAGGAAAAAGGAGGCAGTTTCTTGCAAAATCTCCAAAGCACGAGTCACAAAGGGAGTGGGCCCATGGTCATATCCCATGGTCATATTGGAGAGGAGTCTAGCAAAAAGGATAGCACTCGAAATTTGGTGTTGCGAGAGGTGCTAGAAAAGGCTGTGCGGATACTTTGATCCTACTGCGACATCAAAGGGACTTGTGTGTCATTCGTTCAGGGTCTATTGGAGGCCTAAAGAGCCGATTCGACCCATATATTCTAATATCCAAGACCGGGAGGTCGAGCAGCCTCGAGGAGAGAAGGGGAGTTTGCATGAATTTACCTAATAATAATTTAAACAAAAATAATTAATGTCTGTTTGGCAATAAGTAACTAAGAAAACTCTATAAAAGAATGGCAGAGGAGGGCAATGGATCAGGCCTGGTAGGCATAAGGTTATGCTGTCGATATTATTCTTGACTGATTTTTCTTGTGGTATTTGAGATTCCTAACTCGATTAGAGAGTGGTAGTTCGACCTTGCGAGACGATCTGGGAGCTAGTTTTCTTTGGTTCGTGTGCGTGGCCCCTTTGCGGCTCAGAAAGCTTAAGGGGAAGAAGAGTACCCCTAGCGTTCCCTGGGAGCTACCAATGAGGTATCGATGGTTAGCAAGATGGAGTTGCACATAGCACAAGTGTGGGACAATGATTGCAGGTCCTTCACCTTCATTTACAATACACATCGTAAATTTGCATTGTATATTAGTTAAAATTTTCTTGTATATGAATATCTATAATGATGAATATTGTAATGCCTTTTGGTGCTTTGGTTTGGAAATCCAATTGAGATTGTTTGTTCCAAGAAATAAAAATCCGTTCAGTTAGTAAGAAGGATTTACGGTTGACTGCTTGCTTACACTCGTTGCCTCTCTGGAGTTCCTTCCGCTTCCACCTTGATACCCTTCCTTTATGTATTAAAATTTGGGTTAGTGTGGATTTTTGTTTGCTTGCGTTTTCATTTCAATTTTCCCAATACCTTGAAACTGTTGATTAATCCAACGTTATGCCATTATCCTTGGCATTCTCTTGACCGCAACCTCCATTCGCATCGTGAACCCTTATGGTTATTACGTTACCCTCATTGTTTTCTTGCACACTTCGTTGATCGTCCATGATTTCCACCCTCCCTACTCTCTGCATTTTTGTTTTATCCTTCGAATCTGACCTGATCGTTGGTCACCGCCTTTGTCTTATTTATTCTGAGCTAGATGTGCATTTGTGAAGTTGACCACTGCCATTTCTGAGAGGGAACTGTTTTCAAAAAGAAAAGGTTGGGTTGCCCTCGAATGGAACCTTGGATGAAAACCCAACTACCTTTAATTGTTACTGCGTAGTAGCAACGTTTGTCCCATAAGGTGTGCTGGAAGTTGTTTCCTTTACCTGGCCGGAAATGCCAGAACCGTGTCTTTTCCTTGAGCATTACTGACGTTTTGCAAGCTTCTTCCAATGGTTGTCGCTTTCAGATTTTGAATAGAGCCTGCGGTTATTACTTTCAATTCCCCTTATGGCATTTTATTGAAATTTACCAGATGTAGATATAGGGTTCGGGCAGTTGTTTGTAAGAGTGTAGAGACGTAATTATATTTGCGAAATTGATCACTTTACACAGAGCATTGTTGTTCTCCTGAGAACTGTTAACCCACACTCCCACCGATCCTAACCGTTTCCCTACAATCACCCACCTTACACAATGATATTTTAGAGAGGAATAGTTCCTTTGCATCTTCTCATGCCTGGTGCACATCCTTTTCCCCCTGCGCCTTGTTTTAAATCTGTGCTTAACCTTGCATCGGCGTGGTTCTGTATGTGTAAGGAGGCTCAGCGTTCCAATTGACAATTGTGCTTACATGGCTGGGATCCCGTGGAAGCCTTGCGTATGCGCAGAGATAGAAGACAGATTGTTACTCTAACGCCTTAGAGCTCAGCCCTTTCCATTGCTCACCTCAACAATCAGTTCATTGGAGTCGCCCAGGTGTCCACGGCTGGTTCCACGAACCTGCCCTCATGCCCAACCTTAACGAAATTTTCCTGGTTGTATTATGGCATTTACTTTATGTATGAATAGCTTTATGCTCACACTCGGTTATTGGCTTATTCCACATATGTTTAAGAGATTTAATTCCCACGCATTATCGTGTCCATATCCTTATTGTCAAGCGCGTATTACGATAACAATCAGAGGCCTATCGGATTCAAAGTCATAACCTTTTATATTTCATGTCGATCCTGTTGTTCCTGAAAATCCATCTTTACAAACGTGGGGCATCTGTCTCCTCGGTAAAAAATAAGTTTATCCTATATTAACATCTGGAAGGAAAATCCCTTCTTTTAAGGTTTAAAAAAATATATATCTTGAAAAGCAAATAACTTAAAACAAAAATGTATCACGCCTATCAAGGAATTGTTCCTCATTTTCAAGAGAAATGCAAAGAGTAGAGATGATGATATGTTTGGCAACGAGCTCCGTGACCTCGTTGGGAAACATTTCTATTAAATATGGAAGGGAGAGTCCTGCATTTCTATTTAATTGTTAAGAATTATATATCAATATAGCATAGAAAAACCTCAGAATAAGTATTCAACGCCTTGAAAAAGAGATAATTTCAGATAATAAGCCTCTTCGAGGGGGCAACTTTTTTTTACCCCACATAAATGTTCAAGTATAAGATGATTCCAAATGAAAATGTGTCCTTGGTATATATAGGAGACTAGGAGGTATAATTACAACTAATGGAATAAAGTTGACATAAATAAAATAACATTACTAATGCAATATGCCCCAATTAAGGGGTAATGAGTCAATATTAGGGCTTAACATGCCCCTCCCCTTGAGACAAGTGTTGTCCGCAACGCTTGAGTAACTTTGGATGCTTCTGTATAAAAGACTCATCTTCCCAAGTGGAATCTTCAGCCGGTAGTTTCCTCTATTTAATGAGATACTCTGAAATGGATCTATTCCTCAGTTGGTGAATTCTTGTGTTAGTGATGGATTCAGGCTCCAACATGTTTTTTCCTTCCTCGTCAAGATCTGGCAATATAGTTTGAACTAGGATCTTGTCGCCTATAACCTTCTTTAAGCACGAAACATGAAACATAGGGTGTACTCGTGAAGATGCAGGCAACTCCAATTTGTATGCCATAGTACCAATCTTTTGCAATACCTTATAAGGGCCATAGTACTTTGGTGATAATTTATTATCCTTCTTGACTTTCTTAAGGGACATCTGTTTGTATGGTTGTAGTTTTAAAAACACCCAATCCCCTTCTTCAAAACTTCTTTCACTACGATGTTGATCTGCTTGTTGTTTCATGCGATTTTGTGCCATGGTCAGGTTGTCCTTTAATATTTGGAGAACTTCTTGTTAATGTTCGATGTGATCTTCCACTGCTTGAACCTTAGATTTTTCTTTTAGAAAAGAAGTGATGGAAGGAGGGTAGTATCCATAGAGTGCCACAAATGGTGTCATTTTTGTTGCAGTATGAAAGGAAGTGTTATACCACCATTCTGCCAAGGGTAACCATTTGAACCATTGTGTTTGTTTATCAGAGACAAAGCAACGAAGGTAGCCTTCCAAACATTTGTTCACTATCTCGGTTT
>ML781587.1:495824-515860 GCA_009831015.1 Picea engelmannii | reverse complement strand
TACCTTTTGTGTATGTGGCACATTATGTAGATCAAAGAATTGCTCCATCTGAAGTATCCATGTGATTAGGTCCTTGCCATCAAACTTCCTCATATCGATCTTAGGAACGTGGTTGGTCTTCAACCCAAAGTTGGAGTTTCTCCTTTCTTGATTCACCTTCCTTGTGTCCTCATCATGAATTTCATGGGATGCATTTTCACTTTCAGGTATCTTCTTTGTTACGAAATTTTTCAATACTTCCATGATCTCCTCTTTTAAACCATCCATCTTTGCCTCCAACTTAGCTTCCATTTTTTGTAGTTCATCTTTTGTTACTAGCTTCTTATCTTCTTTTGTAAATCATTTATGTCCCTACTCATTTCTTCACTTTCATCAAGAGTCCAAGTAGGATTGTCTGGAGGCTTATTTTGTGTAGAAGTTCCCTTTTTGGGTGGCATGTTGGCCAAGTGTCACTTTTGAACCTTGATTTTGAGGTGGTTCTGCTAGACAATCTTTCTTCTGTTGTATCTCCCAATTTTTGGCCCTTCTGGGTATGAAAATTTCTTTTATGTAGTTCTCTGATATTTATTCTCTGCAATGCCACAGGTCTGATCAAAATTGGATGTGCCAAGTGGAATTTACAGTAACTTCCCCACAACTTGTTGATTTTTGGCCTTTCCAGGAGATCTCACTTGTATAGAGTGCCCCTCACAAAATAATTGATATAAAAATCTAAAACTTGTACCAGAAATACTACAGACTGTCCACTATCCAATGAAACTAGTCTCACTTAATTTGGATACTCTATGAATAAGTTATTATTTTCTTACTTGGAACACCTTCTTGAGACTAGTCAATAGGACTAGTCAGATACCCTATCTTCCACAAGGTGTATCTACAAATGTAGGATGACCCAGAAGCTGAAAATTTTACCACCGATACCTTACTAATTTGTGTGAATATCCTCTGGAGTTTAGGGTCTGAAACGTTACAAAAAAAATTGTATAGCAAAAATTCCGCAATGACTCAGTTCAAGATGATTCCAGAACCATGTCTTGCACAAGATGTATCTACGAAAGTATAAGGCATTAGGAGTTGAAATTGTAACCCAATGTACCTTGATCTGTCTACTAAATACCCTCCAAGACGTTCCTTCTAAAACATTGTAGAAAAAAATTTATAGCGAAAATTCCAAGGTGTCTCAGATGTAGCAGCAAAACCCCAAGACCTTGAGCTCTGATACCATATGTTAAGAACCAAATATCAATATAGCATAGAAAAACCTCGGAATAAGTACTCAATGCCTTGAAAAAGAGATAATTTTAGATAATAAGCCTCTTCAAGGGGGCAACCTCCTTTTACCCCACATAAATGTTCACGTACAAGATGATTCCAAATGAAAATGTCTCCTTGGTATATATAGGAGACTAGGAGGTATAATTACAACTAATGGAATAAAGCTGACATAAATAAAATAACATTACTAATGTAATATGCCCCAATTAAGGGGTAATTATCCAATATTAAGGCTTAACATTAATTAATTATTACAGTCGTCTCTACGATTTTCATTCCCAAGCAATCTGACAATCATCCTCAGTGAATTCGCGGTCCCACTCCTACTAGTTAGGTGTGTACCTCTGCGAGATTGGTGTGCTAACAAACAACGTCCATTTTATGATTTTTTTCATTTTACTTATCTAAAAACAAGGCGTGGGTAAGGACGGTTGTCCAAGCTATTGTTAGTCCTTTCCTTTAATTACTGCAGAGGATCCATGTTTTAAATCTTCCTGACATTCACATTGATGAGGTATGATGCCTCATATGTTTCTAGAGGTGTGCATAATAACCCGCGTACAATCAATTAATGGAAGGGAATATTCCTATTATATTCACTAAAGTAAGTTAATTTTATTGAAAAAGTAAGTTGAGTTAATTTTGTAGATGTAAGATTTGTCAAAGGACCTATTATATTCACTAATGAAAGTTAATTTTATTGAAAAAGTAAGTTTAGTTAATTTTGTAGACGTAAGATTTGTTAAAGGACCTATTATATTCACTAAATTAAGTTAATTCTTATTGAAAAAGTTGAATGAATTTTTTTTTAAAAGAAGAGAAATTGATTGTTAACAAAAAGGCAAATTAAACTAGTTTTCATTCATTGTACATATTAATTAAATATTAAGAAAATCAAGAGAATGGATGGAGCTTAATTAAGGAAAAGTTGTTTACATGATAGCACTTGTATAAATTCCAGGTTACAAGGAGAGTACTTTATAAAGGTGAAAACCTTAGCAATGATGATGATATGGTTAGGTAGCAGAGTCACACAAATTACATGAAGAAAAATTATGTTTGTAATTTTAATTTGGAAATGGTTATCAGGAACTTTTTATATCTCTAGTTGTAAGAATGTTATTGGAATATTTTAATAGCTACATTGAATGATTAATTTATCGTTTTTAGATGATTACTAATATTAAATTATGAATGATACTTTGCGACTTCTCAGACGTCAATAATTAAGGGACTCAGTGATTAGATTCCTTGCACCTTGGAACAAAGGGGCTTGGGTACTCTTTCGCAATGGATGATGTGAACACATGTTCACTTGGATTCAGTTAAAATCTTGAGCGCATGAAAATGAATGTTTGGGATGATAGTTTTATTTGTTTAGCTATTTATGAATGACGATTTTTAAACTCAGTTATCCTTTGCGCGCTAGGAAGTGTAAGGTAATAAGTGAAGTGTTGTGTGATGTTTATATTTCTCTACTTGTGCGCGTTGAAGGGTCATTATAATGATTAGTTGTCGGATTATTATTTCTCGTTCTCCATGGAATTTTACGTTACGTGTGTCGGTTTATTAGATGTTGTTTGTGCCTTGATAATCGTTGATGATGTTGTTTAGCATAGTCATTTATATTATTTATGTGAGTAAATGTTTGTAAATTGATTCAAGCCTCTTGATGTGCTAGTATGCTAGGCTTTTATGCTTATGTGCCATGTGTAATTCCTTCATTATGATTTCTTCTAGTGGTGCCTCTATGACTTTATTGTTGACTTTATTGTCCCTATACTTTTAATTTTTTTTATTTATTTTTATCTGTTGTACATTGTTTGCGTCGTAACGATCGGGTTGTCACAATGAAGCTATGCAGACTCACTAAATAGGGTTAAAACAAAAGGATCATGAGAACACACAAGATCTAAATTTAAATTTTAATTGTTGGTAAATTGGAAATAGTTTTCAACCAACAATTGACATGCCTTAGTTTCACCTCACTAGATTTTTCATTTCCACAAACACAAAGATATCTAAACAACAATATTAAAATAATCTTGAAAATATCATTTCAAGTTCAACTCAAATATTTAAGAAAATATTTAAACAAATATATTGAATAATATTTAAACACATATCATTTAGATATCATTGAAATGATATTTAAACGAATATCATTTCAGCTCCAACTCAAATATTTAATCACTATAATTTTAAACAAATATCTTTGAAATAATATTTAAAGACATATTATTTAAATATAATTGAAATGATATTTAAACTAATATCTTTCCAACTCCATCTATCTTAATGTGGATTAAATATCTTTGAAATGATATTTAAAGACATATTATTTAAATATAATTGAAATGAGATTTAAACTAATATCTTTCCAGCTCCATCTATCTTAATGTGGATTATAAATAATAAATATTCTAGTAAACTCAAGTCTTCTTAAAAAAATATCACAATACTAAATGAATTGGCATGACACCATGAATCATCAATAAACAAATATAAAAAAAATAAAATTAATTAACACATAGTATGGCATGAATAACTAGGTGACATGTATATGAGAAGTTTGATAAAAACCATAAATAAAAATAATACAATATTATTTGGCCTAGTATATATCTATATGTATTTTAGTTATTATTATTTTTTATCTTTATTCCTTTAGGCTTGCAATACTAACCAGCAAGACGAATAAGGTAGGAATGACCCAACCTCATGGTGAAGACACTTCCGAGGGTAAACAAAACAAAAAAAAAATTGTGAAAAAAAATAAAAGAAATAAATCTTGGAGAAAACATGCATAATAAAGAAACAAAATGCATACTATGAAACCATGGAAGAGCTCACTCATTGTAAAACAAACAACAAACACTATTGAGAGAAAATACATCCTTTTCCATAACATCAACTTTAATTTATATAATGATTGTAGTAGAAATATTAATTTATACATTTACTTGAGTGGGTTTTATGAATGACTTTATATAGAAAAACCCAAAATTTTTGAATTATTGAAGATGAAAATAGAGAAAAAGAAGAAAAGCCATTAAAAAATATGGCTTATTACTTCGAGTTAGCCAAGACCTTGATACCATAACCAATTAAAATTAATGAGATTGTACTAACCATAAAAGGAACACAATGTAACAATGAAAATTCAATACCAGGGTTTGTAGAATGACAAACACATAACATACTAGTGATAACTTGATGTATGATTTTGTGACAATTTGGTGTGTAGTTAGCCTAGTCACATCTTTAGCTATACTAGATGCATACAGGGTTAATCTTGACGAGATCTAATAACTTTAAAATATAATAAAAATAATTTACTTGGCATGAATAATCAAATCTCAATGATAATTAATTTCCTCGGAAAATTTTATTAAACCAAAATTGTAATTAAGCAGTGAGTTTATACCTGTATGGATTTTTCCTTAGATTTTAGAATAGAGCTTCCCTCTCCTGCTTCTCTTATAGCCTATGAAAACTATTGGAAGCCAACCAATTTACCTCCCAACCTATCTCAAGGAAAACTTCTTTCCCTGATACCCCTGAGCTGCATGTACTCACCCTCGTGTCTTGACCCAAAACCCCCAAGAGTTTAGAGCCTCATTTTCCCAAAAAATTTAGCTTAATATTCTCCCTTCTCCTCCTGGTAACAGTTTCCCATCTTCCTCAAATAATAATTTACCTTTGTGTTTTTTTGGATTCTTTCCCTCACTTAGTTCCCCCTCTTTGTTTTTCCCCATACTCCCCCCTCTCCTTTTTATTTAATAAATTAAAATTCTTATTTTTGCATGGACACATGGTGTGATTTTAATATAACCCTTTATTATTATTATTTATTTATATAATATTCATTTTATTTATTCAATATATATATATATATTAATAAATTTCTTGCTTAACTATATTGATATAAATATATATGTGTAATTAAATGTATCTATCTTAAAATGCCCCTCATAAGTGGGTAATTAACCACAACTCTTAATCAACCAAGGGTTCATTATAACCACCTATATTGACTTGGGAATTTAAATAACTATTAGAGAGTAAGGATTCCACACCCTTACTATGAAAACTCTTGGACTTTGCGTCCTTTTCTCTGTGACATAGGTACCATTTTTATATTGTGTTGTTAAAGACCCCACATATTTTTCAAGATTAGTTGATACATGATTGTGAGTCCACGCCCATATGTTGGTGAGTTGGCAAGACCTCACCCTGTATCCTACACATACACAGTCACTCACATACAAGTAATTAATCAATTAGTTCAATCATACATTCCCTTCCATATTCCATTTTTCATAAGTACCCTTCTCTCTCTACAGAGGTTTACTGGTTCACAAAATTAGTATTCATTGCATGATCCAATAATATATCTATCATGTTGTTTATGCTAATAAACTCAACAATTAGGAATATCAAATAAATTATGCCAATCAAGTGCTTAACACATGTAATGTATATATAAAGAATGGTCATTAAACTCTTCAATTAATCTTCATATTAACATCACAATCCTTCTCAAGACAGAGTTAGGCAAGGATGGGTATTACATAACTCCCCCCTTGTAAAAAAACTTGCCCCGAATTTTGCACACAGTCATAATAAATTGGTGTCATGCAAATCAATCATAAATAAGGTCTCAACCTCATGTGCATCATAGTGAAAGTGTAAACAGATCAAGTGTAATGTCATATAAATAACACAATTTGTTTTTAGTGGGTCTTATACACACATTCATTATGCATTCCTTTAACAAAAAAATTAGGAATAATTGAGTGTTATCAAATAACATAGTCCTAAAATCTAGTAAGTAAGACCATAAGTGACTATTTATACAAATGTTCAATCATTATCCATATAAGAGCTAGTCATCCTCATAAGAACAATTCCATTTTCATCTCATTCACAAGTAACATCACTTATTCACACATACACACACACACACATTGTATCTCATCATACTAAACCCTACATAGGTCCCCTCCATGTCCAATTCATAACCACATCACAATCCATCCAAAACCATAAACTAAATCTTTTCCTAAGAACAATTAGCTACACTAAAACAAGAGCATACTACCCATGGAACCTATGGCCAATATTTCCATGATATACTAAACAAGATTGGAAAAACTCTTAACATACCATAAACTGAGACATTCTATTCAAGATATTATTTCATATATAATAACCCAATTACCCAACTCCATCAATTTTTTTATTTTATTTTTTATTTCGCATGTTAATCATTACCATTATCTGAACCATCAATTATTACCTTCCCTTCTCGTTCCATGGATTACCATCTCATTCTTATGAATTTTAAATCTTACCAAGTTTCAACAAGTCCTATGTTAATTTCATAGACAACCTTAAATATCCATTGATTCCTAAATTAATATTTAGAAAATTACATACAATATATCATACTTAACATTTGCAATTTACCTACAACATATCATACTTAACATTTGCAATTTACTTGAATCAACTGATATATGATCACATTCACATTCATACAATGACAAATCATTCTTTCATTCCTTATGCTACTTATTTTCAAAATCCCATTGCATATTTGCATTCCACAAGCATTTTTTTTAATCCAGTTTCGGTCTTCATATATAGTCTTAACCCTAAGTTCAAATATTAGATGTACAATTCAATCAGATAAATTTAAATAAAAAACCTTGTTTGTCTTCTAATTCCATATCATGGACCTTTCCTTAAGTCCCATAAATACCATTTTGCAACTATCCATAAGGATAAATAAAATGCACACATAAATAATTCAACAATAACTATATATCCATCTTAAAAAATCTAATTCAACCATCTTCTCAAGTAAATATAGGCCTTGAATATTTCCTATACAATAATTATTACTCATAATTCTACAATTCAATTACCCTTCAGATTAATTGAATTCTATCATTTATCTAAAACATATTAGATTATCTCAATGAACAATCAATAACGTGGACTTTTTCTCCTTCAACTACGATATGTTGATTAAGGTTGGTTGTCATTGATGTCAACCCTTGAAGAAATCCCCGCAACACAAAGGTTTGGGTAATGAACCCAATATTGTTTGATGTAAAGATGACTCATTATTGTCTTGTCATGGTTTATAAGAAGTAAATATGGATGAACACCAAAGTGGTCCCTTTATGGTGAAATCCCTCACGGGAAGATGCTTTGTGGAGTAAGAGAACCCATGCCTAATTATGGAATAATGAAATGAAGGATAGTGAATTTGTAAGGGAAAATATCCTATATGGATAGTGCTTGTCATGCCATTTCCAGTGGTATGTGGAACGCCACATAACTCCTCACAGTTAGAGAGCTATGACCATGTGAAGTTGGAGAACCCAGGTTTGGGTAATGGAACCAAGTATGTTTGATGAATAACGATACGATTTTTTATATATTTGAAGGTAATACTATTCTATATGGATAGTACATACCATTCCATTTATAGTGGTATGTGGAAAGTCACATAACTCCTCACGGTTTGAGAGTTATGACCTTACGAAGTTGGAGGACCCTGATATGTCATCTAGAAGCCCCAAAAGGTCAAAGTAGTCAAAATAATAAAGTGAAGTGATGAGTGTACTATAATTCAAAGTGAATACAAAATAAATTATTTAAATAATAAATTCAATGGAGAAATTAGAAGTGGGTTAACCCTAAAATAAGGAAAGTGGGCAAAGTGACCTAGAAGATGTTTTTAAGGAAGCTACTTGGAGAGTATAAATAAGAGGCAAGGCTCTCTCATTTAACAAAAACTTGAGTATATTGAATATATATAGTTGTTTGAGGTAACCAAAGGATATGTAAGCTCAATTTTTAAGGGAAGGTGAAGAAAAGAAGGCCGGAATTCAAGGAAGGATAAATTATTTTGATGGTGCTTTCTAGGTATGTTATTTACAGGTCATGTCACCATTTTCACTATAATTTTTTTTTCTATAATGATTCAGATAGTGACATTGATATTCCATTGAGAAAACATACGCAAGTTTCTATGGTAAAAAAATCATCTTGTGGTTCGTTGTATTTTTGGAGTTACACTTCGTGGAAAATAGGGTTTGTGGCTAGTCCTGAAACTTGTCTAAAACAGGTGTTTCTGGTAAAAACGTCATAACTTCTTCATAACAGATCCAAATTCAATAAGATGAAATGTGTTGGTTATAGTACGATTTGTAGTATTATGTGTAATAGTTTGAGATCAATTCAACAAATATTTCATGTGGGGCACGCTCTACAAGGTCACTCTCTAGAATAAGCCAGAATTCAACAAGGTATACCATTTTTTCTATAACATATTTTCTGAGAGGTTCCAAGTAGTGTCACTTGGAGGAATTGCATAAAACACACTAAAAAACATTGTGTATCATTTTCAAATCTTTATTAATTACAGGTACAAAGTTATGATTATTTCAAGTTAGGGTTGTTGACTAATCCAAAACTAGTCATGTGAGACTAAAGAAAAGTTTGATGAAAATGCTAGTCTCTTGTTGTTAAAGTTAAGAAAGGGTTGCAGGTATGTGATCATATACACCAGGTATATTACAGAGTTACAAATCATATTTGGATGATGAAATTGATTAGGGATTTTGGTTAAGGAACATGTTGGGTACATGGTTGAAACAAGCAGTTGATGAATTGGCACATACATGAGGTGTATAGTTGATGATGTTGGTACATATTGATGAGTCATAGTTGATGAGTAGTTGAAAAATGATTGGTACATACTTGGTACATGGTTGGATGCACTTGTTTATGGTACAACTTGATTACAGGTTGTTTGGTATAGGTTGGTGCATGGTTGATGCACTTGTTTATGCCACAGGTTGATTATAGGTTGAGGTACAGGTTGATGCATGGTTTATGCATGGTTCAGGTTTATTGGTACAGGTTTACAATGGTATATCTCACAGTGATAGTGTGACAGTGGTTCCATCATTCTACTTCTACTTCAAGGCAGTTGGATGGGGCAAGGACATGTGGTTGTAGCCACCTTCCATTTGTAGCCAGAGAACATAGGGGGTTGTAGCCTCCTTCTAGTTGTAGCTAGAGAATTAGGGAGTTGGAGATTCCATCAGGTTGTATCCTGAGAAGCTAGGGGGTTGGAGCCTCCTTCCAGTTGCAGCTGGAAAACAAAGGAATTTGGTGCTTCCAATGAATGTAATTATTCAAGACATAGAAGAAAAAACATTTTGTGGTTTTCTCCCGCTTTGGGTTTCCACATAAAACATTGGTGTACTGTGTATGTGTATGATTGTTCATTTGTTCATTGCTTATTTACTCTACAGTTATTGGATGGCAATGCTTCATTGATATAACACTTGGATTATATGGTTAGAAAGGATTAAATTACTCTATTACTGATTCACCCCCCCTCTTAGTAATCCAACAATTGGTATCAGAGCCGGTTCCTTAAGGAAATAGTTTAAGCACTGGAAAGAGATCATGGATTATTCTGAGAATGGAGTACCAATGTTTAATGGTCAGAATGGTTTTAACTATGAGATGTGGAGCATAAGGATGAAAGCATTTTTACAGGCACAGGCACATTATATTTGGCTATCAGTTGTTACAGGATATGATAGTTCAAAAAGGGCAAAGACTGCAACCAAGAAGGATTTGAGGAAGAAGAACAAAATAACAATGGATTTCATATGGGAAGGATTACCTAATCCGGTAAGAGAAAAGGTTGGTAAATGTTCATCAACAAAAGAACTTTGGGTTAAGTTACATGACATATATTCTTCACCCATCACAAATTCAGAAAATGTCAAAGAAGATGCATATACAAATCAAGAAGAATTATGTTCACCATGTCAAGAAGATTCAAAAGATGAAGAGTACATAATCACTAGAGGTATGTTGTTTTGTGTTAATTGTGAAAAATGTGGACATATTGAAATAGAATGCCATGAAGGAAATGAGACAGGAAAAATAATTGAAAAGGAAGAAAATTATGAAGAAGAATTGATTAGTGCTTTAGATGAACTAAGAGAATAAAAAAATTCACTCAAGAAAGAATTGATGAAACAAAAGGAAAGTGTTCACATTTTTTAAGAAGCCCAACAGGTCATCGAGAACTTAATAACTCAGCTAGAAGAAGCCAGAAAGATCGAAGAAAATCTTGAAGATCAAAATCAGTGTTTGGAAACCAATATAGCAACACAGAAGGAAGAAACAAAAATGAAAGAGAAAATATTTACAGATCATATTAAGGAAAGAACTAACAATATAAACCAACTTGAGGCAGATTTTGGTCAAGAAGAGAAAGGACTTGAAGAATAAATAATCACATTAAAAATCATCTTGAAGAAGTGAAAAGAACAGAAGAAGTCATGAAGTCTTAGATAATGAAGAAAGAAGAAGAGGTTGAGAATCTTGAAGAAGAAGTTGTCACATTGAGGAGTAAAATCATCAAGCTCAACAAGAACATTGAAGAGACAAAAACATCTATATCAGTTATAGAGAATGAAGAGAATCACTCTAGGTTGCTAGAAAAGAAGAATGAAGAAAATAGAAAGATTTATGAAGAAGTACTCAAAGGAAGGAATCATGGTCAACCAGAATATAAGAAAACTATTGAAGATACATCTCCAAGGAGACCATCAATGTTCAAGCCACAAAGAAGATTCAATCATGATCATGATCAGTCAAGACAAAAATTCAGAAGGACTACACCACAAAAAAGATCATTCACTCCTAGGTATACGAATTTATTTTATGGTCATTGTTTTTATTGTACTAACTTTGGACATAAGGTTGTAGATTGCAGGGATTATAAAAGAAATGTTCAAGCAAGAAGTGCATGTGTGGCCACACATAACATTGAGTGTTACAAATGTCATAACTATGGACACATAGCCAGTGATTGTAGAAGCATGATCAATACTTCCATGAAAGATAATACTAATATCAGATATAATAAAGTATGGATAAGAAAACATGAAGAACAGGTGAACAAATACTAGGTACCAGAGATCGCAATATTAACAATAAAACGAGATGAAGAAAATTCTACAGAGAAAAAGAAAGATGTCAGATACAGAAAGGTTTGGAAAATAACTGAAATAAAGGTAGGGCAAGTAAATAAGGAATAGGTTCAAGAGATTGTACTTTCAGGCATTGTAGTGAAAGATGAATCCACAAACAAAAAGAAAGAAGTCAGAGCTTAGAGAGATAATGAATCTACCCATGAAGATGATGATGAATCTACCAATGAAGATGATGATGAATACAGATTAGAGCAGGGATTTTTCTGAGCCATCCGGCTTAGAGACTCCCAAGTAATATGAATATTAGATAGGGGGAGCCTATGCAATAGTTGTGACAGACCAAAGAACCATCCTTCGAGCATCTTGCCGATTTTGAGAAGAAAGATTCAGAGCAATCAGTTAGCAGAAGTACAGTTTGATAGTATAATGATAAATGGGTTAGCATTATGGACAATTGTGCACGTAGAGTCTTGGAAAGTATGGACATAGATGGATTCGTAAGAAAACTTAGCAGGTTTGGATAGATATATGATAGTGGACGAGAGCATGGATTCATATATTGGTTCAGAGAGTGGTTCAAAGACAAAGGAACATTATCATAATGGATGATAATTACACAGGAAATGGCTCAAACAATGCTAATGGATTACAAATTGACAGATATTTTTTGGACACAGGTAGTGCATACAACGGTTCACATTCAAAATAGAGTAATTCTCATAAACAACACTATGGAAAGGAAGACCAACAAATGTGATGCACTTCAGAGTTTTTGGAAGAAAATGCTACATCAAAAGAGAAGATGGCAGAATGGGAAAGTTTGACTCTAGTGTGGACAAAGGAGTACTTGTTGGTTACTCAAGTACAAGGAAAGCATACAAGTGTTACAATTTAAGACTGAACAAAATTGTGGAAATCATCAATGTAACAATTAATGAAACATGCAGACAAAAATCAAAGTAATAAGAAAATGAATCAATGCAACAGACTTTTGAAGAAGAAGTAGAAGATGAAAAGGAAGTAGAATAGGAAGATGAAGAGAATCCGACAGAAACAAAAGAGCAAGTTCAACAAGTGTCTCCAAAGACACCCAGTAAATAAGTATAGAAGAATCATCCTTCATATCATATTATCAGAAACAAAGATGCAAAAGCTGAGACTAGAAGAAGAATCCGTTCACCGGAACAAACACACCTAGCACTCTTATCTACAATTGAACCAAATTGTTTTGAAGAAGCCAGCAAGGATGAATTTTGGAATAAGGCCATGGATAAAGAATTGGATCAAATAGAGAAAAATGACACCTGGGAATTGGTTCTAAGACCAAAAAATAAGAATGTGATCGGCACAAAATTGGTTTTCAAGAATAAATTGAATGAAGATGGGCAGGTTACAAGGAACAAAGCTAGATTGGTATGTAAATGATATGCTCAGATTGTAGGAATCGACTTTGAAGAGACTTTTGCCCCAGTTTCCAGAATGGAAGAACTCCGTTTGCTTTTAGCTAATGCATGCTCCAAAAATGTTAAAGTATATCAGATGGACGTAAAATCATTTTTTTTGAATGGGGAAATTGAAGAAGAAGTCTACATTGAACAACCAGAAGGATTTTAGTTGTCAGAGAACATAAATTATGTGTGTAAATTAAAAAAAGGCCCTGTATGGTCTAAAATAGGCTCCTAGAGCATGGTACTCTAGACTGGATAAGTTATAAGTATCTGCAGCAGGTAGGGTTCAGAAAAGGAAGTGCAGACAACAACCTCTACATGAAGGTAAGTCAAGGTAATATTTTATTAATTGAAGTTTATGTTGATGATATTATTTTTGGTAGTGATGATGACATGTTAAGCTAGAAATTTGCAAAAGATATGCAAAATGAATTTGAAATGTTGTTACTTGGAGAACTATCCTTCGTTCTGGGACTTCGGATACGTCAAATAAATCAAGGAATTTTTATTTCTCAAACCAAGTATATCAGAGAACTGTTGAAGAGGTTC
This sequence comes from Picea engelmannii, assembly GCA_009831015.1. Taxonomy (NCBI): domain Eukaryota; kingdom Viridiplantae; phylum Streptophyta; class Pinopsida; order Pinales; family Pinaceae; genus Picea; species Picea engelmannii. The sequence goes on along the minus strand of ML781587.1, from coordinate 502,545 downwards.
AGAATGGAAGATTGCAAACTAGTTATAACTCACATGCAAACCAGTTGCAAGTTGAGCAAAGATGATGATTCAAAGTCTACAGATCATACACAATATAGGTCAATGATTGGCAGCCCAATATATGTGACAACATCCAGACCAGATGTAATGTAGGTACTTGGACAGGTGGCACGATTTCAAGCAGCACCAAAGGAATCACATGTATTAGCAGTGAAGAGGATTTTCAGATATCTCAAAGGAACATAAGAGTTTGGATTATGGTATCCAAAAGGAAAAGATCTATCACCAATTGCTTACACAGATGCACATTGGGAAGATTGTATTAATGACCGATGAAGCACCAGTGGAGTAGCATTCTACTTGGGTGAGTGTTTAGTATCATGGCTAAGAAAGAAATAATCATTAATATTTTTATCTATAGCCGAAGCAGAGTATATTGCAGCAACATCATGCTGTACACAGGTGCTTTGGATGAAACAAGCTCTAACAGATATATAGGTTGAGTATGATGAGCCCATTCCAATCTATTGTGATAATACAATCACCATTAGTATCTCGAAGAACCTAGTGATGAACTCCCAGACTAAGTACATTCCAATCAAGTATCACTTTCTATGGGAGTAGGTTGCAGAAAAGAACATCAGAGTTGAGTATGTAGGCACAAAAGAACAAGTGGCAGACATCTTTACAAAACCACTTCCACAGGAAGCCTTTGAATATCTTCGCCAAAGACTTGGAGTTATTTCCACTCCAAAATGAATGTTTTTTGAATGATTTTTGAATGCTTATATTATATGACTTAGATGTACACGAGGAAGCACCATAAGAGGACAGTTTAGTCAGGGGGAGCAGCCCCGGATGGAAAGATACCTTTGCCATTGATGACAAAGGGGGAGAGATTTATCAGATGCAGAAGACAAAGGCATGGTTCCAAGGGGAGCAGATTTATCATATGCAGAGGACAAAGGCATGGTTTTAGGGGGAGCATGAGTGGTATGATTTCAGTATTTCATCAAAGTGTTTCCATTAATGCCAAAGGGGGATATTGTTTATTAAGGTTGGTTGTCATTGATGTCAACCCTTGAAGAAATCCCCGCAACACAAAGGTTTGGGTAATGGACCCAATATTGTTTGATGTAAATATGAATCATTATTTTCTTGTCATGGTTTAGAAGAAGTAAATATGGATGAACTCAAAAGTGGTCCCCTTATGGTGAAATCCCTCACAGGAAGACGCTTTATGGAGTAAGAGAACCCATGCCTAATTATGGGATAATGAGATGAAGGATAGTGAATTTGTCAAGGAAACTATCCAAGATGGATAGTGCTTGTCATTCCATTTCCGGTGGTATGTGGTGTTGGAAAACTGAGAGGGGGGGGTGAATCAGTTGTTGTCGTGCTTAAACAATTATGCTTCTTTTAAACTCTTTGCAGAAACACTGAATGATGATCATAATAATGCAGGGAAATAAACAATGGCACATTCAACATCAGTCACATATATGAGAAACATAGAGACATATATATCCCGAGGAAACCCATACATGGTAAAAACCTATTTTTCTTTATATGATAAGTAATAGTTACATTCTTTACATTATCATACATATGAGCACCAACTCATAATGAGGCTGCAACCTCATTTTTGAAAGCTGCTACTTTCTGAGAGCACCAACTCTCTATTTTCTCTAGCACCCACTAAAAGGAAGCACCAACTCCCTGGTTTCTCTAGCACCAACTAGAAGGAAGAACCAAATCCCTAAGTGTTTCTAGCACCAACTGGATGGAAGCACCAACTTCCAATCATACAGGCACCAACCTGTATAACAGAGAACAAGAGTTCTCCCTTGCACCACCCTGCCACCCTGGTTTCTCTGGTTGTAACCAGATGGAAGCTACAACTCCCTGTGTTCAAGCACCCACTTGAACCTATGAGGACAACAGTCCTCCCTAGCACCTCCCTTCCACCCTGAAATATAAATCTTTGCTACTGAAACTTATTACAGTGATATAATCTTCAACAATGGCTTACTAGACTCATCATTGTTCTGTTGCATTTTGTTTCTCTGTCTGCCTCACTACCTTCCTGCACACATGACTTGCATTTTCTGTTCTTCTACTCTTTATGCTCTGTGCACCATGTCCATTCACTACACAATTCCTCTTCTGTTCAATTCAGCTGCTGCACTCTCCTCCTTCTTCACACATGAATCACCTTCAACAATGACAATCACAGCTAAACCACCACCAACAACAAAAACATCTCTTCTCTGTACTGTGTATATGTAGCTTCTGTGCACCTTGTGCATGCAATATTTGTCATTCCTCTACATGCTCACACCACGCCATTTTCCTCCACATCTCAAGTGCTCTGCCTGATCATCATTGCAACTCTTCAGCTTCTATGGTGGTTCCCACCACGCATCCAACATCACTGGGTGTTCTGCTGAGATTCCTTAGCCTCTTTGGCATTTGAGACTCTTCGTCTTCTCTGGCACAGTCAAGCTTGTCCTTTATTTTTCAGTTACAGACTTCAATCCCCTTCCATATGTCAATCTCCTGTATCAATAATCCTCAATCCACTAAAATATGTCTTGAGACTCTTTATCTTCTTTGGCGATCACACTCAGTCTTCTTCAAGTCCTCTGGAAGAGATCATCATTTGTTTTAGTTGTTACACTAAGAAGCAAAAAAGTATCCCTTCGATCTTGTTAAACTTCTCCTGAACCGTTGGATTAAGGATAAAGAATCTTGTGCCTATTTCGCCATTTCGTAATTCGACATTTTGGGATCCCTATGGTGAAGCGTAGCACCTCTATCTTCTTCCTCCATCTTCCATCGATGTGTCCAATGGCTGTGACCACGTGCTTATGCATAAATCACTTTCTTGATTTCGCATTTCGTGAATCTGGAGATGAGGCATCTCGACTCTCCAAGTCGCGATCCCCGAAACCCTGAAATGGAGTCAGATCAACGGTCCAGATCACACCTTGATCTGACAGTTGCGATTGAATCACGATTTCACATATCGATGTTCCTAATATGGAGGTTCTCGTCACTCCAAGTCGCGATAGGTGAAGCTTTGAGATGGAGCTCAGATCAACGGTCCACGTTCTTGGTGATCCGATGGTCCTGATCTTTTCACGATCTCGCATCTCGTTGTTCCTTAGATGGAGATTCTCATCACTCCAAGTCACAGTAGGTGAGACTCCGAGATGGAGCTCAGATCAACGGTCCCCATTCTTGGTGATCTGACGGTCCTAATATTTTCGTGATATCGCATCTCGTTGATCCTTAGATGGAGATTCTCGTCACTCCAAGTCGCGATAGGCGAAGCTCCGAGATGGAGCTTAGATCGACGTTCCAAAATCCTTGGTGATCTGACGGTCTAGATCATATCATGATTTTGCATCTCACGATTCCTGTGATGGAGTTTCTCGTCACTCCAAGTCGTGATAGGCGAAGCTCCGAGATGGAGTTCAGATCGACGGTCCAGAATCCTTGGTGATCTGATGGTCAAGATCTTTTCGTGATCTCGCATATCGCGAGTTTGAACCACTTTCCTTTGGATTTCATGACTTGCAAAACTCTGAAATGGAGTCTTTGTGGTGCTCTGATCTTTCTCCACACGTCCTCTTCATCAACGGTCCACGACTATCCCCGATGGATGGCCAGGATTCCTTCACAGTTTTGGAGAGTTGGATGACTCTTGGACTTACCTGCCTTGTAGCTTCACCATATCTAACGGCTATTGAGCCTTCGTAGATACCCCAGATCCTACGGCCCAGATCTTCTCACGATTTCACCACTTTGCAATTTCGCCGCTTCGCGATTTTGTCCACCTTCACGATTTCGCTGCTTCGCGTTTTCGTCCACCTTGCGATTTCGTCACTTCGCGATTTTGCCACTTCACAATTTCGCCACTTCAGTGGTGAAGTGTTTTGGCACTTCAACTCCTGGTATCCGAAGTTCTAAAATGGAGTTTACTCTTCCATTATCACTACGTTGTTGATCATGCTGATCTTTTCCATCGCTATTCTTGCCATCAATGACAATCTTACTCCCAACTATAAACCTTCCAACAATCTCCCCCTTTGGCATTGATGGCAACCCTAAATGGTTGCGCTAATCTGTTTGGACCTCCAACTGTACCATCTGATCCGGACAACTCCTTTTCTCCCCCTTTGACATCAATGTCAAAGAAAACACGCTCCCACTAAGTTGTTGTAGTAATTTTAGGAGGTATCAGATTAAGCCAACACAAACTCCCTCTGACGGGATGGAATCTCTTATTCGAGGCCTCCAGATGTTTGTATCCAAACCAGAGTCTTTTTTTTATGATTCTTGGACTTGTTCATCTTCAACTTCCGTTGTATCCTCTATAGAATACTCAAAAATGATCACCTCTCTTACTCGAACTCCTTCATCAACCTTTTCTTCTCATGAGTGGATGACTCCCCCTGTCACTGTTATCTCTCTGCTATTGACTCTTTTCCCCTTTTGTTCCTAAAGGTTAACTTTCCTTGACAAGGTCTTTCCTCTTGTTATCTCTACAGAATGTCATGTATATCATTTTGTAAAACAAAATGTTGTTGTCAAAGAGGCTGCTATCCCACTGACACTCTGCGTAATTGTTGCTTGTTACTGTTCAAACAACCCTTGGATCTCCCCATTGATTCTCATTGATTTCTAATGCTGCAATTTCATATTTCTTCCATGATGCATACAATCCAAGGTTTTATGTCCATATTCAATCACAAGAAAAAACTGCTACAACCACTCTCATACCTTCTTTTTTGTTTCACAGACAAAGGACCTGTATCAGGTTTCTTAGGAGTACTGATTTTTTCTTTGTTATATCTAATACTAGATTTGTCATTTGGTGATCTCTGACTATCCAAGATCTTATCCAGGGTCATGGAGCTGTTTAAGGAATTGCTTTGGGTGTTTGCCTTCTCAACCTTCAAGACTTCTACTTCCTTTTTATGACATGGTTCTTCTTCTACTTCATCCACGGGGTTAATGCTAGCTGAACATGCTTTTATTGTATCTGAATCTTCTTCTTTACTTGCAGGAGAGGACTAAATTTCAACATTATTGTTTGTCCTTATACTTTTATTCACCACTTGTCCTGAGTTTACATTTACCTTACATTCTTTGGATGTGAGCACCTATTCACTGCCTCTGTCACACTTTTGACTTGAACTGAGCGAATTATGTTTCAGACCATCCACAAGCAGAACGTGCTGGGCATCTCCTTTGTCATTACTCAAACTCACCATCCCTCTATCCTTGATTTTATCTGGTTCATCATTTTCAAGGATCACATTTTCTATTTTGCTTTTACTTATGGATAGAAGCTTATCCATGTCTCCAGTCATGTGCTTGCAACATCCACTTTCTATATTCTCGGAGGCCTTTTGTTTTTGAATTGAAAGTGCTAGATCACATTTTTCACTATATTTCCTTTTCCATGTGCTGGCCTTTCTATCTAAGAACTTTATCCTTGGGTCTGCTTTGTAATTCTTCAGATGGAAGTTTGCTGCTTTGTGGCCAAAGTTGTGACAGTTATAGCATTCAATCTCATTGTTCAATAAGTCAAAGTTATTGTTGCAACGTTGTCTACTCATTGATTGTTTATTATTTATTGACCTCCTCAGTTGCATGTCTCTAGACTTAATTTGACAATTTGCAATCTGAGATGGTTTATTACTTTGTTGTATCATTCTTTGTTGTGGTAGAAATTTATTCCTTGGAAATCTTAATTGCTCATGTCTAATTCTTAAGGAACAATTTACAACTTTGTGACCAAAGTTAAAACAGTAGAAACAATATCCATAGAAAAATTCTTTGTACCTGGAAAATGGTTTTCTTCTTTGATCAAATCGATTTCTTCCATGCTGATGATGTCCTTGAGCAGGGAGTACATTATTTCTTTGTTCTACAGATTCAGTCCTGGCACCTCTTTCTTTACTCGTCCTGGGCGGCTGATTGTCTTCCTTTGTTTCTGAAGGTTTGTGGTTGTCATTGGTTGTAGATTTAACAAACTTGATGGGTTCTTTGTTCCTTGGCTGACCACTACTTGATCCCTCTTCAAACCCCAAACCAGTTTTTAGCTTTGGATTTCTTTGTTGATTCAGAGTGGTGGTTAATTATTCTGAGGCTTTGATACTAGACAGATTCTGATGATACAAGGTTTGAAACTTCTCCATCTCTTTCCTAGTTTTCACTACTTCTTCTTTCAGGGCTTCAGATCTTGCCCTCTTTTCTGATAGTTGATGTTTCAAAATATCCTCGATTTTCCTTGCCTCTTCTAATTCCACTTTCAGCAAGGCAAATTCTTCATTAGGCTATTTACTGTCTTTCTCAAACTGTATCAGCAATTGTTTTTTCTTTCTGTTCTTGATTCTTAGTCTGTCAATCTCTTCCAGTGCACTGATCAGTTCTCCTTCCATGTCAACCACAACTTCTTCATCATTCTCTTCACTGCCTATTCTTTCATTATCATAATACTCTTTGGCCATAAGCATGAAGTCATTTACTTTATCTTCATATGAAGAATCACTATCAGTGTCTTCTGAGGAGTCATCATTGTTTACACATAAACTCTTCTTCTTATCAAATCTTCTTGATTTGTGATTCTCTTCATCTTCAGAGTTTTGATCATGTTTCTTGTGTGGACATTTATTTGCAAAATGACCTATCTTACCATAGTTGAAAC
>ML781587.1:452265-495774 GCA_009831015.1 Picea engelmannii | reverse complement strand
CAATTTCATCAGGCTCACAATCCTCATTCTTATCTGCTTTAAATGATGCTTCTCTAGAGGTGGTTTTATCTGTAACTATCCTCATTTCATATGCAGTCAACGTTCCTAGAAGTTGATCAAAAGACAAAGTCTTTATATCATTACGTTCTTCTATAGCTGAGACCTTTGGGTTGAACCTATCTAGTAGAGATCTCAAAATTTTCTGAACTAAAGAGGGTTCCTCAATTTTTTCACCAAGTGCTTTCATTGCATTTACTAGTTCTTCAACTCTTAGAAAATACTTCCCAATGGTTTCATTTTCTTTCATCTATATCTTTTCAAACTGTACTCTGTAGGTTTGAAGCTTCGCATCTTTCACCTTCTCATTACCTTCATAACTATTAATGAGTTTGTCTCACATTTCTTTAGCAGTTTGAAGATGCATCACCTTCACAAACTCGGCTTCTACAAGTCCATTCAAGATAGCATTCATTCCCTTAGCATTAAAGATAAATTCTAACTTATCATCCTTGGAAGCTAGCACAAGAGCATTTATGTATCCAGTCTCTACTACATCCCAGACATCATCTCCTAAGGCCATTAGGTATGTTCTCATTCTAACCTTCCAAAAGGAAAAATTCGTTCCATCAAATAGAGGAGGCCTAGTAATTGAAGTCCCTTCATGGCTTGTCATGTTTACACTCTAGGATCTACCCTTAGATAAAAAGGGGGCCGGCTCTGATACCAAATGTTGGACAACTGAGAGGGGGGGGGTCAATCAGTTGTTACCATGCTTAAAAAATTATGCTTCTTTTAAACTCTTTGCAGAAACACTGAATGATGATCACAATAATGCAGGAAAATAAACAATGGCACATTCAACATCAGTCACATATATGAGAAACACAGAGACAGATATATCCCGAGGAAACCCATACAGGGTAAAAACCTCTTTTTCTTTATATGATAAGTAATAGTTACATTCTTTACATTATCATACATATGAGCATCAACTCATAATGAGGCTACAACCTTAGTTTTGCAAGTTTCTATTTGTTGAGATCACCAACTCTTTGTATTCTCTAGCACCCACTAGAAGGAAGCACCAACTCCTTGGTTTCTATAGCACCAACTAGAAGGAAGCACCAACTCCCTGAGTGTTTCCAGCACCAACTGGATGGAAGCACCAACTTCTAATCATACAGGCACCAACCCATATAATAGAGAAGAAGAGTTCTCCCTTGCACCACCCTACCACCTTGGTTTCTCTGGCTGTAACTAGATGGAAGCTACAACTCCCTGTGATCAAGCACCCACTTGAATCTATGAGGACAACAGTCCTCCCTAGCACCTCCCTTCCACCCTGAAATATAAATCTTTGCTACTGAAACTTATTACAGTGATATAATGTTTAACAGTTGCTTACCAGACTCATCATTGTTCTGCTGCATTTCATTGCTCTGTTTGCCTCACTGCCTTCCTGCACACATGACTCATCTTTTCTTCTACTATTTATGCTCTGTGAGCCATGTCCATTCACTGCACAATTTCTCTTCTATTCAATTCATTTTCTGCACTCTCCTCCTTCTTCATAGATGAATCACCTTCAACAACGACAATCACAGCTACACCAACACCAACAAAAATCACATCTCTTCTCTGTACCGTGTATATATATCTTCTATTCACCTTGTGCTTGCAATATTAGCCATTCCTCTGCATGCTCACATTGCACCAATTTCCTCCAAATCTCAAGTGTTCTGCTTGATCATCATCACAACTCTTCAGCTTCTCTGGTGGTTCCCACCATGCGTCTAGTATCACTGGGCATTCTGCTGAGATTCCTCAGCCTCTCTGGAAATTGAGAATCTTCGTCTTCTCTGGCACAGTTGATCTTATCCTTTATTTCTCAGTTACATACTTCAATCCCCTTCCATCTGTCAATCGCCTATATCAATAATCCTCAATCCACTGAAAGATGCCTTGAGACTCTTAATCTTCTTTGGCGATCACGCTTAGCCCTCTTCGAGTCATCTGGTAGAGATCATCATTTGTTTTAGATGTTACACCGAGAAGTGCAAAAGTATCCCTTCGATCTTGTTCAACTTCTCCTGAACCGTTGGATTAAGGATAAAGAATCTTGTGCCTATTTCGCCATTTCGTAATTTGTCATTTCAGGATCTCTGTGGTGAAGCTTAGCACCTCTAGCTTCTTCGTCCATCTTCCATTGTTGTGCCCAATGGTTGTGACCACACGCTTATGCATAAATCTCTTTCGCGATTTCGCATTTCGTGAATCTAGAGATGAGGCATCTCGACTCTCCAAGTCGTGATCCCCGAAACCCCGAAATGGAGTCGGATCAACGATTCAGATCACACCTTGATCTGACGACTATGATTGAATCACGATTTCGCATATCATTGTTCCTAAGATGGAGGTTCTCATCACTCCATGTCACGATAGGTGAATCTCCGAGATGGAGCTCAGATCAACGGTCCACGTTCTTGGTGATCCGACAGTCCTGATCTTTTCGTGATCTTGCATCTCGTTGTTCCTTAGATGGAGATTCTCGTCACTCCAAGCCACGATAGGCGAGAATTCGAAATGGAGCTCAGATCAAAGGTCATCATTCTTAGTGATCTGACAGTCCTGATCATTTCTTGATCTCACATCTCGCTGGTCCTTAGATGGAGATTCTCGTCACTCCACGTCGCGATAGGCGAAGCTCCGAGATGGAGCTCAGATCGACGATCCAGAATCCTTGGTGATCTGACAGTCCAGATCATATCGTGAGTTCACATCTCATGATTCCTGTGATGGAGGTTCTTGTCACTCCAATTCACAAAAGGAGAAGCTTCGAGATGGAGCTCAGATCGATGGTCTAGAATCCTTGGTGATCTGACGGTCAAGATCTTTTCGTGATCTCGCATATCACGAGTTTGAACCTCTTTCCTTTGGATTTCACAACTTGCGAAAATCCAAAATGGAGTCGTTATGGTGCTCTGATCTTTCGCCATGCGTCCTCTTGATCAACGATCCACGACTGTGCCCGATGGATGGCCAGGATTCCTTCACAGTTTTGAAGAGTTGGATGACTCTTGGACTTATTCGCCTTGCAGCTTCACCATATCTAACGACTATTGAGCCTTCGTAGATACCCCAGATCCTACGGCCCAGATCTTCTCGTGATTTCACCACTTTGCGATTTTTTCGTTTCGTGATTTCGTCCACCTTCGCGATTTCGCCACTTCATGATTTCGCCACTTCGGTGGTGAAGTGTTTCGACACTTCAACTCTTGGTATCTGAAGTTCTAAAATGGAGTTTACTCTTCCATTATCACTGCGCTGTTGATCATGCTGATCTTTTCCATCCTTGTTCTTGCCATCAATTACAAGCTTACTCCCAACTGTAAACCTTCCAACATGTGGAACGTCACATAACTCCTCACGGTTAGAGAGTTATGACCATGTGAAATTGGAGAACCCAGGTTTGGGTAATGGACCCAAGTATGTTTGATGGATAATGATATGATTTTTGATATATTTGATGGTAATACTATTCTATATGGATATTACATGTCATTCCATTTCTGGTGGTATGTGGAACGTCACATAACTCCTCACGGTTTGAGAGTTATGGCCTGACAAAGTTGGAGGACCCTCATATGTCATCTAGAAGCCCCAAAAGGTCAAAGTAGTCAAAATAATAAATTGAAGTGATGAGTGTACTATAATTCAAAGTGAATACAAAATAAATTATTTAAATAATAAATTCAATGGAGAAATTAGAAGTGGGTTAATCCTAAAATAAGGAAAGTGGGCAAAGTGACCTAGAAGATGTTTTTAAGGAAGCTACTTGGAGAGTATAAATAAGAGGTGAGACTCTCTCATTTAACACACACTTGAGTATATTGAATATATATAGTTTTATAAGGTAACCAAAGGATATCTAAGCCTAATTTCTGAGGGAAGGTGAATAAAAGAAGGCCGGAATTCAAGGAAGGATAAATTCTTTTGATGGTGTTTTCTAAGGTATGTTATTTACAGGTCATCTCACCATTTTCGCTATAATTTTTTTCTCTATAATGATTCATACTGTGAAATTTCTATTCCATTGAGAAAACATATCCAAGTATCTGTGGTAAAAAATTCAGCTTGTGGGTTGTTGTAGTCTTGGATTTACACTCCGTGGAAAATAGGGTTTGTGGCTAGTCCTGAAACTAGTCTAAAACAAATGTTTTCGGTAAAAACGTCATAAATTCTTCATAACAGATCCAAATTCCGTAAGAAAAAATGTGTTAGTTAGAGTACATTCTGCATCATTCTTTGTAACATTTTTAGATCAATTCAACAAATATTTCATGCAAGGCACGCTCTACAAGGTCACTCTCTAGAATAAGCCAGAATTTAGCAAGACATGCCATTTTTGCTATAAATTCTTTTCTGAGAGGTTCCAAGTAGTTACACCTAGAGGAATTGCATTAAACACACCGAATAACATTTTGTATCAGTTTCATATCTTTATTTATTACAGGTACAAAGTTATGATTATTTCAAGTTAGGGTTGTTGACTAATCCAAAACTAGTCATGTGAGACTAAAGAAAAGTTTGATGAAAATGCTAATCTCTTGTTGTTAAAGTTAAGAAAGGGTTGTAGGTATGTGATCATATACACTAGGTCTATTACAGAGTTAAAAACAATATTTGGATGATGAAATTGATGAGGGATTTTTGTTAAGGTACATGTTGGGTACATGGTTGAAACAAGCATCTTATGAGTTCTCACATACATGAGGTGTATAGTTGATGATTTCTATACATATTGATGATTCATAGTTGATGAGTAGTTGACACATGATTGGTACATACTTGGTACATGGTTGGATGCACTTGTTTATGGTACAGGTTGATTATAGGTTGTTTGGTACAGGTTGGTGCATGGTTGATGCACTTGTTGATGGTACAAGTTGATTACAGGTTGAGGTACATGTTGGTGCATGGTTGATGCACTTTTTTATGGAATAGGTTGATTACATGTTGAGTTACAGGTTGATACATGGTTGATGCATGGTTCAGGTTTATTGGTACAGGTTTACAGTGGTATATCTCACAATGATAGTGTGACAGTGGTTCCATCATTCTACTTCTACTTCAGGGCAGTTGGACAAGGGAAGGACAGGTGGTTGTAGCCACCTTCCAGTTGTATCCAGAGAACACAGGGGGTTGTAGCCAAATAATTTGGGAGTTGGATATTCCCTCAAGTTGTAGCTTGAGAAACTAGGGGGTTGGGGCCTCCTTCTAGTTGCAACTGGAAAACAAAGGAAGTTGGTGCTTCCAATGAATGTAATTCTTCAAGACATATAAGAAAAAACATTATGTGGTTTTCTCCCACTTTGGGTTTCCACGTAAAACACTGGTGTACTATGTATGTGTATGATTGTTCATTTGTTCATTTCTTATTTACTCTGGAGTTATTGGATGATAATGCTTCATTGATATAACACTTGGATTATATGGTTAAAAAAGATTAAATTGCTCTATTACTGATTCACCTCCCCTCTTAGTAATCCAACACTATCAAAGGTATACTTTCTATTTACATGATTATTTACTACTAACATATGTTCAATAATAACCTTTATCAATACATAACTACCCAATCCACTCATCAAGATCCTTCCTGAAGAGACTCACCATTCTTTTAGAAATTGTCAAAAAGAAGGTCCTCCTAATGTTTATCATAAAATCATTATTACATTATCTTATTATTTGAGATATTTCCTCAATTACTTATCATCCCTTAACAACCTATCTCTAAGCTAATCAACCATGTATATATACGTGAAGCAAAAGAGCATAACTTATTGTTCTCACAATACTACTTGAATCAATAAATAAGCAATCAAAATATTTAAAGTCATTCTTATTGCATTTAGATTGTAATTCAAAAGAAAGATCAATAGAACATTTGAGCATCCAACCCTTAACTAGATTCATATTCTAAATCTATATTCCACTAAATCCTGAAATATACACCAAATCATATTACATAATATAACTTAAGTATATGCAAAATCATATTGCATAATATAACTATCTCTGTTATATTCGTCAACACAGATTCTTCATCATATACATTTCTAAGGATCAAGTACTTCCATAACTCACATCACAATATGAATTCTCATAGAGATTCTATAATACAACTACATCCTTCATACCTTCATATGGTTTCCACAACCACCCACACATCCCATCAATTATACCCTTTTGCTTCAATAATCAATATGTATGTGTATGTGTGTGTGAGTATCACTCTTGCTACTTCAAATGATCTAAGGAAATACATAATTCCTAAACTCAACTCATGCAAAACTTCAAATATTATACAAGAATACACCAAAAATCCATTCTTAACCAACATTCCATAATAAATCTAGTTAACACTCTACAAGTGCCACAAATTTTCATCTAAAATATGAGAAAATAGATTTGAGACACAAGATCATGTGCTAAATCATAACCAATTAAATATTTTCATTTTCAAAGAAATGTTAAGCTTCTTATACAATAGGAAAACACACACACACAAACAAAGCATACACAAAACCAACACAAAATATCTAGGTTCTTGTAAACCATTGATGAACAAGTCAATTTCAAGTTTTGGTTTAGCACAAAACCACACAAGTTATACCAATTTGTATCACCATTGCTACCTCACATCAATCCTAGAAAACACAAAATCAAATCTTCAACAAGAAAATATCATTCAAGAAGCACAAGAGGTTCATCTTCACTCAACCAATCGGTACTCATAATAGAATTTTGAAATCAAATTCCTAATCCTATATTGATACTCTCATCAAGCTATCGAGACTAAAACCCCAAGGTCATTTTCCTCCCAAAGGCTAATATTAATTCACGACCTAAAAAAAATTCCACTCTTAAGAAAAAAATTCCAACTTATGATTTTATTCTTAAAACATCAAGGTTATATTGTCAGAACAAAATCTCAATGCCAAGATTCATAGATACTTACAAAAGAAAAATTAAAACTATCATATATTATTTATGTTAAGTTATAATTTGTTTTTATAAAATTTCAACCCTTAAAGATGACTATTTATTTATATCAATATGCTTTTACATTTTCATTTTCCACAAAAATACAATCCATTCACCTGCTTTAGGTTAATACCAAAAGTACACAAGGAACTCCATTTCATAGAATCCTTGCTACCCCATCTCAAATCAAGCAAACACAAACCTGAAAAGATTCATCAAGAAAACTTGTTTAAAAAGGAATAAGAGCTCCATTCTCATTCTAATTTTTTCTTTAAAAACAACCACAATCTTTCCACGAGTTTCATGCATGCCACATTAACTCTTCACAAAAGCTTACAAGAAATAATCCATACCATCACAAATGGATAAAGATACATAACTATGTTTTCCACTCCTAGGTTAACACCATCACAAACATAAAATTAATTCACGTTGAATTAAAAGGAAAGAGCTCGTCTTCAAGGTTAGACCATATCAGGCCCTAAAAAGACAAGGACTTCGAATAAAAATAGAATCCTTCAATCATGAATTTCCCCTTTCCCGGGAAACACTTTGCATCAACCATTTTATTTATTAGTTATAAATATCCTTTAATGTCTTTAACACGCTCCCAACAATTGACCTTACCAGAAGTTACAAAGGAAGGTTGGAAAACATTTCCATCTTCTCAATCATTTCTTAATGACCTTCACATGATTATTACATAATCAACATGAAAACATAAAACTACCAACAAGCACGAAGGTCCAATAGGCCCTAGATTTGTAGTTGGATCTAATACCATATGTAATGAACAACATACAATCCCTAAAACAAATCCGACCAGGGAGAAAAAAAGAAATCAATTTTTTTTTTTTTAAATCAATATAAACATTTTCTTAATTACTTACAGACAAGTATGTAGCACTTCATTCATTTTCCAAAACCAAGTATGCGAGAACCAATTGTCATATGTACATCCATATGTAATAACATCTTCCATAGAAGTAGAGCATTGATCTAGCTATGGTGAACAAATTATGACAACGAAGAAGGAATATAATGCACATGGCTTATAGGAAATTCATAAAAAGTGATACTACTTGTATCATCTCTTACATTGGTTCATATGTCTTATCACTATCACAAAATTTATGAAGTTTAACTTTGCTAATCTTGTTGTAGAAAAATGATTCATATATCGACTCATAATAAGGAACTTAATCTTATCTAAAATGCATAACTAGGAAAATTCATTTATTAGGCCAAGCTGCTAAATTCCCTTTGCTTATTTATAGGGCCCATTTTATCCAACTCAAGTTATAGAATGAGAATGCAATAAAGGTAAAATGTATAGAAATGGCATACATATAAGATAATACAAGAAAGGATGCCAATTAAACCAACAAGGATGTTTATATTATAGTATACAATTTGGTTCTAGATGCATAGAATTAATCCCTCCTACTTAAAAGAATCAAAAGAGAATCAAAATCTAAATCCATAGAGAGGATGCAATAATACAACAACATATACATTAATATGGAATTTTTTTAACTATAACCAAGTGCTTGAGATACTCCAAGATTTAAAATAGTACTATTGACAAATACTATAACCCATTCATCTAATTATCTAGAATTTGTTGGCATCATGTAATTTGATGGTTAACTGTAACATCCAACTCTTGCGTGCACTTGATGGGACTTATTCTTTGAGGCCACTTGTATGCAAGTGATCCAATTCATTATATGATTGTCTTCTTCGCTTATGGATTTTGATGATGATAATGTGGATCATGATGTTATGTTATGTTATTTACGTATAGAGAGGTGCTATTGACTGGTTTCTTTTGAGTGTGTAGGACTCTTGATAGATTGAGAATGTCGATGGCATCGATGGACCTCCTTGGACTCCAGATCAAGTCAGGGAGTGGACTGTATATGGTTTGGGTATTTCTTTTTATGCATATGTGATCTATAATCAGGTATATTATAATGTTGTTTATGGATCGTTGACATGTTTCGTTGATGGATGTAGACTGACAATTTCTTTCTAATCAAAATCACATTAGGAGTAAAGGGGCCATGCGGGACAATCAAAGATATTGAAGGAGAGGTGTGGCAACATCCCTGCCACAACCTACTAGCTCTCTCGTCGTGGCCCGAATTGTAAGTTAATGATTACCTAGTTCGAGAAATCCACGATGCCATGAGGGCAGACTGAGACAATCGCTCACGAAGATTCTAAGGGGCTCGCAATAAGGCATGGTCCTTATTCCTTAGAGGCCCTTAGTCTCCCACAAGGTCGTCTGACAAAGTATTGAATCCAAGGGTTGGACGTCTACCAAAATTAGTCAAAAGATGAGTGGCACCCTTGGAGCATGTAGTGCGTCTTGAAGGGCACGCCACATAAATGAAATGTGAATAAAGGAGAGTGCACCCTTGGAGCACGCAGTGCGTCCTGAAGGGAACACCATGATTTTTAAAACTGGTGAGTCAATGAACCTAGGTGCCTAGAAAACAATATTTTATTTTGACATGGTCAGCCTTAAAATAAATGTTGTATGAGTAAAGCATATTAATTATAAAAATTTCCGCTTATAAATTGTTAAGCCTTGTTGAAATTAAAGCCTAGGTCCAAGTAGGATTTGAGGACAAAATTAAATAAGCATTTAACAAAGGGGGGGATGAAGAAAAGATCAAATTTAGAATTTAAAGGAGAAATAATTTATCTAAAATTAATTGTTGTTTATGTGCAAAACTTGTTAAATTAGAACATAGACAAAAAGGAGAAATTGATTGCAAAGAGGAATGTGGAACATAGAAATGAATCTAGTCTAGAGAACTTTCCTAATTAAAACTCAACTAAGCTTTAAGAAAGACGTTAGTCATTAAAGGAAATTGAGGGAATAAAGAGATAGCAAGGAGCATTTTTAGGAACGCTTTTAGGTGGGAGAGGGAAATTGGAAAATTAATTTAATTAATTAAACGAAATTTTGATGCAACTAAGGGATCGGGTGACAAGTGTACGTGGGAGAATATTTCCTAATAAAAAATTTAATAGAAAGAATTTAACATGCATTTGGCAAGTGGTCACTAAAGTAAAACTATAAAAGTAATGGCGGGGAGGAGGAAGGGGGGTGGCTGGTATGCGTAAGGTTATGTTGCCGGATTTTTCTTCACTGATTTTTCTTGTGGGAGTTAGGATACCCAGCTCGAATAGAGAGTGGTAGCTCGACCTTGCGAGGAGAGCTGGGAGCTAGCTTTTCTTTGGTTTGTGTGCATGGCCCCTTTATGGATCAGGGGGCTCAGGGGGGAAAGAGTACCCCTAGAATTGGCTGGGAGGTAGGTATCAGTGAGATATCAAGAATTAGCAAGTGGGAGCGAGGAGGATCGCCAGCAGCCGAAGATCATCAATAAGCCGAACCGCAAGTTACGATACAAATGTTTAAAATTTTGCATTATAATCTAGTTAAAAATTTTGTATGTGAATTTATGCGTTGCTGAAATTGGTAATGGTTTCCTGGTTCGAGATGTATGTGAATCTATTTTGTTGATTGATAATGAAGAGGCCCGTGTTGATTTTTATTTAAAATTGTGTTTTACCCTTCAAGATCACTGTGATCTACCTTTACCTCAGCTATTTCACCCCTTTTTTCTCAACGCATCTTCTTAACTGGCTCAGCGAAATTATCTCTACCACCCAACGATTTTTTTTAATTTACTGAGCGTTTTTTAAGAAGGTCACCACCTCTGCTTTCATTGCTTTCCCAGAATCCATGGATCAAGCTCTCTTCTTTGCGATGGATGCTTGCTCAGCCCTTAGATCTAGTTGTTCTCTGCGCCTTATTATTTTTTCCCAACCTTTAGCATTCGAAGTAGATGCATTGTTTCACGATTGTATGTAACCCTGCGTTTTTCTAGTCTCTGTGAATTGTTGGTCTCTGCGCTTGTTGATTACCCTTGCGTTTTACCAAGACAACACACACACCTCAGCGTAACTTGCCACCATCCAATATTTCACTCAGCGTGTTGTGTAAAATAAAGTACGACCTTCCTCTGCAAGTCCACAGGTGTCCTCTACGTGTCCTTGCCACCTTCCAGCCCTCCTTTGAGTTGTACACAACTTTTAGCTCTTCCTACCCAACAACAACCGTGATTTACATTTCCCTTTTTCCCAGCCTCTGTGTTTGCACGCTTCCTATCTACGTTTTACACGATTGCTCTTGCGTCCTTTACCTCTTGGGTACAGCGAGCTAATTCCTTTTCCCAGCCAAGTTATCTTCACGCTGCCCTTCTACTTGGACTCTCTAAATATTACACCCAGAATCGTCACTTCGATTTTTGCTCACTGGTTTAAAGAAATGAAAATTGGTGCACAGCGTGTTCCCATTTCGTTCCCTTGAAATTGCTTTGTTATGGTCGCTCAACGTATTTATTATCAAACGCTTGTTGGATAGCGAACTTACAGGAGATGGCTCACATGGAAATCGGGGTAAAATGAAGTTGACAGACGTCTCTGCGTTTCCAGTGCCTTAAATTAGAGTGCATTTTCAAGAAAGAAAGTTTTTCCTCTTCAGAGCTTGACGAATTCCTCCATTTTGCACTAATCGTCCAGTCCTCCACTACATGGCTGAAGGTGTTTGGTTAGTCAACGATTTGTGCTGCGTTATTCTCTACTTGAAATGTTTTGGCTGCGTCTTCTTTCCTCAGCATCCTCAAACCTTTTTTTTAATTGATAACCATTTTTTCCCTCGATAGAAAAAGTGCAGGTTCCTTTCTCTGTGGTTGGTTGAAACTCTAAAAATGATTTTATGTAGTTGGGTTATTTTATTGTAATAGATAAGTCTTGTATTTTTGGTTAATTTAATGAATGCTTGTTTGTAGAGTCAATTATTAGGTAAAGTAATAAACTAAAGGTAGTAGCATTTTTGTATATGGAACAAGGTGTCATGTTAAGGTTCATCAAATAAATTTCATTAGTTGATTATGTTTTAGTCAATGAAATTAAAATGTAAACACTTCTCACTATCTATATATATAAGATAAGATACGAGGACAACTTAGTAGTAACATGGATTGAGACAACCACAACCTAGTGATCTTGAAGTAATTTTAAAAGGGCATTTGTTGATTACAATAAGAATTTGTATTAGTGCATTGATGACTAGAATGCTCGCGCACAATTGCATAATGAGATATAGAACTCGTTGAGCTTAGACTCCTTGAGTGCACTAATTTATGTATTAAATGAAGGTTTTAGATTTTGGGCTTCTTGCACAATTGGATTTTGGTTAGATCTCAGACTTCTTGCGCTTATGGATTTTATGTCATGTATGATGGTTTTAGATTTTGGGGCTTCTTACGCAATTGAATTTTACGTAATAAATGATGGTTTTAGATGTCAGACTTCTTGCACAAATGGATTTTATGTCATAATGTGATTCATAGATTTTAGACTTTGCGCAATTGGTTTTTATGTAATGAATGATGAGTTAACAACCCTTATCGACGTCATTAATGTATTACTGAATGATGGACCACAATATTTACTTGCGTCATTAAATTTATTAAAGAATAATGGATTAACAACTTTTATTTGCGCCATTAAACTTATTAATGATAGTTATATATGTTAGACTTCTTATGCCTTTGATTTAATATGGTCTATTATGTGTTGTGTGAATGATTACTTGGTGCCTTGATTAAATGATGTTTAGGATTGATGGATTGATGTGATCGATGGTTGTAGACTCTGTTGATTTAGCTAGTTGCTTGGATTGATTGTGTTAGTTGGATGTAGACACCTCCTTGTTCCTCATAATAGTCACCATCCTAGAGACCTTAAATGGTTAAAATCAATTGGAACCTAGGCTTGATCATTGTTTATGTGTCCCGGAGGTCCTAACCTTGCAGGGTAGGTTGAGCGGGTAGTATATTATGTGATTATTATGATTGTCTTTATGATCCTTATGATTCGTTATGTTATCTTATGTTTTCTTAGTGTTATCTGATGATGGTCCTTATGAGATGAGTTGAACGTTTAATATTTGTACTGTTATGCGTCGTTATCAATTATAGAATGAAATGATGTTGGGTTGCTGATAATTATTATGATAATTTATATTATATGTGTGTCATGGTTCATGATGATGATGTGTCGGTATTGTGTCGTAAATGATTATTAATGCATTAATATTGTTCGTTAATATATGTGAATGATGTGTTGATGATGTTTCCTTTAAGTGTGATGTGTATTTTCTAACGCAAAAGAAAAAAAAAAATGGTTGTATGATGCTTGTTGTCATAATGGAGGGGTCGTTACATTAAAACCAAAACATGTTTCCTTCTTACTTACATAACTAGGAAAAACAACAATGATAATTCAACTCTAATCCATAATTTCTAGTATAAGTAATAATACCAAAAAAAATGATGTATAGAAGAGATTCAATTGTTAGTGGAAATATATTATACTAGAATGTAAAAGAATTGTATCTTGATGGTAACAACAAAAAGAAAAACTACATGTAATACATTATGATGTAACAACTCTCTTTTAACCTCATAAGTTTAAACAATCCATCTGAGCGACAATATTTGTTTTGCTTTCTAGCATGTCCATTACCTGTGGGACTAGACTGTGGTCTAAGAGACCACATTTCAAGGGCATCTAAGACGTCAAAATCACTCAGGGATTGCACTTGTCCTGGGCCATACCAACCCTTAAGATGGTTGGATTTTTTTGGGTGTCTCCTCCCTACTAATACAAGTTTCGAGCCTTGGCCGCCTTACGAAATAAAACCTTCAAAATCCAATCATGCTAATGGGATTTGACACCATCTTAGCAACAATATTAAACAAATATTGAAAATATCATTTCAAATCCAAATCAAATATTTAAAAAAATATCAGTGAATAATATTTAAATACATATCATCTAGATATCATCAAAATGATATTTAAAGGAATACCATTTAAACTCCAACTCAAATATTTGAACAAATATCATTGAAATGATATTTAAAGACATATTGTTTAAATATCATTGAAATGATATTTAAACTAATTTCTTTTAGATCTAGTTGGTTTAATGTAAATTATAAATTATAAATATTCTAGTGAATTCAAGCCTTCTTAAAAAAAAAGACTGATAATCTGATATCACCATACTAAATGAATTGGCATGACACCATGAAACAACAATTAACAAATATAAAAAGAAATCAAATCAATTAATGCATAGTATGGCATAAATAACTAGGTCACATGTATATAAGAAGTTTGATAAAAACCATAACTAAAAATAGTACAATATCATTTTGATATATATAATAATAATAATAATAATAATAATAATAATAATTTTTATTTTTATATATTTTTATCTTGCCTCCTTTAGACCTACAATACTAAGGTAGGTATGACCCATCCTCGTCGTTGAGACACTTCCGAGGGTAAATAAAACAAACAAAAAATAGTTCTAAAAGAAAGATAAAACTGGAGAAAACTTACATACTAAAGAACCAAAATGCATACTATGAAACCCTAGAAAACTCTTGAGAGAAAATACACCATTTTCCATAACACAAACCTTCATTTATATAATGATTGTAGTATAAATGTTAATTTATCCATTGCCCAGTGAGTTTTATGAATGGCTCCAAAAAGAAAAACCTTGAATCCAAATTTTTTGAACTACTCAAGATGGAAATAGAGAAAAAGAAGAAAACTCATTAAACAATATGACTTATTACTTAGATTTAGCAAAGAACTCGATACCATAGCCAATTAAAATTAATTGAATCATACTAAATAGAAAAAGAACACAATGTAACGAGGAAAATTCAATACCAGGGCTTGTAGAATGGCAAACGCATAGCATACCAGTGATAACCCGATGCATCATTTTGTGGAAATTTGGTGTGTAGTCAGCCTAGTCACATATTTAGATATATTAACGACATACATGGTTAATATTTACAAGATCCGATCACTTTCAAAGATAATAAAAATAATTTACTAGGTATGAATAATCAAATTTCAATGATAATTAATTTCCTCAAAAAAAATTATTAAACCAAAATTCAAATTAAGCATTGAGTTTATACCTGTATATATTCATCCTCGGCCTTTAAAACATAGCTTCCCTTTCATGCTTCTCTTCTAGCCTATGGAAATTGTTGGGAACCAACCGGTTTAACTCCCAACCTCTCTCAGGGAAAACATATTTCCCTGAGACCCCAAGCTATATGGACTCACCCTCCTGTCTTGACCCAAAAACCTCAACAATTGAGAGCCTCATATTTTCCAAAATTTTAGCTCAGTATTCTCCCTTCTCCTCCTGGTAGCATTTTCCCCTCTTCCTCGGATAATACTTTACCTCTGTTTTTTTGTTTTTTCATATTTCTTTTTCGGATCCTCCCCCCTATTACCCCTTTCTATTTTTCCCATACTTTTTTCCCCTTCTCTCCATGACACATCGTCATCCCATAAAAAAGTAAATACCATTCCTTTTTTATTTCATAAATTAAAATTCTTATTTTTCCATGGCCACTTGGTGTACTTTTTTTTTGTTGTAATTTAGGAAATATATTAAAACCTATAAAGAAGAAAGATTACAGCTGTCCATCTAGCATAGGCGGTTGTGACAGCATTTCCCTGGTGGGAAACCAATGCTGCCACATGTCCAAAAATTCAGAATTTTCATGCAAAACTTGTAGAGCGGTGAGAGATTGTGAAATACAGTGCCACATTGGGCAGAGATTCTGAGTTCTATACTGAAACAAACCAAACCCAAAAGACTAGTCATTTGCTAAGACCAAAATTCCTAAAATTGAGTGGCCATGCAAGGCAAAAAACTTATAAAGTATATTAACTGAAAACACAAAAAATAGGAAACCTGATCCAGAAGGAATTATCCAATGTTGGTGTCGAGCCTTTGTCCTGAGACAACCTTATGCCCATGCATGAAGTCTCTTCCATGCTTATCTCTGTCCGAGATAGCCTGTCCGAGGTCTTGTAGGAAAGTCATTAGGAGGTCCACATGACGACATCGCTCTATTTCCTTGTGCCGCATCTCATCAATGGCAGTATTGATGTCCTCGATTCCACACTTAAGTTCATCCAGGGACTCCTCGAGAGCATCCCTTACTGCGTAGGGGGAGAAAGATGAGGTGAGCAGAGGGGGAAATGGAGAGTTGGGGGAGGAAGCGGGGGATTCAGAGGAAGGAGCTGAAGGAACAGGGCCAGTGGAGGTGAGAAAGGGTGGACATGGAGGGGGAGGAGGTGGAGGGTAGCGGGGGGACAAACTAAGCCTGGGGGTGAATCTGAGGGAGTTTCTGAGGATGTTGAACCATTCGACTCGACAACCAAAGGGATTCGACAATGGTGATAGGTCCGAGGAGTTTTCTCTGCTAGGTAGAGTAGGAGTAGGAGAAATAATAGGTGCGGGAGTGGGAGAAGGAGTGGAAGAAAACTCAGTTTCTGGAGGAGAGCCATTCCCTCTCATTTCCCTTCCTATGGTCGTGTACCAGGCTACTCCCCTCTTCGGCTTGCCCTTGAGACGAGACATAGAAATAACTACCTGAAACTAGAGAGAGAACGCATGAGGAGAGTGAGAGTGGTTGCTTGATGAGCACGAGACCAGCCAGACGCAGTGACACTGCAGAAATGGTGGATAGATGTTGGGTGCCGAGGGCTAGGTGGATTGCAGAAGCTCTAACCAAAGGAGAATGACTGCACCAAAATCTGGTGGAGGCCGAGAATGTAAAGGTCAAGGGATCGAATGAACCTTGGTGCTCCATGACTTAGGCCTAATACCTCCATGGCTTGACGGGTGATGGGACTGAGACTTCTTCCAGCCCATCCCCATTAAAATTCCCACAAACTGAGTCACCAAGTAATAACTCCATGCTAGCAGTGAGTGAAAGCCAAGGACCGGCAGGCAAGATTTTAAAATCATGAGGTGATGGTAGAGGGAGGTAATATAACCATTTATTATTATTTATTTATATATTCTTCATTTTATTTATTCAATATGTATACATTTTAACACATTTAATTATTAACTATATTTATATAAGTATATATGTGTGAACTTGGGTAAAATCATGAAGACGGGTGTCCATTTTGCTTGTTTTATGAGAATTTTTTCTTTATTTTCACGAGTTCTTCAACTCCCTGTAAACAAAAGTGTTTTTTTAATTTAGAATTTCACTTTATAGTAAAAAAAATCTTGTGAAGAATTTTGTTATCTTTCTATTAACTATTTTTCATTTTTTTTTATTGAGATTTGATATGTCAATTTGGCAATTGTTTCGTAGTATGTTCCTTAAAAATGAAGGGAATGATAATGAGTTATATTTTCCCCCTACAAAGTATCCATTATTAAGCTTTTTTTTTTGAAAAATAAAATATATTACAATAATCTACATAGACTCTATTTTTTTATGACCATAGTTTTGGATTTAATGGATGGATATTATAATTTCTATAATTTTTTGAGGTTGACCAATATGAAAAATTTGCATATTTTAAACACATGTCCCCCCCACCCTCCCATCTATCTAAATTTTTACTTAAAAGTAAAATCTAAAAATATGATTTTGAAGATAATAGTTTAAGGATTTTGAATATAAATTTTCCATAATTTTCCACTGTGTATTTTTAGAGATATGGATTTTTCATTTCACTGAATCATAATGTCACTTGAAGATATTATGCAGTGATGTTTTTATAAAATTAAATAAAATTAGATAAAAACAATGAAAATGAAAAAAAAATTATATCCAATGAAAGTAGATTCAATTTTAACAATGCTATTATTAATTCCGAAACTAAATTCTGAGTATTTGTAGGAATCCGCTACCTCCAAAGTTCAAGTAAGCTAGAGAGAATTCGCAGTTTCCTGCAAACAGTTTCATTTGCAGGTTTTCGACCGAAATATGTTTTCGGAGGAAAAATATTTTGTTCAGCCGAAACCCATTTCAAACTAAATCTGTTTATTTTTAATATATTCCTAACCTTTCAGGCGAAAAATATTTTTTTCGATCGAAAGGTGGGTGAGAGAATTCCATCGGCCAGAAAACAAATATGCAGGTACACATCATTTGGTTTCGGTTGGCGCAAAATCATATAAATACGATTTCAGTGGAACCATTTTTACATAATTCAATCGCTCATTTCATATTTTCGCATATGTGGAGGCCCTAAGAAAATTTTTGAAGCATCTTTTTTGCTATTTGGAGGATCTTTTTCATTGTTTTGAACAAGGTTCTTGCTATTTTTTCAACTTTGTTGATGTTTTTGCAATTTTTTTTATGTTTTGAATGGAAAAAAAAATATCTTCTTGAAGTTCAAGTTTTTATTGAAGTAACAATTTATATATTTAAGGATTTCTTGAACATTTTTTCAAGGTGAAGACTTACTTGAATATTATTTTCAACATAAGAAATTTCTTATCATATCAAAGGGATTTTTTTTAGAGTAATTTTTTTGAAACATTTTCTATCAAATTATTGATATTATTTTTGAGTAATGTTTTTCACAATGAAGTTTTTCTAAAACTATGTTCTTCAAAGATCAAAAGGTTTTTAAAATTTTCTTTAAAATTGAATTTTTATATAAAATTTATTTTAAAAACAATTTCGTTTATTGAGCACTTTTTTCCAAATCTTTTACAATATGATTATAAAATCCATTTTTTTATTTCTTGTTATAAAATGTTGAATTTTTTAAAAAATTTTACAGATAACTATACTCATAGGAAAAAAAAGTGGGTGCAAGAGAAAATTTGATCGCACTCGAGATGAAACTTGCCATAACGAACAGAGGAAAGATCTTTATTGGAGAAAGAAACGATAATGGGATAATATTGAAGAAATAAATGATGATGATGTAAATAGAGATTTTCAACAAGAAGAAATCCAACCAAGTATGCTTACATATTGTCTAGATTAAAAGTATAGAATTCAAATTTAAATTGTTTAATATAACTGATTGTAATTTGGATTTGATATTTTTCAAAAAACAGAAATAGATTTGCCTCATAACATCGAAAAAATCATTGAAATTGAATTTGATACATAATTCGAATCACCTACAGGTATGTACATAAATTTAGATAATACACGATAAACACTTGTATAGTTTAGTGAATTTATGTTCGAGTTATGTTTTTTAATATAAAATTTAAATTGAAATATGCAAGATAATCTATCAACATTGATGATGAAATATTAGAAAATGTTGATTCTGACAAATTTGAGAAGAAAGAAGCTAAGTATTATATAATATATCGTGTTAAGAATATGTATAATATTTTTTCAAAGATGAATCAGTAACAATACAAGCTCAACTTTTTTTCTATCTAATAAAGTCAATAAAGATAAAAGAAGCTACATCATTACTAGGTATTCAAAAGTTGACAAAAGATACAAAGGTTAAACCAAATGTCTTTGACAGCATATCTAGCGCAGTAAAATATTTTGGAAAATCTCGAAAACAAATGGTAGTGCTGCACATAGAGTGATCCAAACAACAATTGTTTCATCTAGCAATATAAAATATTTTTGACACAACACATGGAAAAAGTGATGGGAACCTCAAGAAAAATATTGTATAAACACATAAAATTTCGATTGCAAATAGATGCAAATGATGAACTTACTTGTTGGACAGTTATTTCTAGACAACCCCACAAAGATAGACTTGCAAAAAATGTTAAAGAATCATCCCGTAAATTTTGGTTGACAGGATCTCATGTTTCACCACATACAAGGGATGTGTTTTGACGAAGAATAGCACGAAAACAATATGAAGAACATCCAAAACATATATTTCCAATGAAAAAAATAGAATTGTTCAATAAGTTCAAAGAAGATCACAAAGAAGTTAAAATTTCCATCAATAGATTTGTGCAACAAAAACCATGGTTTGTTAGACCCATCAATGTTTGTGACACTTGTTATTGTTGATATCATGTGGAATTTGAGTTATATTAAGATACTTTTCTTGATTTTGGTAAAATGTTCTGGGCAAGTTCACCTCCTCCTTCCACATTCTGTGATTTTATATCTCAAATTCTATGTGAAAGAGAAGGCGATGAATTATTTTACCAAAAAAATGTGTTGGTGGAAAGATATGCCATCGTTGTGTAAATATAAGTTTGTTTCACTCAAATTATCCCATTGATATGAATGATCAATCCTTGTCTAATATAAAAGTCAATCGGAAGAGATATGAATATATCAGCAACACGACTGCACATTCTTCAAATGTTATTTCCAAAAGGATTGATTTGAAGGTAGATAAATTCTATGTGATAGATTTTTTGAAGAAGTTTGAGGAAGAAATTTATAAATGCACCAAGTATTCACATATAGCTCAATGGAAAGACCTACAATTCAAACAATCCCATGAAGTGTTTCCACCAGGGACAAATTTTTTTCGTAGTTGATTTTTTACACATTCAATGCACAAAAAGAAATACAGAGTGAATATTATCATTTTGATCAAGGCACTATATTTTTCCATGTTCTATATATACATGCTCAATAGAGTGTTGATAACATATAAAGAACCAATGAAAATCAACATGTTATTAAATAATATCACTTTTATATAAGTGATGATCGAGCACACGATACACATCATGTACAACATTGTTTTGATAAATTTTATGACTCATTGAAAGAATGTGGGATCAAATTCGATCGACATTGGATATGGTTAGATGGGTGTGCAGTTCAGTTCAAATATTCATGATTATTCTATTGGTTGTGTCATCTTCACAAGAAATCAAACATTACACATTGTTAGAATTTCTTTGAGACTGGTCATGGAAAAGGAGAGCATCATGGTGCAGGGGCATGTGTAAAAAGATCACTTCGAAGGTATCATATGAACCATCATGCCAATCTACTTGAATCCGTTGATCAAGTTGTTCAATGGTGCAAATTGACGCTAAGCCATGAAAATAATCCATCAAGGGATGTGCGCAGGCATGTGTATATATATGTTACACATGTACACATGATATTTTTATTTGCATGCTCAAATTTATATGATATTGAATCATGTTCTTCATAGATTTCAAGTTAACAAGTTCATGTCTTTAATATGTATATTGACATTTCATATGAATATTTAAGAAAACTATTCTTGAACCATGTGCAGGTATTTTTGGTATGTTGGAAACAAAGGTGTAAATAGATCAATCCCATCTGAGGATAGTACAATACATGGGATGTGAAAATTGCATTTAGTTAAAACAAAACACTATCAAAATGTGTTTTCATTTGATAGAAGAAATTAATCCTTTTTTTTTGTTCAGTTTGCATAGAGGACACAAAATCCACAGAGATTTGTGAAAATGAAAATGCAGAATACGTTAAAGTTTGGAGACATACCGAACTTAATACAAAAGGGAAAATGCCAATTGAAAACTCAGAGGAGATGGAATCAAATGAAACTATAGTGTCAATTGATGGTGATAGTGTTTTTGATCTTGTTAGAGAAGGTAATTTATGTTTCAATTGTTCAAACATATTTGTTAAATATTTAAACAACTTGTAGATGTACTTGTACTAGGGATATATAAAATTTATATATAGTAAATGAGTAATGGTGTAACAACCCCTCCGCTACGACAACGAATAGCGATGTACAAAAGGTAAAAATATTTTTTTTCGCATTAGGAAATTAAAATCATCACAACATAATTAATAGCACCACAAGTGACACATCATCATAATTAATAACGACACAAAATCAATGCCTCATCATAATTAATAGTGACACATGATCAACACATAAACATAAATAGCGACACAATTCAACACATCACTATCAACTGAAGCAAAATACTAATAAATGATCAACCATGTCACTGAATATCAAAATAACTACCCGCCCAACCTATCCTGCATGGTTAGGAACTCTAGGACACATAAGCAACGCTCAAGTCCAGGATTCACCGAATTGATTTTGACCATTTAAGGTCTCAGGACTGGCGACTGTTTTGAGGAACATGGAGGTATCTAATTCCCTTATCCAATCCTAGTATAAGCATCAATCCTAGAATTCAACATCAATAATTTAGAATAATATCTTTCTCAAGAATCGAACAATTCAACGTAGTACGATCTATTTATCAGTAACGCCATTGTGGTATGAATGACTAAATTAGGCAAATCAATAAACTTCAACTTGAAACATAACCATCATAAGTAAATTCTATATCCCATAATCAAATTCTCATATAACCAGGACTATTTTGCAACCTATAAATCAAAATCTTTCATTTCAATTCTAATGCATCGACAATATATTATCGGATTAGTTAAACTTACAAACTAATATCAAGATCCTATAATTCTAATTGGTAGGAGCTATAACTAGAGAGTTTCAATTATATCCATATATTTATTATCCCAATAATTATAATAATGAAGGGTTCACTTATTTATAAGTAATTCTTCTCACTATTATATGATAAAATAAAAGAATATAATTAGCCTCTTTTGGAAGGTACCTTTATATTTCACTCCATACAAGATTATGATATCCGAACCTTAATATATGTAATGATAAGTCAAGAGGATCATCTTAATCCATATACACATTGGGAGGAGTTATTACATAATCCACTCTATGTATATGATGTCAATAAACAAAGCATCAAGGTATAATAAAAAGTATTGCAATTTATGCCGTTAATAAGATTTAATAGATTAATTAGTTTAGATATGTATAAAAGGAATTCTTAGGTCACCTACCTATCCATTTATAAAGTAAAAGGGAGTCTTATCATAAAGCAATTAACCAAGCAATCAACTCCTTTATACATCCATTTAAAAACAACTTAGAGGAAATAGAAATCATATTAATAAAATAAGGATTCAACTACTATATGTATCCATTGGAAGGATTTATAAGAAAACCAAAATCGTTCCAAACTATACTAATAAATTGACATGTGGACTTTTGTTAATTTAAGCATGTTTAAACTGGTGGATTTCTCTTTACATGGGGCATTTTGTTTGCAGCAAGACAATGTCAACAAATTTACCTAACCCTTTGATAATCCTTCCTTAAGAGTCATTATCCAGGCCTTTAAGGGACTGATCTTGGGTATGACGGTTAACGCTCAAACCTCCAACCTCAAGGATATGGACTACGATATGTACTTCGATCCTTCATAGGATTTTATCGCTCCACACACTTTTTTAACACAAGAAAATGAGAGATTTAACCTGCTTTTGTAGAAAAATACCTTTCCAACCCTTTTTTAAGTAGCTTCCACTTATCACAATTTGGCTAACACCCATATCTAGCATTATGGGAAACCATTCACACCATTCAATTTAGCTACCTTTGGCTTAGAATATGCAAGTGGGAATCTCTCTAATTGAATAGTGAGGGCAAGGAGACATGATGTATTTAATTAATATGCAATAAAGAGTACTCACTTGTTGTTACACACAGACATTCCTTACAACTTCCTAGTGCCAATAAACCTATTGTAGCTATGCACTTCTTCCCTATAACTTTTAATCTTCATGCAACACGATCAGGTAATCTCCTTGGTTATTGCAGCCTACATATGTATTTGTTTATCTTCTAAGGATTTGGGATGAATATTTTTTCATTGTGTTGGATGAGGATTGCAGATGCTCCATTCAAACTTCCATATCATATGTTCTTTGCTATAGAAACATTGAATTCATTGTACATTTATGATACCGAAATAAAATCCCCTATTGCAATCATGGAAGGACTTCAATATGCATCCATAAAAGACATTGCATGGTACGCCATTTTCTTAAATTCCGTTGCCTATTGTAGGTTTATCTCCTGCTATTATGGGATATTTTTTCGCCTTTTTCCTTTTATGACCAAAGAGTATGTTCCATCTCATCTGATGCAAGGTTTCTTGTGGTGTCATACCAAGATGGCTATTGTACAGTAGTAGAATTTGAGAATGGAGATCTTGGGTCACCTGCAGCCATTTCTGGTATGAAGTTTCTTTTGCTGTCCTAAATGACATAAGTGTGTACTTTCTCAAAGTTAATATATTCAATACAAAACATACATTGTACAAGTGACATATTACATATACAATGCAGTTTTTTTTCTATCCCACCTTTCTACTTTGAATACAGAATATTATTTTCAGTTTATCATGATTTTGTCCCTTTCGATCTCTATAGACAGGGGTTGCAATACTTGAAGTTCCTATATAGGGAGATCTTTACACAGGGAAAAATTCGATTGAAGCCATTGTTTTGCGCGGCGTTAGTAGCCAATTTTGATTAATCATCAACTTAATACACAGGAAATCACCAAGATCCGCCAATGATATCATACTCTTGGAAATCGCCAAGATCCGCCAATGATTTTTCTCACTAACACATCCCACTTGCAAAAATAATTTGATTTTTAATTAATTCATTTAGAATTATTCCTCCTCACACTTGTCACTCTCTCCCCCAAGTTGCACAAGTAATTCCATATTTTATTTTAATTAAAAGTCAATTTCCCACACATTTCTCAAATGCGCTCCTTAAATCACTCCTAGTTGTCTCTTTATTCCCCATATTCTCATTTAATGACGGTTGCTTTACTAAATCTGAGTTGAGCTAAAATATGAGCCTTCTTCTAGTTAGAATAGTGTTAACTAGACTCTAGATACCTTCTGTGCGTACACATTCTTTCATGTCTATTTCTTTCTTATTTAAAAACCCCCCTTTTATATTTTCTTGCACACATGTGCCTTATCTCAAATCTTTAAATATATTTCACCTTTTCTTAATTCTTAACCTGATTTACTTCGTTCCTTTTTTATTTAATTTATAATTTATTTTTAGTCTTCTTACCAAACTTAGACTTGGCTTAATTTTTGAATAGGATTAGACTTTCATTTGGGATTTGTAAGTAATAAATTTCTCATTATTTATTCATATCTGACAAGGTCTAAAAATTTTCAAGGTTTACAATTATTCTTTCAAGGTTTTCTAGGCCACCTAGACTCATTGACTCAAGTTTTATTTACGCGACGTTCCCTTCAAGACACACTCTGTGCTCCAAGGGTACCATTCACCCTTGAATTGGTTTGGTAGTTGTCCAACCCTTGGAGTCAACACTCCATTCGGGCGACCTTATGAGAGACTAAGAGATTTTAGGGAATAAGGACCCCGCCTTATTGTTTTCCCCTTAGAATCTTCGTGAGTGACTATCTCATTCTACCCTCACGAAATCATGGACCTCTCGAACTAGGTAATCATTAACCTACAATTCGAGCCATGGAGGGAGTGCTAGTAGGCTGTGATAGGGACACTTCCACACCTCTCCCTCAATATATGGTTTCTATGCATGGCCCATTTACTCCTTATGTGATTCAGATTAGAAAGCATTCATCATCCTGCATTTATTAACAAAACAATGTCACTGATCCATACAAAAAATCATACTATACTCAATCACATGTCACATATGCATAAATAAAATAATCAAACCAATACATTCCACTCCCTAACTCAATCCAGAGTCCAAGGAGGTCTATTGATGCCATCAACATCCACAATCTATCAACTGTCCTGCACACTCATCGAAAACTCATCAATAGCATATGTTAATACATATATATCAATAACGTTAAATAACAACCATCAACATCGTCATAAAAATCAATAAGCGAAACAAATAACCATGTAATATAACCATATCTCTTGAATGCAAGTGTCCTAAAAGAATAGGATCACTAACATAATGTCTTAAAATAGATACATGAAATGCATCATGCATACGCATCAAAGAATCAAGAAAGGCTAGTTTATAGGCCACAGTCCTTTCTTTTCCACAACTTCGAAAGATCCCACAAACCTAGGAGAGAATTTATCACCCTTTCCAAACTTGATCAAACTTTTGTGCAGTTTCACCTACAAGAAAATTGGTCACCAACTTCATAATTTTGGTCAACGTGATGCACATCAACATAACTCTTCTATCGATCTTCCGCTTCTTTGATCCTTTGGCTTATCATTTGCATTTGTTCTACCATTTCTTGGATCTCTTCTGGTCCTACCAGGACCCTATCCTCAAGTTGATCCCATCTCAATGGCATGTGACATGGTCACCCGTAAAGAAACTCAAATGATTCCATCTTAATGGTACTTTGATAGTTGTTGTTTTATGAAAACTCTATGAATGGAAATAACTCTTCCCAACGTTTCTATTGGTCCATTACATATATACACAACATATCTTCCAAAATTTGGTGTGTTCTTTTTGTCTTCCCATCTATCTCAGGGTGATACATTGTACTAAATTTCAGTTGTGTTCCCAAGGATTCTTGGAAACTGGTCCAAAATTGTTTTATAAACACCGATCCTCGATTGTATATGATCCTTCTTGGTACCCCATGTAATCTCACAATCTCGCTGAAAACAAAATCTAGCTATGTCTGGTGCCTGATACATTGTACGTACAGGAATAAAATGTGCACTCTTCGTCAGAGTGTCAACTACAATGAAAATTGACTCGTGTCTCCTTGTTGGCAGTGTCAAATGTAACGAACCTCCTCGTTACGACAACCATTCTAGTATGCAGGTGCAATTTTTTTTATTTTTTTTTTTCTCCTTTGTTTTAAAGGTGTGTGTGTATGTGTACAAGGAAGCAACAACAACCCATTCGTCTCTGCATCGCCACCCGACGACGAATACGACGAAACCAAGGATGAACATAAGAAGATGACCATATCACCTCCTTTCTAATTACAACAACATTAACATAAATATAGGTCATATATTCCAACTCTAATCTTGCCATCATGTTTATAAGGTAAGAACAACAAAAATTCCTATTCACCAAGATATTACAACTAGGAAATTTATAAAACAAATATTCCATGACATCGGTATGCCATACCATTTTTCCTTACCTATAACAATACAATTTTCATCATAAGTCTATTATTTGGAATGAACCAATAATTCATAACTATTACATACCAACACCCCTTTTTGTAATCACTACAAATTACAATATACATCACAACAAGGGGAATCACATTTAAATATACAATTAATTATTCATCAAACATAATAGCACAAACCCCAAACAACTTATCAAAAATTTATAAATTTACCTTGAGACAAATGCAACAAGATTATATGAATGGTTTCAACACCTCAACTATGTTAATCACTTACATGTTTCCTACTTCTCATTCATGTATTGTATACAGTTACTCAATTCCAAAAGCATCAACAATGATAACTAAGACTTCCCTATAATAGTAACAAAATAAGCATTCATAGGTTTTTAGTATTTAGATTTCCTTCCACAATAATAAGCAAGACTTCCCTATGATATGATTGTAACAACATATAAACATTTATATATTTTTAATAATTAGAATTCTTTAGTAGATTATGAGGAAACTATTCCCTTTGAGTTCAACCAACCAATATAATTAAAATCTATAATAGCATAACTATAACCATATGCATAACAATACCAATAATTTAATATGCATAAAAAAATTGAAATATGCGAAACGATACCCAATAAGCAATAAAATTTCTATGATGACAAGCCAATCATGCAATAGAATTGATTATTAGTATCAGGCCACAGCAATTTGATACCATACCTTTCCATTATTACTAATGCTATCCCACGCGGTCATTAGCATTGATTTTACAACATATACATCGCTATCATCCATTAACATTCAATTAACAGGCAGTAAAAGTGCAATTTGACAGCAACCTTATCGTAGCAATTTTAACAATATTACCTTGCGAATTAAACAATATCAACATGTGATTTGAACGATATCAAACCGCGAATTTAAACGGCGAGTTAACTGCGAATTGAACAATATCAATATTAAACAATATCAACTGCGAATTAAACTGCGAATTAATTGTGATTTAAACAATATCAATTGCGAATTAAACTGCGATTTGAACAATAACGATATCAGAATGTGAATTAAACAATATCAACTGCGAATTGAACAATATCTCGACAGCGAACCACTAGCAACCAGACTGCATGAATTCTGGGATGAAAAGGAATTAGGCAGCAAATCAAGGGGCGGTTATCAGAACGACGGATATCTCGGCAAAGGAATTCGTGGGCATGGTGATGATGTAATCCAACTCAGGTTTGAGTTGGTTGAATCCGGTTGGGTTTACCCTAGATGCGCAACGAACACTCGCGCACGTGCAGAGAGTCAACCACGACAACGCTACGAATTTGGGGTCGGAACTGTGCGGGTCATCTCTTCCGATTCGGCAAGAAACGTAAAAATTTCGCAGAGGATAAAGGGTCTAGTTCGAGTGGTAAGGCTCAAGGACAGGCAGTAAAACTGACGGGAAATTGCAGAGAACAAACAGTAAAATAAAACAAATTTAGCAGGAAATGCCGAAGGGACCCTAATGTTTAAAGACAGTTAAGCATTACCTTACAAGGGTATATAAATCTTTATTGCTCGGTTGATCGAAATTTCACCTTTCCTTAACAGTTCCGAGATTTAAAATGGAGAAAGATAAACATTGATCGCTGGTTGGTCAAGCATAAGTCACTAAACCGAAATCTCAGTTTACTCTACCAATTATTGGTCATACTTACACTCTTCGAGTGAAGAACCTACCTCCCATCTGGGCATTATTCTGAATCCGCTTTACCAAATCCAAAACAACAGAAAGACTAATCCTTGCAGTTTAGAGGGTGGAGATTTAAAAAGGAAGCACGCAATATCTTAAGACAAATGTGGCAGCCTGTGTTTATGTAGAAGGTAGAGTAAATTACCTCCTTCATTAGGACGGAATGCGGTGACAGTTGGAAATATAACACAGAACATAATTACAACGACATGCCCCTTTTGTTTTTGTTTTTCTTTAAAAACGCCCACAGCCCAAGAGACATTCAGAACAATATTAATAAGAAATCGCACAGTCCTTAAGCAGTGATAAATAAATGTACCCAATCCAGAACGGTGTACGCCTACCAGAATTTCAATCAAGACGCAGAGGAAAATCACCCAAAAACGCAGAAATTTTACATTAGTAACGCAGAGAAAAAAAATTTACAACGCAGAGATTAAAGACCATCTTTCAGTAGGCGAATCCGATAGAACCAAGTTTTCCGGCAAGGGTTAATTACACGGTTGTTTATAAAAATTATAGCGCAGCATCCGCTGAATCAACCAAGAGGTTCCACAAGCTCTTTTTTTTTTTTTCACAAAATTGATTCTATGCTAATCGTCCAGGAAAATGACAGATGCATCAACCATTATTAAATTTCAATGCCATTTCACCTTTCCAATAACAGTTGGATCACATCAGTTTTAGTGCTTTCTATTCTACCTTTGCCTTTTTTTTTTCCTGCCTTGAATGATGTCCGCACCTCGACCGAAGTCCCACGCTCCTTATCGCTCCTGCTTGCCGACTGTGGAACGCTCACTGGTACCTCCCAGCCAATCGCTAGGGGTACTCTGCTTCCCCCTTAGCCCCCCGAGCTACAAAGGGGCCACACAAGAACCAGAGATAGACTAGCATCTCAGCTCGCCTCCACGGCTGAGCTACCACTCCAACACAGCTGAGATAAACCCAAATCCTCACAAGCAACCCGTCAAGCCACAATTCCCCAGCGTATGTTACGCTCACCGTTTTATATCTCTTCTTCCTTCCTTTCCCCTCCTTTTATAGAATTTTGAGACTGACCTAAATTCCTAAATCATTAATTAATTAATTTTTAATGACAACCTTCTAAACGTTCTCCACCGTCCAAGTGTCACTCATCCCTATGGTTCTCCAAAATTAATTTCTTTTTAATATTTAAGAGACTCAATTCCCTCACTTCCTCAAAAATCACTCCTTAAATTACTCCTTAATTTACTCCTTAATCACTCCTTAAATTACTCCTTAATTTACTCCTTAATCACTCCTTAATTTCTAGTCTCTTTTATTCTATTATTAATTCTCTCTTGTTATTTTTATTTTTGAACCCAAAAGATAAATGTGGTTTTTAATCTTTTCAATATATTTTAAATTCCTAGCTTTTATACTCCCACACTTTAATAAATTTTATTTCTTCTTTATCATTTAAAGGCCAGGGTTTTCACTTAATTTAATTCCCTCATTACTTTTCCCCCTTTACTTTTAAGAAGACTTTAATTAACACCTAGGAGGGTTTTAGTTTACGCCGTAGGTTTATTTTTGTAGAATCTTTTCTTAGGGCTTGTCAAATTTAACTTAGAGATGTTTTAATTTAGATTTTGATTTGAACAGGGTGACAATTTAATTAGGGGAGTCATTTTAAGATTTTATCAGGCGTTAAGGTCTTAGGTCATCTAGGTTGTCTCATCATCATCATCCATGTGACGTGCCCTTCAGGATGCACTATGTGCTCCAACGATACCACTCACCTCGTTTGCTTCTGTTGCACGACGTGCCCTTCAGGATGCACCACGTGCTCCAAGGATGCCACTCACTGACTTGCATTTCTTTGCGCGATGTGCCCTTCAAGATGCACCATGTGCTCCAAGGGTGCCACTCGCTAACTTGCCGGATTGGTAGACTCTATAACCCCTGGAGTCAAAACTCCGCCAGGTGAACTTGTGGGAGACTAAGGGCTCTAAGGAATAAGGCCCCCGCCTTATTGCGCACCCCTTAGAATCATCGTGAGCGACTGTTGCAGTCTGCCCTCACGGCATCATGGATCCTCTCGAACTAGGTAATCATTAACCTACAGTTCGAGCCACAGCGGGAGTGCTAGTAGGCTGTGGCAGGGCTGTTGTCCACCCCTCTCCCTCAATATCTCTGGAACTCATGTGTGGCCCCTTTCCTCCATATGTGAGTCTGGTCCGCAAGCTATCGTCAGCCTACATCATCAACCATCATGTCATATCATGTCAACAACATATCATAAAATCAATAGCATATCATCATAACAAAACAATATCACCGTAAATGAAATGACCCAAATAGCCCACTCCCTGACTCAATCCAGAGTCCAAGGGAGTTCCACCGATGCCTCTGCATCCTCAAGGTCCAAAACCCTACACACTCAATGAAACTGAGTCAGCAGCACCTGTCTACATCAATGTACTAAAAACATCCTGTCATATATCTTAACGCATCATAATGAAGGAAAAAGTTTTATCATCATAAAAATCCAGATCACTTGCGAGCAAGTGTCCTCAAAGAATAAGTTTGGTAAGTGTGCCAGAGCGGGATGTTACAAATTCCATCAAAATGACCTCCCATTTTGATTCTGGAATAACGTGTGGTTGTTGTAAACTTGTCGGATGTCTATGTCAAGCTTTCACTTGCTAACATTCTAGACCTCTCGCCACATTACTAACTATGTCGACTTTCATTCCTGTCCAGAAGAATAAAGGATTAAGGTCTCTCTTCATCTTCGTGACTCTCAGATGAGCCATGTACACTATGTGATGCGCTTCACTTAAGATTAGGATTCTTAATTCGTCATTAGGCGGTACATAAATATTGTTTTTATACCTCATCAATCCATCATTGTCCAATGTATAACCTTCAAACTTTGGTACCCTCATGGTATCTCGTCCAATATTTTTTTTAACCTCCTTGTACTAGTCATTGTCGATGTATATAGCTAGAATCCTTTCTTGAAGATTCAACTGAAGAGGTATTATCGAGACTACGCATGGCCTTCGACTCAACGCATCAACCACTATGTTCGTCGTACCTTTTATGTAAGTAATTTCGAATTCATATTCACTATGTAGTTCTGACCAACATCTCTGTCGTGCATTCAAGTCACTCTGCATAAATATGTGTTGTAGTCCATGTGATCTGTCTTTAGTTTGAATTTTCATCCAATCAGATAGTGCCTCCAAACTGTCAAGGCATAAATAATGGCCAATAACTCCAGATCATGTGTTGCGTAGTTCTCCTCATGCTTTTGTAATTTTCTTGAGATGTAAGTGATCCCTCGATTGCCTTGCATCAATACTCTGCCTAAACCTTCATTGGACACGTCTGTGCACACCGAGAATTCCTTGTCCATGTCGGGGACTTTTAGTATCGTCGTTGCTGTCAACAACTCCTTGAGCCTTTGAAATGCTTTCATACATTTCTCGGTCCATAAAAGCTTCTTGTTTTTCTTCTACAAAATACATTTTCTCTATTAATTACCCCTCTCCACGCTCATATAATACATTTTATCTATTAATCCAGCCCTCCACCCTCCCTCATAAGGTGGGGGGGGGGGAATTGATAGAGAAAATGTATAATACATTTTCTCTATTAATCCCCCCCCAACCCTCATATAATAAATTTTCTCTATTAATCCAACTCTGACCCTCATATTCCATGATTGGATTTTCTATCTTCGAAAATCCTTCGATGAACCGTTGGTAATATCCTGTTAAACCCATAAAGTTGCATACTTCTTGTATGTTTGTCGGTGCAGGCCATTCCATAATAGCCTATACCTTCATTGGATCCATAGTTATACCTTCACCAGATATAACGTGCCCCAAATAATGAATCTTTGATTGATAAAAAGAACATTTTGACAGTTTCATGTATAATTGTTTTCTCATAAACATTGTAGTACTAAGCTTAAATGTTCTTCATGTTATTCTGTCATCCGAGAATATATCAATATGTCATCAATGAATACTTGAAAAAACTTGTCCAAGTATTCTTGGAACACACCATTCATCAAAATCATGAATACCCCTGAGGCATTTGGCAGTCCAAATGGTAAAACTGTAAACTCATAGTGTCTTAACCTCTTCTTAAATGTAGTTTTAGGAATATCCTCCTCTTTAATTCGTAACTGGTAATATCTTGATCTCAAGTCAATCTTTGAAAACATCGTCGCCCCTTTCATTTGATCAAACAAATCATTCATTATTGGAAAGAGATATTGGCTCTTGATCGTCGCTTTGTTCAGTTGACGTTAATCAATACAAAGTCTCCACGATCCATCCTTCTTCCTTATGAAAATAACAGGCACGCCCCAACGTGACACACTTGGACGTATAATTCTCAATTCCAACAACTCCTTCAATTGAATTTTCAACTCCTGTAACTCAAGCATTGACATCCAATAAGGACTTCTTGCTATCGGTTCAGTTACAAGTTTCAAGTCGATTGTAAACTTCAAATCTCTTTTGGGTGACAAACCTGGTAACTCTTATGGAAACACGTCTGCAAAATATCATACTACTGGAAGGTTTTCTAATCCCTTTGCCTCACCCTTTTCATTTAGAGATAAGATTTCATATGACTTACATCCCTTGCGCATGCTCTTTTGTAGCTATAGGGAATAAAAGAACCTGAAGGACACTCTCTAGTTTCTTCCTACAATGACTCTTCTCTGTCCCACATCATCTTCTAGGCTTAAATGTTTCATCTTATAGTTGAGTATCGCATCATGCGATTTCAACCAGTCCATACCAATCACGATGTCATAAGATCCTAATATTGTGATAGATAGGTTGGCCTTCATTACAAAATATCCCAAGTTAATGCTACAGTCTATAACCTTTCCTCCAACCTTCTATTTGGCACCCAAAGCCATTTCCATGTATCTAAATTTGTCCTACTCGACTGCCTTTACCTTAATTATTTTTAGTGCCACACTAGAGATAAAGCTTTCTATAGCACTTGGATCTATCCAAATACTAAAATTTTGGTCGATGATTGTACCTGATGTCTTCAGCATAGTGGACTAGTGCTCGACGTGGAGGTTATTCACCATTGCATGAATCTAGTGGACCTTTCCCAAATCTCCCACTATAGTGTGTCTTATTCATCCGACCACTCTGACCTTCTCAATCGAATAGTATTGTTGGTAATGTGGCTCTCCATATGTCCAACACCTGGTCTTCGGTCCAGTACTCCT
Source organism: Picea engelmannii (assembly GCA_009831015.1). Classification (NCBI taxonomy): domain Eukaryota; kingdom Viridiplantae; phylum Streptophyta; class Pinopsida; order Pinales; family Pinaceae; genus Picea; species Picea engelmannii. The sequence continues at coordinate 461,836 of ML781587.1, read as the reverse complement.
AGTCCCCAAAGTAGAGGTAGCTACACTACCATCCTGAGATCCGGGTCTGTTCTGATGAACATGCCTAAACTGTTGTTGTTGCAGGTGATACTGGTGCTGATGAAGTGGTCCACTGTAAGGATTCCTCTACTGAGGAACTGATCATCATGGTGTCGTGAACATGGGTCCTATAGACGTATCTAGATACCCTGATGTCTGTCTGACTAGTGTTTGATGTTGCTACACTCCTGAGGTTGTTTGTCTAGTTGGTCTTGTAGGAATACTACCTTGACCCCCGTTGGCCAGCTCTTCCTCCACTATGAGGGGCTTCTGGACTTAATCTTGCAACATCTGAGCCATTAGGATCCTCACCTTCACACGAATGATGAATTTAAAGTTGAACACAAAATTTTTGACCTTTATCTTCTTTGTGTTCATATGTGGAGCATACTAAAAAAACTCCATAAATATGGCCTCATACTCTGGCACTATACGAACACCCTGTCATAAGGCATTGAACTCATTGAGATGGCGCTCAATGAATTCCTATGAAAAATACATCTCCTGCAACTGTTCCTTAAATAGTTCCCATGACACATCTTCGACAGTCATGTTTAGTTGAGGTAGGAGCGTCTTCCACCATAGAAGAGAGTTTCCCCTCAGCTGAAATACCGCCATGTAGACCTTCTTGTTGGAGGTGTAGTCACGAAGTGCAAAGCACATCGCCATGTTCTCCAACCATGCTTCAGTGGTTGAGCCATCCGTGGAACCCATGAACTTAGGAAACTTCACCTTCTTGAGTTCTCTGTGAATGCTACCACTTCCAGCTGGAGTGCGCTGTGAAACCTCATTGGGTACATGCGCCATGGCATCATCTCTATCTAGTCAGTTAATCAAGGCCTCTGACATCCTCTTAAAGGACCTCATCAAACCAACCACATCTCCTACTGCAACCTGCTCCTGCCCAATGACTTGTTCTTCTCCTTGGGGGTTAGACCCCTCTGGCGTGAGTGCTATTAGAGGCGTCGCACCTCCTCCCCTAGCACCACATCATCTACCTCCACGATGTCCTCTAACCATGATTACCTGCATGGACAAATTCTAATTTCAATTAGTGATAAGTTATTAATCAAGTGTTTAATACAGTGGAAGGTGTAATAATCCTAAGTTGCATGGTTGAACCTGCTCTGATACCATATGTAACAACCCCTCTATTACGATAATGAATAGCGATGTACAAAATGTAAATATATTTGTTTTTTTCAATAGGAAATTAAAATCGTCACAACATAATTAATAGCATCACAAGCGACACATCATCATAATTAATAACAACACAAAATCAACACGTCGTCATAATTAATGTCTCAGGACTGGCGATTGTTCTGAGGAACATGGAGGTATCTAATTCTCTTATCCAATCCTAGTATAACCATCAATCCTAGAATTCAACATCAATATTTAAGAATAATCTCTTGCTCAAGAATTGAACAATTCAACGTAGTACGCTCTATTTATCAGTAACACCATCCTCGTATGAACGAATAAATCATGTAAATCAATAAACTTCAACTTGAAACATAACCATCATAATTAAATTCTAAATCCCATAATCAAATTATCATACAATCAAGACTATTTCACAACCTATAAATCAAAATATTTCATCACTAGTCCTATAGTTTTTCTGTTACTCCGCCATATAAAGTAATTCTACCAATGTTACAATAATTTTAATTTTAATGCATCGACAATATATTATCATATTAATTAAACTTACCAACTAATCTCAAAATCCTATAATTCTAATTAGTAGGAGCTATAACTAGAAAGTTGCAATTATATCCATATATTTACTATCCCAATAGTTATAATAATGAAGGGTTCACTTATTTATAAGTAATTCTTATCGCTATTATATGATAAACTAAGAGAATATAATTAGCCTCTTTTGCAAGGTACCTTTATATTTCACTCCATACAAGATTATGATATCCGAACTTTAATATATGTACGAACTTTAATATATGTAATGATAAGTCAAGAGGATCATATTAATCCATATACACATTGGGATGAGTTATTACAGAATCCACTCTATGTATATGATTACACATTGGGAGGAGTTATTACAAAATCCACTCTATGTATATGATGTCAATAAACAAAGCATCAAGGTATAATAAAAAGAAGTGTAATTTATGCCCTTAAGAAGATTTAATAGATTAATTATTTTAGTTATGTAGGTCACCTATCTATCCATTTATAAAGTAAAAGGGAGTCTAATTGTAAAGCAATTTACCAAGCAATCAACTGCTTTATACATCCATTTAAAAAGAACTTAGAGGAAATATAAATCATATTAATAAAATTAGGATTCAACTACTATATGTATCCATTGGAAGGAATTATAACAAAACCACAATCATTCCATACCATACTAATAAATTGACATGTGTACCTTTGTTAATTTAAGTGTGTTTAAACTTGTGGATTGCTCTTTATGTGGGGCATTTTTTTTTCCATCAAGACAGTGTCAACAAATTTACCTAACCCTTCATGAATCCTTCCTTAAGAGTCATTATCTAGACCTTTAAGGGACTGATCCTGGGTATGACAGTTAACGGTGGAACCTCCAGCCTCAAGGATCTGGATTCTGATCCATCCTTCGATCCTGCACAAGATTTTATCGCTCCACACACTTTCTTGACACAAGAAAACGAGAGATTTAAGTTTCTTTTGTAGAGAAATATCTTTCCAACCCTTTTTGAAGTAGCTTCCACTAGTCATAATTGGGCTAACACCCATATCTAGAATTATGGGAAACCATTCAATTCGGATGCCTTTGGCTTACAAGATGCAAATGGGAATCTCTCTAATTGAATAGTGAGTGCAAGGAGACATGATGTATTTAATTAATATGCAATAAAGAGTACGAACTTGCTGTTACACACAGGCCTGCCTTACAACTTCTTGGTGCCAGTAAACCTATTGTAGTTGTGCGCTTCTGCCTTGTCATTTTCACTCTTCATGCAACACGATCAGGTAATCTCCTTGGTTATTGCAGCCTACATATGTATTTGTTTATCTTCTAAGGATTTGGGATGAATACTTTGTCATTGTGTTGGATGAGGATTGCAGATGCTACATTCAAACTTCCATATCGTATGGTCTTTGCTATAGCAACATTGAATTCATTGTACGTTTATATTACCGAAAGCAACTCCCCTATTGCAATCATGGCAGGACTTCAATATGCATCCATAACAGACATTGCATGGTACGTCATTTTCTTAAATTCCGTTGCCAATTGTAGGTTTATCTCCTGCTGTTATGGGATATTTTTTCGCCTTTTTCCTTTTATGACCAAAGAGTCTGTTCCAGGTCATCTGATGCAAGGTTTCTTGCGGTCTGATCCCAAGATGGCTACTGTATAGTAGTATAATTTGAGAATGGAGATCTTGGGTCATCCGCAGCCATTTCTGGTACGAAATTTCTTTTGCCGTCCTAAATGACATTAGCGTTTGTTTTCTCAATGTTAATATATTCAAGCCAAAACATAGATGGTAGAAGTGATGTATTACATATACAGCTTAGTTTTTTTTTATCCCACCTTTCTACTTTGAACACAAAATATTATTTTTAGTTTATCATGATTTCGTTCCTTTTAATATCTATAGACAGGGGTTACAAAACTAGAAGTTCCTATACAGGAAGATCTTTACACACGGAAAAATTCCATCGAAGCCATTTTTCCGCGCAGGGTCAGTAGCCAATTTTGATTAACCATCAACTTAATACACAGGAAATTGCCAAGATCCGCCAATGATCTCATACTCTTGGAAATGTAATAACATATATCTTACAAATTGTATCCTTGCATTCAACAATAATCACTAAATGATTGATCAATCATGGACTAAATTTTATTAAATAAAAACTATAACAGTATGTAAAACCCATAGGTATCCAAAACAATACCATAACGAGAATTTATAATTGGGTTAAGAAATGCTAAATTTTATACAGAACATATATCGATCATAGAATTAAATCCACTACAACCTCTATGTAATCATAGAACAATACCGTAACCCACGAAGCTTGGGTTGACTTCTGTACAAGTTCTTGTGCATGATTTCTTTTCTCGCTTGCTAATTGTTGAGATTTCACTGATACCTCCCAGCCAATGCTAGGGGTACTCTTCTTCCCCTTTATCCCCCCAAGTCGCAAAGGAGCCACGCACACAAAACTAGGCTCCTCTAGCTCCCAGCTTGCCTTGCAAGGTAGATCCACCACTCTCTCCCAAGCTGGGTATCTCAACTCTTACAAGTAAAACTAGTCAAAAATAATTAGACATCATAACTTTACCATAACATGTGTGTTTTTTTTTCCCATATTGACCATTTGCTTTATAGGAATTTTCTCACTGACACATCACCACTTGCACAAATCATTTTTGTTTTAATTAATTAATTTAGAATTATTCCTCCTCACACTTGTCACCCTCTCCCCCAAGTTGCACAAATAATTCCATATTTTATTTTAATTAAAAGTCAATTTCCCACACATTTCTCAGATGCGTTCCTTAAATCACTCTTGGTTGTCCCTTTAAATCACTCCTGGTGTCTCTTTATTCCCCACATTTATCAAATTGCAAGCATGTGCCTTATATCAAATCTTTAAATATATTTCACCTTTTCTTAATTTTTAACTTGATTTACTTCATTCCTTTTTTATTTAAGTTATAATTTAGTTTTAGTCTTCTTACCCAACTTATACTTAGGATTAATTTTTGAATAGGCTTAGTCTTTCATTTGGGACTTGTAAGTAATAAATTGTTCATTAATTATTCATATCTGACAAGGTCTAAATATTTTCAAGGTTTACAATTATTCTTTCAAGGTTTTCTAGGCCACCTAAACTCATTGACTCAAGTTTTGTTTACATGACATGCCCTTCAAAATGCACTCCATGCTCCAAGGGTGCCACTCGCCCTTGATTGGTTTTGGTAGTTGTCCAACCCTTAGAGTCAACACTCCATTCAAGTGACCTTGTGAGAGACTAAGGGATTTTAAGGAATAAGGACTTCGCCTTATTGCGTGCCCCTTAGAATCTTCATGAGAAACTATCTCATCCATCACGACATCGTGGACCTCTCAAACTAGGTAATCGTTAACCTACAATTTGAGCCACAACGAGAGTGCTAGTAGGCTGTGACAGGGATGTTGCAACACCTCTCCCTCAATATCTGGTTTCTGTGCATGGCCCCTTTACTCCTTATGTGAGTCAAATTAGCAAGCATTTGTCAGCCTTCATTTATTAACAAAACACTGTCACTGATCCATACACAAAATCATACTATACTCAATCACATGTCACATATGCATAAATGAAATAATCAAACCAATACAATCCACTCCCTAACTCAATCTCGAGTCCAAGAAGGTCTATTTATGCCATCGGCATCCACAATCTATCAAGCGTGTTGCGCACTCAGGGAAAACTCATCAATAACATATGTCAATACATATATATCAATAACGTTAAATCACAACCATCAACATCATCATAAAAATCCATAAGAGAAACACATAACCATGTACTATAACCGGATATCTTGCATGCAAGTGTCCTCAAAGAATAAGTCAATAACATGTGTTCTCAAGAGTGAGATGTTACAAATGGAACGTGCATGTGTATTAATCTAATGAGAACTATTTGTTGAAACATATTGAATTATTTGCAAGAGATGTCTTTTTCGTGGTTGCACCTGTAGACAACACTGAAAACGTGAAATATTATTTGATGTGATGCGTAGAAGGAAATATGAGGTTATTAGAAGATTTTGATGATAATGGTTTTATATATGAAAGATGATCCATCGTATTGAAAGACTATTTTTTCAATAAACCCATCAAACCGATAGTCATGTTCAATTTCAAGACTATCAGTCGGATGTCATAAGTTGTCAATATAGTCATTTAGTATGTGTAGCGTGCATAAAATTAATAGAGGTTCAATCAAGGAAAAAAACAAAATTTAGAAAATGGAAAATGTCATGAGCTGATCATGAATGAATAATTGAAGATGACATACCATTACAATTTCTCTAAACAAGTGACATACATTCCATAATTTTTTATTTTGCATTAAAAGTATAGATATTTATGGATATGTAGAATTCTTGAATCATCTTGTTTAGTTTACTTTCATGGTCCATTCAAATAAGGAACTATATTTTTTATCTGAATTGTAACTTACCGAACTTTATTTACAATTTTGTTCATAAAACTAGATATAAACTGGTCAATTCAAAATTATTAAATATTTGGGTCCCCATATATCCTTTGGACCACTTAAAGGATGACATGACATGCTCTGCATTTTATAGTCATGCCCCAAATTCGTTCTTATTTGGTTTTTAATACCATGTTCTTTCGAGTAAGGTTATTTTTAATGAAATGTTTGTCATGTACTAATATATTAAACACAATTTCACGTGTGAGGGAAGATTCTCCTTAACTCTCTTTTATGTTCATTCATGTAAGTGTGTTTCCTAATAAATGTATGAAATAAAATGACAAAGTTGAAACGAAATGGAATTTTAATTTCAAAGTTGAAATGGATTTATGAAATTTGTTTGCTCTCCAAACACTGACATGAAATGAAATTATCCATTTATGAAACTTATTCTAGCCAACAAACATAATGAATGGACACTCTTTTTTTATAAGATAAATAAAAGAAATGGATATAGGAATTTCCTCCTCAAGGGAGTATTGAAATTCAATATCCATATCTACTTCCAGGTTGGTTTGTATTGTACAAAAATATTCAAATTGAACCGTGATGTTTATGTATAAATAGGGCACTCCAAATAAAAACTTGTTTTCACCCTCAACCTTCTTAATTTATCACATAGATTAAGTTCAAATTCTTCATACTCTATTGTCTTTGTATCATATAGATTATATATCCTTGAAATTCTCACAATGTTTTAATAATAANTTAATCCTTTAAACCAAAATGTATATTCTTTTACTTATTCAACCATGTTCATTTGTTCATCATCAATATATTTTTGTATCATAAGTATTAACATTCATAAGTGCATAATAAACAATAACAAACACATCCACACAATGCACAATACACCAATATTTATGTGGACACCCAATGTGGGAGAAAACAACATAAAGATTTTCTTATATGTCAAGAATTACATTCAAGGAAGTACCAACTTCCAATTCTCAGCTACAACTGGAAGGAGGCTATGACCCCATAGTTTCTTAAGCTACAATCTGAAGGAAGCTCCAACTCTCCAATTCTCTGGCTACAACCCCCTATGTTCTCTGGCTACAACCACCTATCCTTTCCCCGCCCAACCACTCTGAAATATAAGTAGAATGATGGAACCACTGTCACACTGTCACTCGGACATATATTATTGTAAACCTATACTAGTCTGTGCCACTGACCTGTAACCAACTTGTACTTGTGCCTTGCCTATAACAACAAAACTAAATACACCAACAACATGTACCAATACTCTCCTCAATATACCATATCTAATAACATATATATCATACCCAAAATCACAAGAATATGAATCAAACCATGTGCCAACAAAGAACATCAATCATGTACATCAACCATGTACATCAACACTATACAAAGATAACCAACAACATGTACCAATTATGTATCAACAACAAACCAAACCATTCCTCAACAATATGTATCAAGATCACCATGTACTTCAAGTATGTATCTCATCCATGTTCCCAATCATATACCTCTACCATATACCAATAACATACACCAAGATAACCTACAAGATACCTCTAGAAATGCACCACACTCTCCATAAATCAAATACCATAAATCCTCACATCAAACATGTGCTACAACCTCACTGTTATATAAACTCTATCTATACCAATAACTTCAGTAACATACCTCAACCAAAATCCCTCAAACATGTACTAATACTAAAATTCAATAGATCTTCCTCAGATCAACTCTACAACAAGCCCTAAACTTCCAAGAGGGTATCCAATAGATTTACAAGGAAAACCCTAAACCAGATTCATAGATTTAACACTACACATATGAAAACCATACCTTTTTCTTCTTGTAGCATTCTGTTGCCGCGAATTTGTTCCCGCAATTTTTTTCCCGCACTTTTTATGCCATTTTTCTGCCGCACTTTTTCTGTTGCACTTTTCCTGCCACGATTTTTTTGTTGCACTTTTCTTGCCATGATTTTTCTACTGCACTTTTTCGACCGCAATTTGTCTGCCTTAGCTCAAAAAAACTCGGGTCCCTTACCCATGCCTTTATGCTACTAGACTTCTCCAAGGGTTGACATCAATCACTAAGGGTTGAAATCAATCTACAATATCATTCTCCAAGGATTGAACTCAATGATAGCCAACAGTCCATACCGATTGTCCATCAACCTAAGCCAACTATTAACAAGTTCAATATCCATATATTGATTTGTATTGGTACAAAAAGATTCACATTGTACCTTGATGTCTATGTACACATAAGGAACCAAAAAAAATGGTTTTCACCCTTCCTTTATGTCTATGTACATATCCTTGAACTTATCACAATGTTTTAAAAATAGTCTATCTCATTACATTCCAATGTAATTTTCATAATTTAAGTTTTTGTATCAATTTTTTTTTAAATTATAATCAACTTAAAGATAATTTTGTTTTTTAACTTCAAGAGATTTACGATTAGTATGTAAGTTAAATTTCCCTTATAAATTTCATTTAACAAATTATATTTTACATTTAGTTGCGATTTAAAATTTGTTTCGTATCTATATTTACTTTAATCTTAAGACCCCTTTGAAAGTTTTCACTTGTGTTCTTAACACTTCATCTATTAAATATTCAATGGACTTCTGTTAAATATTCAATGAAATTTCATGATATTTAACTAAATAGATCATGAATTTTTCCAATTTTTATATGATTAGAGTATGGTAATTTATCTTTAATTTTGATTAAATTGATTAGATTGTGTTAAAATCTAGATCATTTTTTTTTTTTTTATTTAACATTGATTCTAAGTTGATTAAGTTGTGTTAATCTAAATAATGTTAGATTTTCAATAATTTTGATATACTTCAAAATAACATATGAAAAAGTTATTAACATATCCAAATTTCTAAACCTACAAACTTTCCCAAAGTTCCACGTTTATGACAATAATTTTTTAAACATTGTTGAATAGTCATGTAAAACTAAACAAAAAATAAATTTACAATTCTCCACAAAAGATAAAATATGAAAAAACATAATGCATGTGACAATAATGTTTTTTAAACATTGTTGAATAATCCATAAAACTAGACACAAAATACAACAAAATGGAAAATAGTCAATAAAACATAACTAAATATTTCTTGATAAATAAATCATGTTTAATTTGAGCACCATCATGTAGACTATCAATTGTCCTTTCACCATCATAAACAATATAACTTGGATTTAGAAAAATATGTACCATGATCCATATACCAAAACATTTTTTCAATATATATATATATATATATATATATATATATATA
>ML781587.1:412896-428772 GCA_009831015.1 Picea engelmannii | reverse complement strand
GAAGATCCTTCTAGAAGCAGAAGCTTCTATTAGGTCTTCTTACATCCGCCTTATTCTATTTTATTGAAAGGTCTTATTAATATTGACCTTTATTACATCCGAATACATTGATCTACCTATGTGTGGGTTAGGACCTTAACAATCAAGAACCAACCAGACATACAACAGGGCATCAAGGTACACCTAGAGGAAGGGTGTTCATGAAACCACTGGGACAGAATCTTCAATAGATAACTCCTTACAAAGGATCAAAACAGTAATAACATCGATTGCAGTAGAAATTTAGGCTTGTTCAGCAGAATAGACCAGAATCACAGGCTGTTAGACCAACAACTTCTACTTCGGGGACTAGGAGCACTGGACCGAAGAATGGATGTTAGACATGTGGTGAGCCAAATTACAAGTGAGACTATCCGATTGAGAAGGCCAGAGCGGCTGGATCATCAAAACCCACTACATTTAGAGATTTGGGCAAGGCCCACAAGATACATGCAACAGTGAACAACTGTCAGGATGAGCATCAATCCACTGTGTTAGAGACATCGGGTATGATCGAGGTGCTACAGACAACTTCATCTCTAGTGCAACACTGAATATAATTAAGGTACAGGAAGTCAAGCAGGATGAGTTCAAGTACGTGGAGATGGAATCAAGTTCCAAACAAAAGGTTGGAGGAAAGGTTACATGTTGTAGCCTTAGAATGGGAGACTTTGTAACAAAGGTATATATTTGTGTCACGGTACTAGGATCTTATGACATAGTGATTGGTATGGATTGGTTGGAATCGCATGATATGATACTTAAATGTAAGACAAAATGGTTAAGTTTGACGGATGATTTGGGACAAAGTAGAGTAATTGTAGGAAAAAACCAGGGAGTGTCCTTGAGGTTCATTTATTCCCTACAATTGCAGAAGAGTATGCAAAAGGGATGTAGACTATATGCAATCTTAGCACTGAATGAAAAGGGTGAGACAGAAGGAATATAAAATTTTCCTATAGTGCAAGAGTTTGCAAACATTTTTCCAGAGGAGTTACCCGGTTTACCATCTGAAAGAGAGTTGGAGTTTACAATAGACTTGAAACTGAGAACTAAACCTATTGCAAGAGCTCCTTATTGGATGTCAACACCTGAATTGCAGTAGCTGAAAATGAAATTGAAGGAGTTGTTGGACTTGGAACTTATTCATCCAAGTGTGTCACCTTGTAGTGCAACAATTATTTTTGTAAGGAAGAAAGATGGATCATGGAGAATTTGTATTTACTATCATCCATTGAACAAAGTGACAATAAAGAACCAGTATATGTTGACAATAATAGATGATTTGTTTGATCATATGGAAGGGGCGACGGTATTTTCAAATATTTAATTGAGATCAGGATATCACCAATTGGGGATTAAGGAAGAATATATCCCTAAGACCACTTTTAAGATGATATTTGGAAACTATGAATTTAGAGTTTTACCGTTCGGATTGACAAATGTCCTAGGGGAATTCACGAGTTTGATGAATAGGGTGTTCTGTGAATACTTGGATAAGTTTTTTCAAGTTTTTATTGATGACATACTGATTTATTCTCAGATGAAGGAAGAGCATGATGAACACTTTAGGTTGGTCCTGCAGTGCTTAAAAGAAAACAAACTGTACGGGAAGCTATCAAAATGCTCTCTTTACAAATCTAAGATTCACTACTTGGGACATATCATATCCGACGAAGGTATCGTTGTGGATCCAAAGAAAGTGGAGGATATTATGGAATGGACATCACCGACAAACATATGAGAAGTATGCAATTTTATGGGTTTAGTAGGATATTACCGATGATTTGTCGAAGGATTTTCAAAGATAGAAAAATTGATCACGCAATTGCAAAAGAAGAACAAGAAGTTCTTGTGGACTGAGAAATGCATGGAAGAATTTTAAAGGTTCAAGGAGTTTCTGACGACAACATCGATACTAAAAGTCCCCCACATGGACAGGGATTTCTTAGTATGCACAGACACATCCAAGGAAGGGTTAGGAAGAGTTTTGATGCAAGACGGTCAAGTGATTGTTTACATTTCACGGAAATTGAGAAGGCATGAAGAGAACTATGCAACACATGACTTGGAGTTATTAGCTATTGTTTATGCCTTGAGAGTATGGAGAAATTATTTGATTGGACAAAAGTTTGAATTAAAGACAGATCAATGTGTATTGCAACATATGTTTACACAAAGTGGCCTGAACTCATGACAAAGGCATTGGTCAAAATTGCTTAGCAAATATGACTTTGAAATTTATTACATTAAAGGAGCTATGAACCAAGTGTCGGATGATCTGAGTAGGAGGCCATGCATATTTTCGGTGTTACCTCTTAAGACAAATCTTCAAGAAAATATTCTAACTCTACAAATCGATGATGACTAGTATAAGGAAGTTAAGAAAAATATTGGACAAGATACCATGATGGTACCGAGATATGAAGGTTATTCACTAGACGACGATGGATTATTAATATTTAATAGAAGAATTTACGTACCTCCTAATGACAAACTAAGAAGTTTGATCTTAAGCGAAGCGCATCGAGCAATATACATGGCTCATCCAAGAGTTATGAATATGAAGGATGATCTTAAGGATTTGTTATTCTGGAAGGGAATGAAGGCATACATAGTTAATTATGTGGAAATATTTCTATAATGTCAGCAAGTGAAGGTTGAACATAGACATCCAACAGGATTGTTACATCCACAACCTATTCTTGAATCGAAATGGGAATTCATTTTGATGGACTTTATTGTTGGATTTCCACTGACGACAAGAAGACACAATTTGATTTTTATGGTAGTTGAAACTCTGATGAAGAGTGCACACTATATGCCAATGTGTATGATGTATCGGGAATTGGACATATCTAGAGTATTTATCAACGAGATTGTGATATTACATGGAGTACAAAAAATAATCATATCTGATCGAGGATTGGTGTTTACAAGATGGTTTTGGAGCCATTTCCAAGAGGCCTTGGGAACACGATCAAACTTTAGCACAACTTATCACCCAGAGATAGACAAGAAAATAGAAAGGATGACCAAGATTTTGGAGGATATGTTGCATATGTATTTAATGGACCGACATAAAAATTGGGAAGAATTCTTGCCACTAGTATAATTTGCATACAACAATAGCTATAAGAGTACGACTAAGATGGCACCATTTGAGTTTGTTTATGGGAAACCATGTCAGACGCCGTTGATTTAGGATCGACTTGAGGACAGGGTACTGGTAGGACCAGACGTGATTCAAGAAATGGAATAACAAATGAAATTGATCAAACAGAGAATTAAAGAAGTGGAAGGTCAACAAAAGAGTTATGTTGATGTGCATCACAATGAATGCAGTTATAAAGTTGGATATAGAGTCTTCTTGCAGGTAAAACCACAGAAGAGATCGATCAAGTTTGAAAAAGGTTCTAAACTCTTTCCTAGGTTCATGGGACCCTTCAAAGTAGTGGAAAGGAAGGGACCCATGGCTTATCGACTAGCCTTGCTTGATTCTTTGAGGCGTATGCATGTTGTTTTTCATGTATCTTTTTTGAGACATTATATTAGTGACCCTTCACATGTTATTGACATGAGTTCCTTACAGGTGTCAAACGAGGGTGCTCTCATGGCGGAGCCAATCTGTATTTTGGACCATCGCATTCGACAACCACGGTGTCTAACTATCAATCAAGTCAAGGTCTAGTGGGACAATTATAGTCCACAATCGACTACCGGGGAGGACACATATGAGATGCATCAAGAGTTTCCTTACTTGTTTGATAGATTAGACTTATAGATATCTATCATATACATTTATTTACTTGTTTTTTCATACTGTTCAAACTTTGGGATGAAGTTTAAAACAAGAGGGGGTGTATGTAACATCCTTCTCATCTGAGCATACTATTATTGACTTACTCTTTGAGGACACTTTCTTGCAAGTGATATGGGTATGGAACATTGTCATTTCATTCATATTTTGGGTTATATATGATGATGTTGAGGTGTTATAGCTGCTTGATTTTATTGATGTATATGTGTGTGTGTTAACATGTGCTTTTGACAATTCATCTTGAGTGTGCAGGACATATGACAGGTTATGGATGTCAGTGGCATCAAGGGGATCCATTAGACTCTAGATTGAGTTAGGGAGTGGATTGTATGGTTTGAGTATTTCATTATTATACATATATGATGTATGATGGATTTTAGTACAATTTATATATATATTGATTTTGACATTGTTTTTGTCAGTGGATGCAAGCTTGACGATGCTTGCTAATTCGACTCACATAAGGAGTAAAGGGGACATGCACAAAAAACTGGATATTGAGGGAGAGGGGTGGCAACATCCCTATCGCATCCTACTAGCACTCTCGTCGTGGCCAGAAATATAGGTTCATGATTACCTAGTTGGGTGGTCTATGATGCCATGAGGGAAGACTAAAATAGCCGCTCATGTATATTTCTAAGGGATGTGAAATAAGGAAGGGTCCTTATTCCTTAGAATCCCTTGGTCTCTCACAAGATCAACTGAATAGAGTTTTGAATACAAGGGGTTGGACAAACTTCCAAAAATAATTCAATGTGAGTGGCACCCTATTACACATGACTTTGTTCACTCTGGTGATGTCTCTACAAGTGATGTATTCAGGCTCCCAAAAGGACTTTTTGCCTGAGAAAAGTGACTATTGTATTCTTCCAAAAAACACATTTTTAATATGAATTCGCAGGCTGCCTATATTACAGGGTGCGAAAATCCTCCATTCTCACAGGCAACCCACACTTGGGGTGTGAACTATTTGCAGTCTTATCTATAGATAGGGTGCGAACCTTCTTTTAAGCTTGGAAAAGAGAAGAGGTCACAAAGGTTCTAGAAGGGAATCTTCTAGAAAATGAGTTGGCATTCGCATGGTTGGCATCCTACCGACTTCTCAGATTTAGTGGAATCATCCTCATCCATGTAACCATCCCTCCTTATCCTATATATTGAAAGGGTTCTCATGGAAAAGGTTAAGAAAGATTGAATGAAGAATTGGTGAAAGAATTATGTGAAGAACCCTACTTGGATAGAATCTTGGAGACTCTTTTTGGTCTATCAAGTTGTATCAGACCTTCTTCATGCAAATGTAGAGAAAGTGTGTGTGTTGGAACCAAGGGTCACTGAAAGGAAGCTTGCGACATCAAGGCAATCTGGTTGTATCTTCTACTTTCATTTAATATAATATAGTGAGATGTCCCTTTCCCATAAAATCACTCTTATTTTATTGCATAAATCCTTGAGCGTATGCATATGTTGACATTGAATATACTTTGCTATCTTCACTTTGGTTGGTTTGTGTTGTCTTGGACCTGATTTCACAAGAGCATCGGAGTGAAGAAGGAACAACAGATACCTAAGGATGCGATTTAAAGGTATGCCACTCATTCCTTCTTATTAGTAGATACAATGACTACAACTTAGGGAAAGAGTCATGTCCTATCCTGTTTTGTTCTAGATCCAGGTGGATCTACGGAGATTTGTTAGTGTCCACACCTATCGATTTATCCGATAACAAAATTGGCGACTCCGTTGGGGATACAACCCATTTTGGTGGTTTTTTCTTGGCCATTTTCTCTTAACCTACCCTTTTTCATTCCCAATCAATCTCTGAGTCTTGAGGAGATCCTCACAGACTCCCTGGATCTAGAAGTTCCCTTAGAAGTTATGTCATTTTTCCAAAATTTGCTTGATTACAAACCTTCTCTCACTACACCCTTCTGTAGTCTACAAGAATCACTAAAGTTTGCACCCTGGTGTTCAGTTCAGTGCAAACTTCTCGCAGTCTGCCTATGTCTAGCCTGCGAGAATCCTTAATTCTCGCACTGTACCCCATTACCAGTCTACGAACTCACTTGTAAAAATATTGGATTAAGTCTTTTGGGTCCTCAGATGCCCATATTTGTTTGTGTGTCTAGGAAGAACTTCTTTGGCCAATGCTTGAATGTTTCTTGACTTCAAATCTCATGAATGATTATTTTTCGAAAATCGAAAGCTCTTCTTGACCATTTTTTCTCAATTTTTACCTCTTGACCTTTTCTTAACAAGGGTATAATCTCTGATTTTGAAATCTGAGTGATTGTTTGGTCGGTAGCCTTTGATTGGATTAAAAACTTGAGATTAATTGTCCTTTTTGATTGCTTATTACTTGGAAAATTGTTACCCATGTGCATTTGAAGAGACTGGTCTTGTCAGTTTGTTATTTTTATCTTCATTGAAATATTGATTTGGGTGTTTGTCGTGTATTTCTTTTTCGTTGGTTGCTTTTTTTTTCTTAGTTCCATCCCTGTTGTTTGGTTTCTAATAAAAAATTAAATACATTTTCTTTTTTCATCACCCTTGTATTCGAAAAATATTGGCATTCAAGTATTGAAAGACAACGAATAGGGAATTTTCATTGTTCACGATTGTTTGATATTACATTTCAGAGAAGATCATACATTGTAGTTCACATTCTTCCAGAAAACTCCTCTTTCCCTCCTGTAAATAGGATTCATCGAAAAAAAAAAATTGTATCATTCATCCTTATTTACGCATTGTTGGGTCAGAGTCTCACACAACATTAGTTTCATTTCCGCCTCCTTTTTTGCATAACAACAACATTTAATAATATCGTGCAACTTTAAAATTCAACTAGTACTTTTTTCTAGGGCTCTTTTACACCAACATTAGCTAGGCTAGAGCTTTGGAATAAACAGTGAGACACACTCTCCAAAGCACAAAACACACAATAGAATCTTGTGATAAGGAGTGTCAAATTCCATTTGCAACAACTTGTCTTGGGAAGCCCTTCTCACACAAGGGTCAAACCTGAGGTCACATCGAGATTGACAGAGTTACTCACCCTGCTTTGTTGATATCAATGTAGAGATTGCACGTATTATGAGGGTCACTTGAAGGTATACCCGCAATGATGAGTGGAATCCGCTCAAGTTGATTTTGGGCTAGATATCATGCCCTTGCATTTGGATCAGACTGTCGAATGTTCCCCCAAGCATCATTGTTGTTGGTGGTAACCTTAGTAGCCTAACTTCTTAGGGTCTTACACAAGGTGACTATGAAGGGGTAAGTCTTCACGGTACCTGGAATTGACATTGGCCAGACTCACTCAGGATCCTTGGAGGGTATACCCATGATTATGTGTGGGATATTGCACCAAGGCGTAAGTCCATTAAGAAGGTCGTCATCATAAATTTTCCACCCTAGCCTAGCCCCTTCTTGTCTCGTCGTCGTGACGTTGGATTTCATCACCAACTAGTAACTTCGGAATTGGAAGGTCTTGTTTGCTTGGTTTTGCTTCCTAGATTTTACTAGTGCATGTTGTTTGTTTACCCAAGTTGGACATAGAATTTCTTTCGTAAGATTCTAACTCGATCACAATTGACCCTCCATGTCATTCACATAGAATGAAAGGCCTACCCCTAGAAGATCTAGAAGGTTCTCAACCCTTTCCTAACAACTCACTGGAGGGCTCTCCTCAATAAAGCGAAGTCCAAGATGTTGCCACTCCACAAGGGGAAAGGACTAACTCTCTAGAATGGGTATGAATTACCAATTCTTGAGAGGACTTCCGACTTCCTCCCGACTCTGAGAGACGTATTGTTCAAGTGAATTCTTTCGGAGAAATAGTTGTTCAATCTTTTGGATTACCAAATGGACCTTTCACAGGACTTGAGGGTCAAGATCCTTTTTGGACTACTAGAATTTTTAGATGGGATCTCTTTGGCTCAGGAGTAGGCATTGATATCACTGTCACACCTAAGCTACCTGAAACATCTAATCTAGATGCAATACCTTTTACTACTACATATTATTTTCTTGGTACAGACTCTCTGCTAGACGACCACAGCTTGACTATCCCCCTACAAACAATCCATTACACAATGGTCCCAGATACTACGAGTCCTCTCACTGGGACTACAATGGCTAGCCAAGTTCCCATTGGCACACCACTTTTTCCTAGATTCACCCCAACACTTTTGCCCGGATATCATGCGTTGAATGCTTCTATTCCTGCTCCTACACAAATCACATTCAGGACTCCTGGCGTTTCCACTCCTTCTGGTCTCTATCTCATTCCTAGTTTCATTCTGACACTTCCTTGACCCCCTTTTAGAGGGCCTCTTCCATCCTCTATCGAAGGCACTGATTCTAGTGGCACCATCCCATCTTTCACACCTAATTACCAGATTCCTGTTGGTGGACAATTTCACCAAGGAGGCCAAACCCAACCCCCTTTTGTAGGAAAAATCCCAATTGGGACGCAACCCCCGATTGGAGGGAAACCCCCACCTACCCCACCCTATGGGCAAAACATACTTCCATCCTTGGCCCAGTATTGGAATTATCTTATTCAACATAATCCTCACTCGACTGGGGGGCAACATCCTCAAGCTAGCTCCAACGTACCCCCTAGTAGAGGCCAACCATATCTAGGTACAACTAATTCTATTTGGGGTTCGAATGCCCAACCCCACGCCCCTGTTCAAGGGTACAACCCTATGAATTACTTCCCCCCACACCAACAACCAAATCTGCCCGAATCTTCGCATTATATGCAAACTGCTTATGGCCACACTGGTCTACCAATGGGACTCCCTCCCCAAAGTCACCAGTACCCACATGTGAATAGATAGTTTCCCTTCTTAGCCACCATGGACCTTCCTAGTCTGTCAATAATTTTAAATTATTTGATCTGTCACTCTCCCCAATGGCCCACCATACCGGCCAAAATACCATCCAACATCCCTAAATTCGATGGTAAACCAGGAGAGGAACCAAACAATCACATAATGACTTTTCACCTCTAGTGCTCATCCAACTCCTTGATGGATGATTCTATTTGTTTATGCATTTTTCAACGAACCCTCATAGGTTCCATCGTGAAGTGGTATATAGAATTACCACGAGGCTTCTTCACCGAATTCAACACCCTTGCTATGGATTTCCTCACCCACTACTAGTTACCGATCCGCTACGAAACGGGAACCAAAATTTTGAGTTCTTTCAAACAAACCAAAGCCACTCATATTTCTAATCACATTCATGAGTGGCAATGAAGACGATGTCTCATCAAACTCGAGCTTCCGTATTAGTTGCTGGTAGAGTGGTTCATGAAATCATTCGTGAACGACATCACTCATGACATCGCCATGGGTGGAGTTTTCACAGAAGAACAGGCAATCAGTCGTGCCCAATACCTAGAGCTCGTTTACTCACAAACGGGTACTCTTTTCGACTTAGTCCCTGACACACCTCGTCCTTCTACTTATGCTACTTCAACTACTCATGTTGCTTCTCATGAAACTCAAGGTGTGATTGGCACTTTCCATGCCCAACCGCATTTCGTCCAAACCTCTAGCAACAACCCCAAATCCATTTCTTCTAATGTTCTAAATGCTCTGTCTCCTACCCCTCCCACCGGAAAGACTTCTGAGGTGAACTCTGTTCAATCTACCCCCACCAGCAAAAATAAATCCAAAAAACGAAAGGGTAAGAACAAGGAGGATAAAAATAATCTACAAATTGAGAAAACCAAAACACAACCTGTTGACGATAGGGATGAGCGCAAACCCCGATACCCTTGTCTTATCTGTGGTGATGATCACTACACTAAATATTGTTCGAGACGAGCCGAGGTTACTAAGTTCCTTCAAGGGACCCCAAAACCACACACTCTGGCCATCTTGTCACAAACCTTCCCTTCTCAACAATAGGCCCAATTGGTCATTCATGACCAACCTTCCCCCTCCAATATATCATATGTCTTAATGTGTACAGGTGATTCAAAGAAGAATGACATCACACTTACCACTCAAGCCAAAGATTATTCTTCCTCCAAAGAGAAGGTTGATGTAATACCTTCTTTGTTGGTCCAACCATCTCCCATGACTCCACCTACCAACGATCCTCTTCATCTCAAACGACCGAGCCTAGATACAGTGTTTCACCCTCCTCCAAAGGGTGTTGTTTGAAAATCAGCTTTCAATCCTCATGCAAGTGCTGCCCAAAACTATAGTATTGTCAAAGATCTGGCCCAAGCATCATCCGTGATGTCAGCCCTCGAATTCCTTCAGAGTTGTCCAATACAACGGAAGGCATTGTTGAAAGCTATTGGTGGAATCAACCATACAGATACAAGTTTAATAATTTTTGAGTTGGAAGATCACATTCCAAGGTTACCCCCTCAACTCACATTCCAAATACAAGTTATTGTCTCTGAAAAAAACATTTGTAGAATAGTAATTGATGAGGGTGCCTCGACGTTTGTCATGTCTATTACTTGCTAGAAAGCCATCGACTCTCCTCCTTTGAATGAATCCCACAACACACTCAAAGCCTTCAATGGCTCTGGTTTTAAGCCTTACGGTGTCCTCCCTTCATTGCCTATCATGTTAGAAGGAAAAATGGTCAACATTGAAGTGGAGGTCTTTGACGCTCCTCTCGATTACAACCTTCTACTTGGCTATAGTTGGATCAATTCCATGCATGCAGTTGTGTCCACTCTTTTTCGTGTCGTGTGTTTCCTGCATCAAGGAAAATTCTTTACCATAGACCAATTGGCCTTCTTTCACTTTGATGCACGTACTGACCACGTACCTTTCATTGCAAAACCCTCCCTGGATATGAGAATGTCAATGTGGGTCTTCTTAAAGATTCCTCATTGATGGGTACTTTCCCCATCCCACCACTCGATGTTCCACATTTGTTTGTCACCTCTATCAACATGATCTCCACCTCTGTTCACGGAACCCCTGCGTCTTACAACCCATGGATGGTACCTAACCTCGATGATCATATTTATTATGGTAACAAAATGCCTTTAAGTCCGGTCGAATCCGCTTATCAAGCCATTCAATCGAAAACCCCTTCAACCCCCTCTCTTGGTGATTTATCTCTAGATCCATTCCATATCATTTTTCCCACAGACGAGATGACTATGTCTGTTATGTCCATGGAAGACACGCCTTGGGATGATGGACATCATCATTCCATCCTCTTCCTAGAACAACAAACCATCGAGGGTTACCAATGGATCTCGACCCTGTCAACCGTTTGTCATCATTTCTACCATTCCCAAGTCTACACACAATATATTCTACGAAGGGAGCTTACATAACATCTCACCCACCCTCCCCCTCGACATATCCATAAAACCTGGAATTGTCGAAAATGTGCATATCGGAGCTTCATGTTCCCATGAAAAAGTGGTCACCTACAAGTTTCTATTCCATGAATTTCATGACATCTTTGTGTGGAGCTATGAAGAAATGTCGGGTATTGACCCCGACATTGTGGTACATGAAATTAAGACATAACCGGGCACTAAACCCATCCGACAATGACTTTGATTAGTCCACCCACGTAAAGCAACCGCTATCAAGCTTAAAGTTGAGAAACTTCTTAAGGCTGGCCTCATTTACCCTATGGCTCTAACTGACTGGGTTTCCAATCTTGTTCGGATTGATAAGAAACAAGGCACAATCCACGTGTGCGTTGATTATAGGGACATTAACAAAGCTTGTCCTAAAGACAACTTTCCTACCCCCTTTGTTGACCAGATCGTCGACGATTGTACCGGAAGTGAAATATTCTCTCTAATGGATGGTTTCTTTGGATATAATCAAATCAATATCATCCCCGTGGACCAACACAAGACTGCTTTTATTTGTCCTTGGGGCACTTTTGCCTATCGAAAACTTCCATTCGATTTAGAGAATGTCAGTGAAACTTTTCAACGTGCTATGTCTTATGCTTTTCATGACATAAAGCACATTGTGCAGCCATATATCGATGACTTACCCGCTCATTCCATGTGCCATGTAGATCATCCAATACACCTCCATGCCATTTTCCTTCGATGTCAGTTTTACCATATATGCTTGAATCCACACAAATGTGTTTTTTGCATAGAATCTGGCCGACTTTTGGGATTTATTATTTCATGTCAAGGGATCAGGGTAGATCCTTTGAAGTTCGAGGTGATTCTCAATCTTCCTCCTCCTTCCTCACTTCGCCAGTTGCAAAGTTTACAAGGGAAGGCAAATTTTCTCCGTCGTTTCATCCCAAACTATGCTGAGCTAACTCTCGGATTTACATGACTACTTAAGAAAGGTTCTGAGTTTGTATGGGATACCACTGCCAACAAAGATTTCGAAGCTTTGAAACCGTCTGTGACACGTACCCCTCCACTCTTCCCACTTGATTACAACCAGGATTATTTCCTATACCTCGCAGCCTTAGACTATACCATCGCTATGGTTCTCATCTAGGAGGATGACTCTCATGACGAACATTTCATTTATTACTTGATTCAGAGTCTCACAACTACCAAAACCAAGTATTTACATGTTGAAAAACTGGCCTTGGCAGCTGTCCAAGTTGTTCAACGTTTCCGACACTATATCCTTTTATGCAAAACTATGGTGATTTCTAACTGCAACCCTATGCAGCACATTCTTACACGTCAATTGCTAGGGGGAAAATACTCCAAATGGATCGTAATACTCCATTATTTTGACTTAGAATTCGAACGCGCTAAGTCCAAGAAATCATTGGTGTTTTCTGAGTTGATATGCGACCTTCCCTGTTCTGAGACGGAAAAGGTAGCAGAAGATTCATTACCCAATGAACCCCTTTTCTTGATCAGTTTTGATGACCTTTGGTACGGAGATATCATCATATATCTCCAGACCCATACTTTCTAGCCAAATTTGTCTAGCAACCGTCAAATATGCTACCAATCCCATCAGTATATTGTCCTCGGTGATACTCTTTATTGTCATGGGATTGACTCCGCTTTTCAACGCTGCCTCACGTTTGACGAAGCCGAGAAAGACCTGAATGAATGCCATTCTGGAGCCTGTGGTGGCCACATGTCTGGGTATGATACTGCCCAGAAAATCTTACAAGTAGGGTATTTTTGGCCTTCTTTATTCAACGATTGTATAATTGTTGTCCAAAAATGCCATGCTTGCCAAAGCTACAACAATAAAATAAATTCACACCTTGCTCCTATACACCCTATAGTTTCTATGGGTCCTTTTGTGAAATGGAGTATCGATTTCATGACATGTCACCCTCACTCGGATAGGGGGCATGGATACATTATTGTAGCTGTAGATTATTTTACGAAATGGGCCGAGGCGATGCCAACATTCGACAATACCGGAAAGTCTGCAGCATTATTCATATTCAATCACATCATTGCTAGTTTTGGTGTTCCTCAGGCTATCATTACTGATGATGGTAGCCACTTTAGAAACTTCATGATGTATGAACTCACTCAAATTTGGGCCTTCACCATGAAAAATCAACACCCTATTACCCATAAGACAACAACCAAGTTGAATAAATAAACAAGGTCCTCATTACCATGCTTTGACGAATGATAGGGATTCACAGAACGAGTTGGCACACTATGTTGTTTTCAACATTGTGGGATTACCAGACATTCATTAAGTCTGCTACTGGGTTTACACCATTCCAGTTAGTCTATGGTCTAGAAGACATCTTATCAATTGAATGTGAGATACCCTCCCTAAAACTAGTAGTCAAACTTCTCCCTAACACTTATGCCAAAGAAGAATGTCTGTTGTATCTTATGCAATTAGACGAAACCTGTCGTGATGCCACCCTAGTTATAGAAGCCCAGAAAAAATGCATCAAAGCCCAAAATGACAAACATGTCAGGCCAGGTGTTTTCTCTGAAGGCGATCTGGTTCTCCTTTACGAACAAGATCGGGATATGCTAGGAGCCCAAAAATTTGAAGCTATGTGGAGAGGTCCTTATATCTTCAAATGAGTTTTGGAGAAAGGAGCTTACGAGTTGGTGGAATATGACAGTATCCCTTTGAGTGAACCTATAAATGGGTTGTACTTAAAGAAGTATTGTGCCTAAGATCACCTGTGCATGATTTCTTGTATTTTATTGTATCATACTTTTTGTGTGTTACTTTAGTATACTTTTTCGTTATTTGGTCTCTACCCCCGACCACTTATCTTACGTTGTTCTTGGTTTTCATATGTCGGAGTCTTCGCTACCCCACATTGGTTTCGCTGATGGCGCTAGTCGTAGTACTCAGAACCTTACTTCTACTGCATGGGAAATTTACGTACCTGCAAATGAACTTATCAGTCTGCAAGGTGTGTGCCTCAGTCGTGCAACCAATAATATTGCGGAATATAGCATCATCATCGAATTGTTGATTGATTCTATTTTGCTTGATATCTGCCACCTGGTTATACGACTCGACTCACAACTAGTAGTACTACAGCTAAGTAATGTCTATGCTATTCGAAGTACTACTTTATTACGGGTATATTTATGAATTCGCCTCTTGGAACGTTATTTTGATTATATAGAATATCAACACATTCCTATATGTCTAAATACATTGACTGGTTCTTTAGCTAACTATGTGTTAGACAGACATTTGGAACATTTATAAACCAATCTCACATTACAACAAAACACAAAATAAGTCGGTAGAAGCCGTATATATGTATATAATGATCAAACGTTTTTACAAAAAGTTTTTTTCCAAGGATCAAAATCTCAAAATACGAAGCCCCTAGCTTCTACAAAATAGCATCACAGATGATGCTCATGATAACACACAACTTCTCGGGCTACCCTACTAAGTAGTCGACTGAGAGACTCGGACATGCCCACAGTATGGTGTTCGTAACATCTCAGGATCTCCCCAATAGCAATATCTGGGACGTTCACGGTCAACCCCTCTAAGTTATGTTCCATTGCCTCATAGTCTTTGGCATCCCATATTGCCACTAGAGTTGCTTCTCCTCGCCATTGAATGGGAGATTTTCTTGGAGTTCTATATGGCCCCACATCTATGTCATCAAAAATAAATTTTTGGATTAGTTCTTGGATAAACACAAAAACATTTCATATGATAAAATTTGCAAAAACATTTAAAAAGAACAAAATGTGTACTTCTTACCTAAGTCACCCCACTGAGCATCCTCAGGCAGGGCTAAATCTGGATCCCCTCAAAAATCCAAACCAACATATGTGTATTCATCGATCATCAGCATCTGGGGCCTCAACCAGTCAAAAAATGAATCATTATACTTGATTATGG
Source organism: Picea engelmannii (assembly GCA_009831015.1). Lineage (NCBI taxonomy): Eukaryota > Viridiplantae > Streptophyta > Pinopsida > Pinales > Pinaceae > Picea > Picea engelmannii. Next base: position 413,601 of record ML781587.1, on the reverse strand, counting down.
GTCCTGCTACATGTTGAGCCATGAGGTTACACCACTTCAGCATCCTCGGATTCTATGGAGCTGGTAAGCCCCAATCAACCTGTAGTCACAGCAGTGAGACCCTCTTGAGGAAGAATGACACCAAAAGTGACCAGTACCCAAACTGCTTTAAGTCACCCTTTCTGCACTTCGTCAATTGTCTCTTCATACTACGGAGAACTGCATCCGACCAGTTGAATATCTAAGGCTCTGGCCACTCTATGGCGTATTGGAAATAGCTCTGGAGAGCCATGTGTAGAGCCACACTCCCAACCATGCATGCAATAGTAAACAATATGGTCCGTAGGGTCAAATATTGGACCCCCCAAATGGAAACCTTACCCTTGCTTATCTTTGCCTCAAGAACACAATATTGGCGACGATACTCGCTCATAGGGAGTCTGCCGCCTCTACCTTCGGTCAAAGTAGCATGGTATCCATGGCATGAAAACCCCATTAGAAAATAGATATTCTTGATATCTAGTGTCAGTGTATGGACTCCCACATGAAATAATTGTTGATCCACATCCCACATGTGGACCAGGTGTTGAGTCCATTTTTGTGCTTCCACAAACCATACTTTTACCTCTTTATTTGCCATTTTCCCTTCATTTTATCCCACATTTCTCATAAAATAGCCTATCCAAGGTATATTTGTCATCCTTTAACTTCAGAATTGAATTTTCT
>ML781587.1:365249-404457 GCA_009831015.1 Picea engelmannii | reverse complement strand
TTTCAGTATTTTGATTGATTTGATGTTAATGAATGAATGAAAGAAGAATGATGAATGCATCTCTTGAATAGGAGTTTCGTTCTTCCCACATTTAATAGGTTTCAATTTCTCTCTTGAATGCTTATCGTTTTCACTTTCTAGAAATGTTGATTACTGTTAAGAAGACTATGAAGACGACTTCTGAATAGAAGCTTAGTGCCTCTTACATAATCAGCCTTAGAATCGGTTTTATGCTCACTGTTTTGACCATTTGGAAAACAAGTGCTGATCATTGTCATGAGAGCTATGAAGATGACTTCTGAATAGGAGCTTAGCATCTCTTTCACCTTCAGCCTTAGAATCAGTCTTTGGGTTATCTCCATAAAAGATAAAACTATCTCTAAAATCCATATACTTTGGACATGCCTCTAAGTCTTACAAAAACCGGATTGATAATAAATGCACTCTAATTTACTTAGGTAGATCTAGAGCTCAACACCAGGTATTCCAACAACCTGAGTTGGGCTCTCATGCCCAGAATCCTGAAGAATTTTAAGAGCCCACAATCCCGGAGGGAAGTGACTATACTCGGGTCATTCCCGACAATGGCATCATCCTCCTCATGTTCTCTTTCTCTCCATTCCAACATTGTGATGGTCAAACACCTGCAAAAGAGCCATGAGAGGGGAGTCAACAACTTGTTTTAAACTCTTGCATGATTTTTATTGAGAAAAACCAAACTTTAAAATCCATGTTTCGGCCCTTGCAGGTGAGCCTTTGGCACAATGGTAGATTCTCGCAAGTGCCCTAAATCCCACCTACGAGAATCTTGGATTCTCGCAGGTCCCACAAGGCCCACTTGCGAGAATGGTTGAGCGCATGGTCCGATCTTAAAATGGACTTAAAACTCTAAATATTGCCAATAAAAACTAAAAATAAACCATGGAAAAGTTGAAGGATCAAGAGCTTACCTTGTTAGTTGAAATCATTCGTCGAATGATCGCTTGTGCCTTTCGCAATCAAGTAAAGAAATTTGGGGGAAAATGAGGTATGTTGGACAACTTTTTGGCAAAGTAACAATAAAATGGTAAAAAGTCCTTTTCACCCATATTTATTCACTTTTTACCATTTCTTATTAGACCTAATACCCTAATAGCCTTGTGAGTGTGGTATTTCGGAGATATAGCAAATTCAAAGTCCGAACGAGGGGGTATGGGTGTTGTTTTTCTTTTTGTCACATGTACGACTACTTTTTTACGGTTTTTGTAGAAAAAACCTTGAGCTCAGTCTTCGTTCGTTCTCGTGCTCGAAAATATATGAGAACGTAACTGAGTATACTTTTTCTTGTCTTTTTGTACTCGTCATGGTAACATGAAAACAACGAACATAAGGGAGTATCCTTCAAGCTCTTTTCATGCTCCATCAAAAACGAAAAGATTTCTGAGCAATCTTGTTCTTTTCACACTTGTTAAAGTATCTAAAGAAAACATTCGATGGATGACAGTTTATCATTGTTTCGGTCTCGTTGAACTTATTTACAAAAAATTAACTGGGAGAGTTCTCTTTAAGTGTTTTTTAGACTCTTAAAACATGAAAAACTCTCGATTTTTCTATCCTTGGACTCATTAAACAAACATCAAAAGACCCATGATGGGATCGAGCCACTCCTTCCTAGGGTTTGTTAAATATACTCCGAGGGACTCATCCAAAGGATGAGCTTACATCAACACGCATATGTTATCCTCCTCAATCTTGTGTAAAAATAAAGAGATACTCACCAGAAATGGTGGGGAAAATTTTGGGAAAGGGATATGTTTTCATATTTGTGTTAATGGTAGTAAGCGTTGCTATTGAACATGACACCCCTTATTCATCATTTGAATCCAGGTTGGAAAATCCATTTGTCTCTCGTTTGACTTGTTACAAGGTCATATCTTGGATCATCCTTGAGTCAATGCTGCCAAGTCCTTGGTTGTGTCGTTCATATGTTCAAGAGATGTTCACATGAACCCTCTATTGAGTCAGCCATCTTTAGTTGTCCATTCTTACTATGTCGACCTTCCCTGTGTCTATTTCAACCCTTGTTCATACTTTGATTCACCCTCAAAATATGTTACTTGTTTCATGTCATTTATGGGGGATACATCAAGGCCCTCTTGTGACGAGTCTTGTTTCGTCGACTCCATCTCATTATCCAGAAATAAGACATAGAAATCATTTAGTACCTTGGAACCTACATGCCTTAATGGAAGTTCTCTTCGTTGTTGACAGGGGTTTCACATCATTGATCCCTGATCAAGAGATTTCATCGAGTGCTCGACTTCAGTTCATTCATTTGCATTCATTTGGATTGTACTTCAATACCTTAGGAGTCATTGACATCAATGGTGATTTCCCTCACACTTGTTAACAGTTTTCATCAATGACCGGTAATCAAGTGGTTTCTACCATGTTCGACTTCAACACATGTAATCGCATGCCTTGATTCATACTTTCATGTGACGGAATTGAACACCCTGGGTCTCACATTTTTTATCCAGGCTGTGATGGAGTATGCATGATTTGTATCGGCACATAGATCCACTTTGTATGTCACATGGCTATGTCATTATTCAAGTCCTCTCACATAAATCCACAGTGTATTCCTGGTGTCTATGTAGCATTTTGACGACATGGATCCACGGTGTATGATTGGTGGCCATGACCTATGTTTATGATTCCCTTCATTTGTGATCTGAGAGTGTGAATGCCTACCTTTGAACTGGTATTATATTCTATAGATTCTTGGTTGTTTACAGGTTTTCGATTAGGTGCGCCCCTTGTTTATGACACACACATGCATTTTACAAAGTATTTTGGCTATCACAAGTTTCGGCCTCATACTTTGTGGGGCATTCTGTTACACATGATGTTGGTCACTCTGGTGATGTCTCTACATGTGATGTATTCAGGCTCCCACAAGGACTTTTTGCCTGAGAAAATGACTGTTGTCTTCTTTCAAAAAACACATTTTTAAGATGAGTTCGCAGGTTGCCTATATTACAGGGTGCAAAAATCCTCCATTCTCGCAAGCAACTCACACTTGGGGTGTGAACTGTTCACATTCTTCTCTATAGATAGGGTGGGAACTTGTTTTTAAGCTTGGAAAAGAGAAGAGGTCACGAAGGTTCTAGAAGGGAATCTTCTAGAAAATGAGTTGGCATTCGCATGGTTGGCATCCTACTGACTTCTCAAATTTTGTGGGATCATCCTCATCCATGTAACCATCCCTCCTTCTCCTATATATTGAAAGGTTTCTCATAGAAAAGATTAATCAAGATTGAATGAAGAATTGGTGAAAGAATTGTGTGAAGAACCCTGCTTGGATAGAAGCTTGGAGACTCTTTTTGGTCTATCAAGTTGTATCAGACCTTCTTCATGCAAATGTAGAGAAAGTGTGTGTGTTGGAACCAAGGGTCACTAAAAGGAATCTTGTGACATCAAGGCGATCCAGTTGTATCTTCTACTTTCATTTAATATAATACAATGGCATGTCCCTTTCCCATAAAATCACTCTTATTTTATTGCATAACTCCTTGATCATATGCACAGGTTGACATTGAATATACCTTGCTATCCTCACTTTGGTTGTTTTGTGTTGTCTTGGACCTAATTTCACAAGATCACTGGAGCGAAGTGGGAACAACAGAGACCTAAGGAAGCAATATAAAGGTATGTCACTCATTCCTTCTTATTATTAGATTCAATTACTACAACTTAGGGAAAGAGTCGTGTCTTTTCTTGTTTTGTTCTAGATCCAGGTGGATCTAGGGAGATCTGTTAGTGCCCGCACCTACCAATTTATCTGATAACACACCCTTGGAGCATGAGTTGCATCTTGAAGGGCACGTTGAAAAATGGAAACCTGAGTCAGTAAACATAGGTGGCCTAGAAAACATTGGAATGATCTTACCTTAATGGATTAAATAATTAATTAAACAATAGAGTATTAATTACTAAATCCAACCATAAATTTTGAATAAAGCGTCTAATTAAATTGTGACATGAGTAATGATTTGAAGGAAATCAATGGTTAGGAAATATGAAGTAAGAACCTAAATAATTGATAAAATACACAAAGGGTGCATGAAAGTGTTAAAAATAAACCATTATTTAAAATAAGTAGAACTTGAGAGAATGGGTGGTGCATAGAATAGAATTTCAGTCAACCAACCCTAGCCTAAATAAGAAGAATCCTAATCCAACCCTAACTAAAACCTAGTTAGGAGACACCCAATAATTAAGGGGATTGGAGAAACTAAGGGATAACTAAGAGGAAATTTAGGGACACATGGGGAAATGGGAGGAAAGGTGGATTTTAAATAAAAATAAAAGAGATATTACTTGTGCAACCCAGGGAGGATGTGACACCTGTAGTGGATGAATAATCCTTGAATTGAATTTCAAAAAATTAATGAATTATGCATGAGGGACAGATGTCGATGAGGAACAATTCTATAAAGAAATAGGTGTAGAAGGGAAAGGGATCTGACCATGGGAAGGCACTATTATGCTATCGAATTTTTGATTGATTGCATTTTTACTTGTGAGAGTTGGGACTCTAGGGTTGTGAAAAGAGTGGAATCTCTCCCTTGTGAGGAAAGCCTGGAAGCTATTGTGTTCTAGTCTTTGTGCACCCCTTTGCAACTCGGGGGGTTAAGGGGGAAGAAGAGTACCCCTAGCATTAGCTGGGAGGTACTGGTGAAGTCTCTTTGATTAGAAAGCAAAGGAAAGGAAGGAGCACAAGGTATGTAAGAACATCTTCAACACATAAGTTTCATTGATTTCTGGTATTTATAAGATGAATTTTTTTTTACACAAGAGTATCAGTAAAGTAGATGGATAGAGTCACTGTAGAATCATTGGAAGGTCTAAATGTCCAGTGTTATGTTTGTTGGAAAACAAATAATAGATACAGTGTTATATTTTAAATCTTTCCTGTAAATTTTAGACATTTTTCGAACTCTGTATATCATTCTGATCCTCCTTGTTTAGTGAGAAATATGTATTAATATATCTTATGGTTAAGTCTATAATTTTCATCCTTACTCGAATATGTTGAACATAGTTTAAGGGAATTATGTTAGGACATTTTAAATGTATTGCTCACTAGTCATTTGTAGCTTAGTTCCAATTTGTATCGTAATCCCTTTTTGACTTTCATTTAAAATCCAAATCAATTCTATTGATGGGTTTCGCTACCGAGAGGCGTACGGGACCCAAAATTGTATCATAACTTACTATTAAGTTAACTATATTTATTTTCGATCAAATGGTGGATTCTCAATGGTGGTTTACCCAAATTTTTGTTTTCCTTTGATGTAAATCTTGGGTTAACACTAGATGTTAGTAGTGAGGAACCTCTGTGCCATAGTATCTTAAAAAAATATCCAAATTCAGGATCTCGAGCTGTCTAGGCGAAGGTCTCTGGACTTATAACCGTCACTTACTTCTTTCCTAGGAACTATCCCTTCTTCCTAAAACAAATTTAATCTTGTGAACCTTTGGATTAGCACAAGTAATATAGGCAACCTGAGAACTCATCTTAAAAATGTGTTTTTTGAAAGAAGACAACAGTCATTTTCTTAGGCAAAAAGTCCTTGTGGGAGCCTGAATAATCCCTAGTGCTAATCCAAAGGGTCATTATTCAGGGCTACAAAAATTTGATGCTCGAGAGGTTTCTTAAACTCAACCCTTCTTTTCTCACGAAGTGCTAACCGGTCGAATCCGGTCATGAGTTGTGTTGACCGAAAAATGTGGGTTAACCCTACCCCACCTTTATTCTCAAATTTTGATAATATAATCTAATTGTTGGTGCACTTTTTCCTTACAAGATTTAATATGATGGAGATCCCCTCTGGAGTTCAGAACTCTGGGAGTTCATCACCTTTTGTAACAACCACTCCTTTACCCCAGAGTGTCAAACTGTTGAAACCTATGAAGGACTAAGACTTGAATATCTATGGCCCTTGTTTTCTCGTTAAATCTATAAATATCCTTTACTCCAAAAGCTTGGAACTTTAGGGTCTTTGAAACCTTTCACCCTTACCTTTAAATTATCCAAAGATCTTAATATTTTTAAACTCAGAGATCAACAGTCCTTATACCTTGCTACGATCTATGACTATAAATGATTTCAGATATCTAACACTTCGGTGATTCGTGTTTACCTTGGATTCAAATCTCCTGGAGTGACATACTCCCGGAGTGATGTGGTTGTTGATGTCACTATTGACGTGGAACTAGCTGAGTGGTTGCCATGTGTCACTTTGATTCATAACTTTTGTACGTACAATGCCAACTAGACCTTAACAACTATCACTATATAATTGTGCCACGTGTCCTTGATGACGTGATCTTGCTGATGTGGACTATGATGATGTGGGATGTCATTGTGTGGACACATGTCTTACTTCGTGACTCTGGGGCTTTGGCCTTGGAGTATTTTTACATGTTCTAGACTTCTTTTCACCAAAGTGTTCAACAATGGAAGTGCTTATTCTTTCCTTCCACTCAGATTTCATTCAACGACTATGATTAGTCTTGGATCAATGGTCCAGATTCATTTTGGGGTTTGGGACTCCAGATTGTTCATTGTTTCCACTTCCCTTTTCTCCCCAAGTGAGATTCCTCAGAGCTTAAACCTCAAACCTCTTGAATTTTTCTAACTGCATGCCTTTAAACCAAAAATCTTAACAAATCCAATGGCTAAAAAATACTCACACATCTACGGTGTAGATCACTTGGGAGCTTCGGTACTTTGGGGTTCTTCCCTCCTTTTCAACTATCCCAAAGGGCCTCTATCCTCCCTTCGTATGACCAAGAGCTATGACCTCGTCCCATATCCTTGAGTGGTAATCGACGGATTAATTTGACTTTTGTGATATCATTGATCTTGAATATCGATGGCTTGGGAGGATCATGGAGCCTTCAATAGCACGATATTTAAAACCTCTCATGATTTCCACATTCAAAATTGCTCGTTGATAGTGTGACCGATGCCAACCATTAATCTATTTGTAGGTGATGATCGACGATCCATGTGGATTGCAAAACCAAAAATGGAGTGATAGTTAACTTGACCCTTTGATCATGCAATGGATCCCCATCGTTGATCTAGCCTTGTGGATATCCAATGGCCGAGACTTAATCAAATGTTGATCCGATGACCCTCCTTTTCAACTACTAGATCTAACAACTATTGTAGCTTCCTCCTGGTTCAATGGCCTTGACTCCTCCTTGAGCCCTGCACCCTTGTCACTCTTGATATTTTCCTTGATTTAAACTCCAGCGCTCTTAGCGCATCCCTCCTGAGATTTAGATGCTAATTGTTTAGTGTGTACTTTCTCCACCCCTGTGTATGTTCACACTATTTCTCCTGAGCTTGTACTTCTGAAATTTTTTACCTCTTCTTGACTTGAGAGGGTCTTTGTGCACTTCGGTTGATGTATCGTCTTAGCCTTGGCCCTTCAAGGAGCCATCTACGCACTCCTAGAATTGACTCTGGAGGTGTTTCACTATGTTTCTAGAAGATAAGCTTCAGGCTTCTTACAGAACTTAAAGTCCTTCTTAGAACAGACTCTCTCCCAGTTACAAGTTATTTATTCATTGTTTCTAAGTGATTTAAAATTTTCACGAATGGTAGATTGTCGATTAAAAGGATTTTGTTCTACTGTTGAATGTTATTGTCTTGATGTTCCTGGAATTTATTCCTATCCTTAAATGAGTAAGGTGATAAATTATTGAATTAGTATGCAATGATGTTATGATGAAGTAACCATGTCACCGGATCTTCTATGTTTGTAGAAAGGTAGTTAAGAACAATGTAATTTGTATTAAAATGTGGAATGAATCGAAATTTTGAGAATTAGACACTTCCTTCTTCCTCAGAATAGTCACCAGTCTTGAGACCTTAAATGGTCAAGATAAATCGAACAAATCCTATAATTGAGTGTTGATTATGTGTCTTGGAAGTCCTAAGCTTGCAAGATAGGTTGGGTGTGTAGTTGTAATTTATTTTATGTGAAATGACAATCTCCTTCGTGCTTTAAGTAGTATCTAAATCTAGTTTACAAATGAATTGAGAAAAGAAGAATGTGTTTTATTGATATATGTTATTATCATGAATTTGTCTACAATTGACTGAAGCATGTTAATTTCATGTTTCACTTATTCTAATGAGTTCTTGTCATGTTTCTCCTATTCTAATGATGCTTATTAATGTTTAAAAAAAAAACAGGTTGTTTTCTCATGTATTTATATGACATAACAGAAGGGTTGTTACACCATGCCTTGCTGAGATAGAGGTATTCAACATCCTCGATGTCTCATTTGAAGAAGGGGTTCCTCTTCCTCCTTGATTTGACAGCCTTGAGCATTTTCATTTGCGAGGCATATTTGGAGACTCATGTCTTGACATCTCACCTTGATGTATCCTTTGAAAATCCACGAATTTGAAAACATAAGGTATAGAAACATAAAATGAAAATATAATATATAACAACTTGAAGGCATAAGAATTTATAACAACTTCAAAGCATCAAATACATATACTGAAAAAACTAACAACTATATTTAAGACTATGTACTATGAAGTATGGGGTGGCCTAAATGAGATGCAAATGAAGTGAAAACCTTAATGTCTCCTTGACAATAAGAAGAAGTAGGAAAACCATGTAACCAATAGTATTTTTCCATTGAATAATTAAGACACATGGACAAGGCACTAAACATAGATGGTGTTTCATTATGAATGAAATCTTTTTAACTACAACCTAAAGACTAGTACCTTATAGAATATCAAGAAATACTTCTTAACTTTCTATCCTAAAATTTCATGGATATACGAACTTGCGCTTATTTTATTATTTTCACTTATATGCTTATTTATGTTGATATCATATTCATGTTGTTGATAAATGAGAACACTAATTCCATTGTTATGATGTGGTGGCTAATATTTTGAGGGATTGTGCAAAGGGAGTGAGGTATGATTGGGTTAGTGGTGTACATGGTAAATTACAAAAGAATATGGATATGGTGTACAATGGGTAAGAAAAGGAGACCTCATGTCACACTAATGTGTACTTTGACATTTGATCATCTACCATGAACAACACCTACACTTGTAGATATTTTTTAGGATAAAGAGCTTAGAGCTATGAGATGCATTGCATTAGGTAATGAATCAATTGGCACAAGTAAATATTAGGAAGCCTATCAATAATGAAATATTGGACTAGTGTCCCTCAACCATCATAGATTTGGGAGAGCGATGAGGACAACTTGAAAAATAGGCCATGGAACAAATAATGATCAATAAGATGATACAACAAAGCATCAAAATATGAATAGGGAGGTTGTCTCAATGTTGGTGATCTTTTAAAAAAAGTGTTGAGAACACTAATATTTTTTTTGTGTTACATATCATATCCATTGTACGTGTTGGTGTCTCTTTTTGATGTCAATGCACAATAATGACTATCTCTCATCATAGGGTACTGGCCACATAAAACTAAAAGCTCATAGATTTTCTAGTTTACAAAGTTTGAGACAGTTTCTCAGGGAATTGGAAGATGATTTAAGAAAATGAAATATAGCAAAATCCAATTAGTTTTCAAAATTGATGGGTTTTCATTCAATGAAACAATGTTTAAGTAGGGTGCAAATAGAGATTTTGAATTAGTATTTTTTTATTTATTTTCAAAATATAATGTATATATTAGTATGTGAATTTATCTTAATGAATATTTAAAAAATTAGAGCCTCGTGAAGAAGGGAGATATTTGTTGATAAGTATTATTATGTATCCGAATGAATATTTCAAACATGAAGTCAAGAAATTAGAGCAAAGAAAAAGGGAGAATTTTTTTTATCCGAGGGAGGCAACCTTGAGGCTTAAATGCCGGCTCTTTTGCTTGAACAAAGCGGGCAATAAAATACCAATTTTTTTCACTAGTTTGGGAATCATCAAAATAATGCAAACATAACCTCCAAACTTGGATTTAATACAACATCATTTGAAGAGTAGAAAGACATTTTTCTATATAATTTCATTTATAAAATAATAATCATGATTATAGCAAGGAGGGTTAAGAGATTTTTATTTGGATAGATATCTAATGAATAATATAGGTTCTTTTCAAGAAGACAAATACACGAAGAAATTGGTGTAGATGTAGGAGCATCTACATCAACATTAAATGAGGAGGACATGCTAGAGAGAAGCACATAAACCAGTGCATTTATGGAGTTGATTTAGACTACACAAAGGAGAACACATATTTTTGAATTTGAAACTTTATGAAAATAAATGTAATTAATGATTGGAGGATGAGGTTGTCCCCAAAGATCCTCTCAGATTAGTATCACTTTAATGTAAAGGATGTATTATATAGAGGTTGTGCATCGACCCTTATCTTATTTGTAAATGATATTAACTCCAAAGTCCTTAGTAGATGGATGCATTAAATCCTGATAGGATAGCATTAGGTTGTTGGGGGGGGAATGATCGATGAATCACCTCTTGTATATATATTTGTATCGTATGCCCAAAGAGGGTTGTTGTCATTATTGTTCTTGTTGCTGCTCATTTTGTAATAATTGTTAGCGAGATAAAGAGAGAGTTGTTGTTGTTGAGAGCCAGAGAGAATTGTATGAGTTGTTGAAGAGCAGTGGAGGACTACCTGTATCTCTATATTTTATCATTTGAATGAATAGAACAAAGTATATTTAATCCCAATGTTTGGTGTTGTTGTGTTTATCTGAATGAATGGTAGGCTTTTTGTTCATTTAAATTCTTTGGCTTTACTTGTTCTCGTTCTTATGAATGCATTTTGTGGTTAAATACATAAATTTGTGGAATTAGAATAAGTTTCAACTGTTTCTCTTCTAAGAGCTCATGCAAGGAGTGAAAATTGTCCATGAAGAGTGTGTTGAGAAAGTTAAGTCTAACTCAGAGAAGCTCAGGAGAGGTAACGTTGAATCTTTAATAGAAATAGTGTAGAAAATGCACTGAGCCACACAAGGAGTGCTCAGGATGAGCTGTTCTCAAATTCTTTGTGAAGAGGAGAGTAGTCAATAGTTGTATAGTTCTAAGGTCACAAGGTGTGCGCCTAAGGTTTTAAAACCTTGGTGAACCAAGCTCAGCAGAGATAGTGATCTGAGTCTTTGAGGAGAAAAGACTTAGAAAGTTTCTAAGTTCCAACGTTTTATAGTGTGGGAGGACCGTACATAGGGTAGTCGGAGGTATCATATACCTCGAAAGTCAATCTCAAGAGGGCCAGTGACCGTAATACCTTGAAGGGAAGAGGTTGGAGAAGTGAATGGGAAGATCTAGCAAGATATCGCTAGAGTGTTGTCAACCATCAGATCTGGGATAGTTGTGTTAAGGATAGCCATTAGGACCCTTCGACACTTAGTATATTCGAGGATTTTAAAATTTTTATAACGAGTTGGACCTCCGAAGTCCTGAAGTAACTATGTTCGTTGATTTGTTGTGGACACGTGTCGATAGATCGTTTATTCGGGAGGCTAGATATTTGTGATAATTGTGAGAAGAAAATGACCATTTCGTTGAAGTCCTAAAGTTGAAGTGCAAGGGTGAATCTGGATCATTGGATCTAGGGAGGACACGTGGAGCAATCCTGTGAGTTCGGGGTATATCACTTCGGGAGTTTGAAAAGAAGAGTGATTGCCAAGAGTCCCAATGCTGAGCGCCTTTTGGGTTAAGTCCCAGGTCACATCGCAAGGTCATATGAGGAAAGGGGACTAATGTATGGAGCTAGCACCTGTCATTTATATTTTTTTTTTAAAGGGACAAAGCGTCAGGAAAGTGCCTGCAGGTTTTAGAGAACCTGCATAGAGAACTAAGGAGGGCCTGTGTAAACTAAAATTGGGGTTCATCAAGAGCTTAAGAGTCGATCCAACTCTGAAATTGATCAATCCTTGATTGGGAGGTCGATCAGACCCTAGGAGAGGTAGGAGGTTTGCGTCAAGTGGTATCGGATCCTGTAATTTGAGTTATGTGGGTAGAAGGCGAAGGAGATAGTCTGATACGATCAAGTGGTATCAGAGCCACAAATTGTTCTCTGTGTGAAAGAGGGTTTTATTATTATACAACCAAGTGGTATCAAAGCCATATATTAATCTCTATGTGAATAAATATTACCGCTATGCCGCCAAGAATACGCATGGACAAACTTGTAGTGAATCCAACAATGGAGGAGGAAATGAGGAGACTTCGTGCAGGGATAGATTCCATGGAAACTACTCATAGAAGAGAACCAGATGTAGGTGACATTAATGAGGTTGAAAATGAAGAAGTAGAAGTTGAAGGAGATGCAGGAGAAGATGTTTCAGAAGAACGCTTGTTGAGAGATTTTGTAAAAATGGGAGCCAAAGATAAAATGGAAATCCCAATGTATGAAGGTAATTTATATGTGGATGGGTTGCTAGACTGGATAAGAGCCTTAGAAAAATACTTTGACTATGAAGAGGTTGATGGTGATTAGAAGGTAAAACATGATGTCACAAGGTTAAAACGGAATGCAACGTTGTGGTGGGATGAATTGCAGGCTGACAGAAGAAGCAAAGGAAAACAAAAAATTAAAAGATGGGAGATAATGGTAGCTAAGATGAAGACTAAATTCATACCCAAAGACTATCAAATAAATATGTCCAGGAGACTACAAAACCTAAGACAAAAGTGTTTGAAAGTAAAAGAGTACACATAAGAGTTCTATTGGCTAAACATTAGAGATGGACATCGTGAAAGCAATGAATACAAGGTTGCCAGATACATTAATGGCCCGAGATATGCAAACTAGGATGAAATCAACATGGTGACTATGAGGACAATTGAAGATTCTTATCAGGATTCCCTAAAAGAAGAAGAGAAGTTGGCTAGAAAACAAAGCCAATGAGGCAGAGGGAGAATCCCAAGAACAGGTAAGGGGATTGTCCATGACAAGTCCCATAAACCCAAAGTTGAAACTGAAAAACCCCACAGTCATACAGAAAGAGGAGGAAGCTCTAGAGGGAGGAAATATGGTGGAAGAAATTATTTTCCTCGGGGAAGAGGAAGAGGTAGAGGAGGAGAGATAATATTTTATGCCTATGTAAAGATAGGGCATATGTCTTGGGAAATCCCTGAGAAAAATAAAGAAGGAGGAGGAGAATCTCACATTTCTGAAGCACATAAAAGAAATGTTGAAGCAGAAGCTGTTGAAGATGGAAAATCCCTCATGATGAGGAAAATTCTCTTGAAACCAGAGAAGGATGTGGAAGCACTAGTACAGAGAAATAATGTGTTTAGGACTACCTGAAAGACCAAGGATAGAGTTTTCAAGGTGATAATTGATAGTGGGATCACTAACAATATAGTATCCACAGGGATGGTGGAAATGATGGAGTTGGAGACTACTGCACATCCAAATCCATATAAAATTTCATGGCTATAGAAAGGACACCAGGTAATGGTAAGTAAACAATGCCAAGATGAATTTAAAATAGGAGGATACAAATATGAGATTTTATGTGATGTAATACCCATGGATGCATGTCATGATTTTTTGGAAAGACCATGGCAGTTTGACAGAAATGTCATACATGATAGGAGAAAAAATACTCACACCCTAGAGAAGAATCATCGAGCACACATGTCAATGCCAATAGAGGATAAGAAGGTGAATGAAGAATCCATCCCAAGCATACTTCTCATGAGTGAGAAGAATATCTTGAATGAAGTCAAGAAGGAGCAAGAGATGCAGTTTATTGTAGTGAGAAATCCTAGATTCATCCTTACAAGAACTACTATGGATGATCTACCTAAATAAATTCAGGAAATGCTGGAAAATTTTGTTGATATAGTGGTGGATGAGTTACCTTGCTCATCACCACCCATTAGAAGCATCAGTCATCACATTGATCTTATTCCAAGAAAAATCTTTCCAAACAAAGTGACATACAGATTGACACCTCAAGAGCATGAAGAAGTCAAGAACCAGGTCCAAGATCTATTAGAAAAGGGTTTAGTCAGGGAGAGCTTAAGCCCATGTGCAGTACCAATTGTATTGAGTCCTAAGAAGGATGGAGGATGGAGAATGTGTATAGATTCCAGATCCATCAACAATATCACTATCAGGTATAGATTTCCTTTACCCAGGATGGATGACTGGATGGATTTTTTAAGTGGAGCAAGTTATTTTTCAAAGATAGATCTAAAAAATGGTTATCACCGGATAAGGATGAGAGAAGGAGACGAATGGAAAAAAAACATTCAAAACAAATGAAGGTTTATATGAGTGTCTTCTTATGTCATTTATCTTAAAAAAATCCCCGAGAACATTCATGAGGTTGATGAATGAAGTACTCAAAGACTTCATAGGTAATTTTTTCATTGTATATCTGGATGATATACTAGTCTTCAGTAAAACTGAAGAGGAACATTTGAGACACTTGACATTAGTGATGAGAAGGTTGCAGCAACAGAAGTTACTGATAAATTTAAAGAAGTCATCTTTTATGAAGACATAACTCATATATTTGGGTTTTGTGATCTCTTCCAATGAGTTGAAGATGGATTCAAAATAGGTGAGAACTATCAAATATTGGCCATCACCAAGAAGCATATTTGAGATAAGGAGTTTCCATGGATTAGCAAGTTTCTATAGGAAATTCATTAGAAATTTCAGTGGTATATGTGCACCAATATTAGGCAGTGTGAAGAAGAGACACAAATATTTTAAGTGGACAAAAGAGGCTGAGAATATCTTTAGGATATTGAAGGATAAGATCACAGAAAAACTAATTTTAGTTCTACCGGATTTTGGAAAGACTTTTCAGGTAAAGTGTGATGCTAGTGGAGTAGCAATTGGAGTAGTCTCGAGCCAGGATAACTGACCTGTTGCATATTTCTGTGAGAATATGAATGATACGAAGAAAAATTACTCCACATATGATAAGCAGTTTTATGCAGTGATTCAAGCCTTAAATAAGTGGAGACATTGTCTTATTCCCAAGGAATTCGTGTTGTATAGTGATAATCAATCTCTACAGTTCATAACGAGATAGAAGAAGTTGAATCAGAGGCATGCAAAGT
This sequence comes from Picea engelmannii, assembly GCA_009831015.1. Lineage (NCBI taxonomy): Eukaryota > Viridiplantae > Streptophyta > Pinopsida > Pinales > Pinaceae > Picea > Picea engelmannii. The sequence goes on along the minus strand of ML781587.1, from coordinate 389,339 downwards.
TGGTGGAATTTATACAAAATTTCACTTTTGTTATCAAGAATATATCGGGAAGTGCAAATAAATTGCAGATGCTTTGAGTAGGAGGTGTTTGATTATGCAAGAATTCAAAGTGGAAACCTTAGAGTTTGAACACCTTAAGGAAATGTATGGTGAAGACACATATTTCTAAGAATATTATGAAGCATGTGCAAATCCTTTGTTAAGGGACATGACCCCATGGATAGAATATCTAGTTCAGGATTGATTTTTGTTTAAAGGAAGCCTGTTGTGCATACCAAAAATATCAATGAGAGACAAATTGTTGAAAGAAAAGCATAGTGGAGGCTTAACAGGACATTTTGGCCATGATAAAACATTTGTACAATTGAGTAGATCATATTATTGTCCAGGTATGAGATCTGAAGTGAATAAATTTGTGAACAAATGCATAATTTTCAAGTATGAAAAAGGAAGACAACATAACACTGGTCTTTATCATCCATTTCCTATTTCAGATAAGCCTTGGGATGCTATCAACATGGATTTTGTGTTGGGATTACCAAGAACCCAGAGGGGAAGTGATTCCATATTTGTGGTAGTTGATAGATTTTCAAAAATTTCACACTTTATACCTTGCCAAAAGACAAATGATGCTACACACATAACCAATCTATTTTTTAAATAAATTGTGAGGCTACACAGTTTTCCCAGGAGCATTGATTCAGATAGGGACACCAAATTTGTTGGTCATTTATACAGAACATTGTGGAATAAATTGGTGACAAAGTTGTCCTTTAGTTAATCATATCACCCTTAGACAGATGGATAGATTGAGGTGGTAAACAAAAGTTTGGTTAATTTGTTGAGGAGCTTAGTCACTAAGAACCACAGTTAGTGGGATCAGATTCTACCACAAACACAATTTGCATACAATAATTCACCAAATCGGAGAACAGGGAGAAGTACATTCCAGATTGTGTATGGAATGCACCAAAGAGGTATATAAGGACTAATATATTTGTAGAAGAATGAGTTCATAAGCGCAAGAGTAGAATATTTTGTTGTAGAGATGCAAAAACTTCATGGTGAGATCAAGGAGAAACTACAAGACAACAGTAAGAGGTACAAAGACAGGGTTGATCAACATAGGAGAGAGATTCAATTTGAAGTTGGAGATCAATTTTTAGCACACTTGAGGAAGGATAGGTTCCCAAGGGGAACATATAAAAAACTGAAAATGAATAAGATAGGACCATGCAAGATCCTTAGAAAGTTTGTAGCAAATGATTATGAAATTGAGCTTCCAGACAATGTGGGAATATCACCTATTTTTAATGTTCCAGACTTGTATCCTTACAGGGAATATGAAAAAGGAGGATCAAATGATAAAAATGAAATCAAATAGGAAAAAAAAATGCCTATAGCAGAGACTCCACCGATGGAGAAGATCTTAGATGAGAGTATTGGAAAAGGGACCAGAAGGAAGACTTATTTTGAAAATATGGTTAAGTGGAAAGGCCATCCAGAAGAAGATGCAAGATGGGTAAGTGAAGAAGAGATCTAGAAGAAAGGAAATACAACACAAGATCTCATGGACAAGAGTCCATGATTTTTTGGCCAAAGGAGTATGATGCAGGAGCATCTACATCAACATTAAATGAGGAGGACAGGTTGGAGATCAACACCTCAACCAACGCATTTATGCAGATGATTTGGAATACACAAAGGAGAGCACATATTTTTGAATTTGAAACTTTATGAAAATAAATGTAATTAATGATTGGAGGCTGAGTCCATCCCCAAATATCCTCTTGGATCAGTATCACTTTAATGTAAAGGATATATTGTATAGAGGCTCCACATCAACCCTTATCTTATTTTTAAATACTATTAACTCCAAAGTCCTTAGTAGATGGATGCATTAAATCCTAATAGGATAGAATTAGGTTTTTTTGGGGGAATGATCGATGAATCACCTCTTGTATATATATTTGTATCTTATGCCCAAAGAGGTTTGTTGTCGTTATTGTTTTTGTTTATGATTTGTGAAATTTTTTGTTGCTCGTTTTACAATAGTTGTTAGTGAGAGAAAGAGAGATGTTGTTGTTGAGAGCCAAAGAGAATTGTATGAGTTGTTGAAGAGCAGTGGAGGACTGCCTGTATCTATGTATTTTATCATTTGAATGAATAGAACAGAAGAGATTTAATCCTAATGTTTGGTGTTGTTGTGTTTATCTGAATAAATGGTAGGATTTTTGTTCATTTAAATTCTTTGTTTTTACTTATTCTCATTCTTATGAATGAATTTTGTGGTTAAATACATGAATTTGTGGAATTAGAATAAGTTTCAATTTTTTCTCCATTGAGATCTCTTGCAAGGAGTGCACATTGTCCAAAAAGAGTGCGTTGATAGAGTTAATTCTAACTCAAATAATCTCGGGAGAGATAACATTGAATTTTTGATAGAAATAGTGCAGAAAAAGCACTGAGCCATGCAAGGAGTGCACAGGCTGAGTTGTTCTTATATTCTTTGTGAAGAGGAGAGAAGTCAATGGTTGTATAGTTCTAAGGTCACAAGGTGTGAGCCCAAGGTTTTAAAACCTTGGAGAACCAAGCTCAGGAGAGATAGAAATATGAGTCTTTGAGGAGAAAAGACTTAGAAAGTTTCTAAGTTCCAATGTTTTACAGTGTGGGAGGAACGCACAGAGGGTAGTTAGAGGTCTCATATACGTCGGAATTCAAGCACAGGAGGGCCATCGACTATAATTCCTTGAAGGGAAGATATTGTAGAAGTGATAGGGAATATCTTGCGGGAGATCGCAAGAGTGTTGACAACCATCAGATATGGGATAGTTGTGCAAAGGATAGCCATCAGGACCCTTTGAAACGTAGTATATTCGGGGATTTTAATAGGTGTACAAGGAGCAGGAACTTCGAAGTCTCAAAGGATCAAAGTAACCGTGGTCATTTATCTGTCACAGACACACATCGATAGATCGTTTATTCGAGAGGCTAGAGCTTCATGAGAATTATGAGAAGAAAAGGACCATTTTTTCAACGTGTAGAAGCTGAAGTGCAAGGGTAAATCTGGACCATTGGATCTAGGGAGGACACATGGAGAAATCTCGTGAGTTCGGGTCTTCGGGAGTTTGAAAGGAAGAGTGGTTTCCAAGAGTCCCGAAGCCCAAAGCTTAGCACCTTTTGGGTTAAGTCCCAGGTCACAACCCAAGGTCATATGAGGAAAGGGGCCTAACGGAGGGAGCTAGTGCCTATCATTTAGATTTTTTTTTTAAAAGGAAAAAGCATCATGAAAGCGGTTGTGGGTTTCAAAGAACCTACACAGAGAATTAAGGAGGGCCTTTGTAAACTAAAGTTGGGGTTCAACAAGAGCCTAAGAGTCAATCTGACTCCAAAATTGATCAATCCTTGACTGGGAGGTCAAGCAGAACCTGGGAGAGGCAGGGGGTTTGCATTATGTAGTAGAGGAATGATTTCATTCCACCAAAATGAAGAGGCTTCCAACAATGGTGGTCAATTTGGATCCATCTAAAGCCTATGATCGGGATTATTGGCTATATTTGAGGTTGATATTGCTCCATTTAGGTTTATGTGTTCATATTTTCAATTGGGTTATGAGTTGAGTAACCTTTGATTCATTTGCAATGCTTATTGGGAGAATTGGTTATATTTGAGGTTGATATTGCCCCATTTAGGTTTATGTGTATATATTTTCAATTGGGTTATGAGTTGAGTAACCTTTGATTCATTTGTAATGCTTATCAATGGATCAATGTCAATATTTTATAGCTTTGGAAGAGGGTTAAGGTAGTGGTTCCCTTTGTCCATTCTATTGTTTCTAATTGTTGTTGAGAGTTTGAGAAGGACATTGATTGAGGCCAAGAGGACTAGGATTTTCAAAGGTAATAATATAGAGATAATACTTTTTTTGTGTCATCTCTCTTTTGTAGATCATATTTTACATAATGTGATGTATCAAGAAGGGATGTGTTAAAACTTAAGGAGATTCTACCTGGATGTACATTTCTTTATTACAAGGATGAAGGTCAAACTAGGAAAATCCACTAGGTTTATTTTATAAGGGTGAGTGATGTGGATGTTAGGTTCTATTCTCAAAGGTTTCCATTCGAGGGAATTGCACTGAAGGATAGATTGAAGTATCTAGAATTTTTCTCAAAGCCAAATGATTATGAGATAAAAGGTTGGGATTGGGTTTAATTGCTAAAGTAGAAAGTATATTATATGTAAGGTGTAATAAATGATTGTTTAGTGGGGAAGGCATATTTTGGTGAAATCAATGCTAAAAGTTATTCGTTTCTATTAAATGTTTATAACTTTCATTTGCAAGGGTGTCTTAGAAAGGATAAGGAAAATAAATATAATATTCTTGTGCTCTAGGGATATGGTAAAATGGGTGATTCTCGTGGTAAAATGATAAAAAACCATTTTCCCAAAAGAGTTGGGTAGGTGGGGTTTTAAAAACATTAATATAGTTGGGAAAGCTTTGGGTACACATTGTGTTTGGAAGATAATCTCTTGTCATATTATTTGGTGTCAAGTTGTTGCAAAAAACTATGTTGATCTTGGTTCAGTGAAAAATTGGATTAGAATTCGTTCAAATAATTCACCTAATGTTTCAATTATCTAGATGGATACAATTATAACATTCTCTTTGATTGGAAGATGGATTGTATGGAAGGTTGGGAAGGGGACAAGATTTTTCTATAGGAGAATACCCTTTTGTTCACCATGGATAAGTTTACAAGTTCCCTATGAATTTAATTAATGTTCTTCACGAAAAAACAATGTTGTTTCTAAGTCAAATGTCTAATCTAAAATTCACCACTATATAGAAGCACAAAAGGAAGTTATTTTATATAATTGGTATTAGAGGTGGAATTGAGAGGATTTGAAAACCCTATATTTCTAGTTTAAGGTCAATTCATGTAAGAATAAAGGAAATGCATGATGTTTGGTCTGGTCAAACATCATGTACATGGATAGGGATGAATTCGGGCCCCATCCATGTACATGGACATGTCACAAGAAAATGAAATATTTTATGATAGGCTTTTCCATGTACATAGACAGGGCTGAATTAGTTATTAGAATAAGACTTTAACCATAGAGTGTTTTAAACATTTATAGAATAAGACTTTATATTCAAATCTAATTAGTTATCAGAATAAAAGTCTTGAAAATCTCAAGGATTATTACATATGTTTAATTTTTCATTGAACTATTAATTTTAGACTGTTTATCTCTACCATCCATACATAAATTAAGAGAAGTCTTCGAGTGAAGCTCTCAAGATAATTTATCTGGTTAACAATCATACAATATTTTGATTTTCTTTAGTGAAATATATGATATCTCGTCTTCTAATTATATATTTATTATGCAATAAACAAGGAAAATAGGTGACTTCATAGAATATCATAGAAATATGAAGTTATATGTTCTACCCAAGCATTTGAGCCTATCCATGTACATGGATAGACCCAAATTTGAGCTTGTCCATGTACATGGACAGGGTCGACAATCCAATTTTTTTAAACAAAATTACATAAGATACAATGTTTTTAAATTGAATTACATAAGACATTTTTAGAATAAGACTTTAAACATAGGGTGTTTTAAACATTTAGATAATAAGACTTTATAAATTCGAATCTAATTAGTTATTAAAATAACAATTTCTTGAAAATCTCAAGGATTATTTCATATGTTTAAGTTTTCATTGAACTATAATTTCTAGACCGTTTAACTCTACTTCATCTTATATCGGGTTTCCTAAGTTTAAGTTCAAACCACGTAAATAATGTGAAATGTTGTCCTAATTGTTTCTCAATATGAGGCCAAATAAGATGTCAAACTCAAAACTTACGATAAAATATGAAATCCAAGTCCAAAATTTTAAGAATTTGGAAAAACTTTAAGTTAAATTCATTTGTTCCCCTGTAAGATTAATAGATCAATAGAGAACCGATTACAATAGTCCCTACCAGCCTGAAGGGCAGGGACTAATAAGCTTCGAGTTTCCTTTAAACCAACTCAAAATCAAAATCTATCGTCACCAACTCTATGATTTTATTTGTTATTAATTGGGAAACAAATATCTATGATTTTATTTGTCATCAATTGGGAAACAAATATGCAGAATTACAAGGTAACATTCATGTCATCCAATTGAAAGTGAAAATAAGTAGTGTTAAAATTTTACATTTAATTTTAATGTTTTTACTCTTTTACTTGTGGTTGTAGAAAGAAATTTATAACATTGACTTGGAGTAAGATTATGCGGCTATAAAACTATCTACCCCTCATTTACTCCTAATAAATATATCTCATGAACAAACACAAACACACACACACACATATATATAATTTTTTATTTTTAAAATTTTTTCTTCTTTCATAAATTAGACTTTTCTTTAATATATATTATATGAGGAAAAATCATATATATTATTTTTAGAAATTTAACTTTTTAAAAGTTGAATATAAAATTAATTTATTAGCAAAAAGCTCCATGAATAGGAAGAAGGAGAAATTAAAAATTAAAATATTGAAGACATAGGGACTAGGTTTAAAAGAATTGTTTAAATTTTGAGAGTGTCTTCTATTTCTCAATTGAAATGACCAAAATTGCACATGCAAAAAATAGAGGGAGAAAAGTATGTTTTACGTCTTGGTAACTTAATATGTATATAATATAGTGCAATGTGAACGAGATATGTCTCTTAATATAAATATAGAGGTTATAATGTAATATAAAAAATGTTAAGAGTTTTATATTAATATGATTGAAAATTAAAACATTAAATGTAAACAAATAGTTCCTACTAACAATTATAGTCATATCTATATAAATAATGAGATAAATAAGCATTTACAAGTACATGGATAGGGCCAAATCATATTAATCGCATGTTGCCCCTTTCACGTATAACACGTGTGAATAAATGATGACATTATATCAAAATATTATTTCACAAAAAATAGATCGAATAATACATCAATGTTTTTTTTAAATCTACTGTATATGATGTAAAAAATGACAAAATAATTTTCATATTAAATACTCATGGAATAACAAGGAAAGTGAATTTGGATGCCTAATTCTTTTAGTTTATTTATTAAAATAAGTTGTAACCCAAGAATCTTAAGACAAATATGTAAGTCATCCAAAAATACATTAAGACATTTAAACATAATTTCATGGAACCATATATTAGAGACTCTGGAATTAGCATAATGATCAAGTACATACTAATGTTGTGAAGAATAATAGTTGGATATGTGTGAGGGATTCCTGGATGACTTCGACTAGAGAAGGGGTTACCTAACCTCAATCAAATGGAAAACTATAAATTGGCATGAAAACATGTAAAATACCATCATCAAGAAGTAATAATGGTGTCATGACATGTGGCTGAATTTGGGCTTATCCATGTACATGGACAGGCTCGAGTTGCAGATACAATTTTTTTAAACAAAATTACATAAGAATGATTTTTTTTAATGGACAATTTTAGAAGAATCTACCTGGAAATTTGGACCAATGAAGCCTCCAATTTGATCCCTCGATGCACTAAGAAATTTCCCAACGCCACCAACGAACCTCCTACAACAATGTTTGTGCACAAGGAAAATAAGAGTTGTGAGTGATCAACATAAAACAAGAAAAAACATGAGCACAAAACAAGACAACACACATAAAGTCATAGACTTACCTACAAAATGAGTATCTCAATGCCAATATGCACACCCCAAGACCCCAAGACGCACACCCCACCTAGAACAACCTACCAACAACCATCAACAAACTCGGCCTATTACCTGTCAACAATTTCAAAAAAATTTGCATGTCCAAGAGGCATGAAATGTATAACAAAACGTTTGATTGAAAAAGGCTTTCAGTCAAAAAACCCTTTCGATTGAACGAATATTTTGGCTGAAATTTTTTTCAGTCGAAAGATGTTTACCACAGGAAAAAAATCCATCCAAAAAATCTTGTACACAACTGTCGAGGGCACCTTCAGGACATTGTTCAATTTGACGTGTAGATGTTTGGCCGAAAAAACCTATCTTTTGGCTGGAAGAATAAAGAGTTTGGCCAAAAAAATTTCGCTAGGAATTTTGGAGACCCGATTCTCACAAAATTGTTACCCACCTTCATGATTTTACCTTGTAATTAAATGTAACTATATTAAAATTCCCCTCCTAAGTGGGTAATTAACCACAACTCTTAATCGACAAAGGGTTCACTATAACCACCTTTCTTGACTTGGTATTTTTGAGCCTAACTATTAGGGAGTAAGGATTCCACATCCTTACTATGAAAACTCTTGGAATCTACATCCTTTTCTCAGTGACATAGGTACTATTTTTATATTCCATTGTTAAAGACTCCACGTATTTTTCAATATTAATTGAGACATGATTGTGAGTCCACACCCATATGTTGGTGAGTTGTCAAGGCCTCACCTTGTAGTGTGCACATACACAATCACTCGCATACAAGTAATTAATCCATCAGTTCAATCATGCAGTCCCTTCCATAGGCCATTTTTCATAAGTATCCTTCTCCCTTTGCAAAGTTTTACTGGTTCACAACATTAGTAGTAATTTCATGATCCAAGAATATATCTATCACAATGTATTAGGAATATCAAATACATTATTTTAATCAAGTTCATTCCACATGGCATGTATATATAGAGAATGGTCATTAAAATCTTCAATTAATCCTCATATTAACATCACAATCATTCTCAAGGAAGAGTTAGGTAACAAGGGGCATTACATATCATCCTTGTTGTCAGAAGAGATGAGGCAAAAAAACATGGAAAGGCAAAGCATGTATGCCTGATTTGTAAGAGGATTCTCCCAGGAAAAAATAAAAATAAATACTCAAGTGGGAGATATAAATATCTAGGAAAATTTGTAAAGGTATGCTAGATATGTGGAAAAAAAGGGCATTACAAGAAACAATATAGATCCAAAAGTGTTGAGAGAGGGAAGGTATCTAAAGATTCTTCTTCTACATAAGAAAAAACCTCCTCAAATTAAGGACGATATGTGTACTTGGCTTCTTCAATCACACATACAGATCATGAGGCATGGTTGGTCGACTCTGGTGCATCCTTTCATATCACTCCTCATGGGGAGAGGTTTTGCGAGTATGGAAGGTATGATGGGGGTGATGTTTTTATAGGAGATGACTTGACAACCAAAATCATAGGATGAGGAAAATTCAAGTTGAATATGATGGATGGTAGGATTATAAAATTCCCTAGTGTTCTGCACATCCTAGGATTGGCCAGGATTTTGATTTCTGTAAGTATGATGGATGACCAATGTGTAAAAATAGTGTTTGAAAAGGAAAATTGTAGGATGGTTCAATGATAAATGGTGTTACTAATCGGAGTTTGGATTGGAACTCTGAATAATTTGTTGGGAACCACTATTAGTGAGGGGTGAAACATTTGTATTGTTCATGAGATTGGAGCTAAAGAAGAAAAAACTCATATAGTCTCTCTATAAAATATTGTGTTGTGGAATCAAAGACTGGGGCATATCAAAGAAAAGGGCCTTCGAGAACTAAATGGTAAAGGTATGGTTGAAGGTATGTTGAATTTATCTCTAGATATTGATTTCTATGAACACTGCTTGTATGGGAAGCATAATTGGGTAAGATTCTCCTCTGGTGCTACAAGGGCAAGGGGGATTGTACAGTTGGTGCGCAATGATCTATTTGGACCTGTGACAGTTCCATTGCTATGTAAATTTGTGTACTATGTCTCATTTATAGATGACTTCTCTAGTAATATATGGATTTATTTCCTCATGAAGAAATATGAAGTCATTGAAAAATTTAAAGAGTTTAAGGCTCTTGTGGAGAATTAGATAGAGAATAAAATTAAGGTGTCGGGGAAAGATAATGGTGGAGAATTTTGTGGTAATGAATTTGAGAAATTATTTAATACATGTAGTATAACAAGGTATAAGACTACTCCATATGCACCTCAACATAATGAAGTTGTAGAAAGGATGAACATGATGTTGATGGAAAGAGAAAGGATCATGCTTAGTGGTGTTGGGTTGGGACATGAGTTATGGGAAAAGTTAGTGGAAACTCTATGTCACCTAGTAAATTGATCACCCTCATCATAATTGGATGACATGACTCCAGACGAGGTATGGACTGGTAAGAAACCCTTTCTAACACATCTCAAGGTTTGTTTTCGTGATTCTTATGTACACATTTCAAAGGGAAATAACAGTAAGCTGGATAAAAAGGTTGAAAAGTGTATCTTTATTGGATATAAATATGGTTTGAAAGGTTATAATCTTTGGAACCCAGAAACTAAGAAGATAATGTAAAATCAAGATGTGGTATTTAGAGAAATCAAATATGTTGTCAAACAAGAAGTTCTACCAAGGGAGGACGAACCAAAGAAAATAGAATTTGAATTGAAGGATAATGAATCAGACTCTACAAAAGAACATGAATAATAAAAAGAAGAGCATCATACTCTAGTATCAAGCAGATCAGTTCAGGAAAGAAGGAAACTATAAAGGTATATGTTATAGCCCTAAATTGCTCTACACATGCATACATGGCCTTGGTCCTCTTACTTACATTTTTTTCCAAAGAACTGTTGAGTATCTCTTCTTAAAAAACCAATTTTTAGAAGATGTACGTACCCTGCACCATTACTTTCCTCACACATATGCTTTATGCACCACTACAACTCACGTACATACACATGTTGCACCATTACAACCCGTGTATACTTGTAAAAGTTGCAAGGAATTCGTTGAAATTGATAGGCTATTGGAAGTTTCCTAAATAATCCACTTGTTATAGCCCATCACCCAACCAAATAACCATACTTTTGGCATATAAAAGGAGGTGTTGGGGTTTCATTTCACATCTAATCATAAGAATAGTGAAATTCTGCCTGATTTCAGATCCCCTCCTTGCCCAAGATATTGCTTCCTTTTGTGAGAAATTGCCTCAGCATTTCCTCATTAGCGCCTTCTTCCTCCATTTAACCCACTCACTTCCCTAGAAGAGATTAGAAGGTTGAGAGAAGAATTTCATACAAGGTGCACTTGGAGCTTGGTGAAGAGGATCCCAGACCAGGTTCGTGGAACGATGGTCGACTTAGATTGTAAAGGTATAATATTTGTGTTATTAGTAAAATAATTACATTTTCCTGTCCCAAATGATGGTGTATTGAATACTTTTATTGATTTATGCTTGAAATTATAACATCTAAACCTAACTTATATATGGAATAACATTCTTGTAGTTCTTTGTTTGTCAATATTTGGATGTAGGTTAGCCCTGGGAGGAGGCTTACAGTCAGTGGAACTCCCAAGCGCAAGGAGGTCATCACTAGACGTGGGATTAGAGGTATAGCTACCCGATCTCCTTTCTCTTTTATTTCTTTATATTAGTTTTGGTATGTTTGGGGTAGTATAGAGAATTAATTAGCTTTTAGAAGGTTAATCAATTTTCCTACATTATGAACCCTAGTGTTGTTAAAGGGGGGTTTTACCCACTAGGAGAACTAATGACCATACTGCGGAAGCCTCTAGGGTTTTTTAGGGGATTTTGGGTTGTTTGATTGGTTTGTCTACCTTTCAAGTTTCTTTCAAGTTTTCTGAGTCTGTCAAGGGATTTTGGTCACCTTCAGGTGCAATACCAGTTGTCCATGCCCCGTAAGATTGTCTGATCTTTTCTTTTTTGGAAATATATAGTGGTGTTCACGCCCTGTCTTAAGTCAGCCTGCGTACATATGCGCTCTGCTCAGTAAATAGCCTGCATACATACATAGACTGCTAATGCAATAGACCACATCTCTATTTAAAGAATTGTTTGAAAAAGAGGGAGTTTGTCTCTTTTATGATTGAAGTTCACACTTCTCAAGGTTTTCTTGATTCTTTCCAGAGTCTCTATTTATAGCCATAGCCTGGGTTTAGAGTTCAGTTTACTTGTCTTCCTGATTTTCTTGTGCTTACTTTTGAAAGGGTTTTTAGCAAACTATTGAATTATAGATCTACCTTCTTAGTTTCTTGATTGATTCCCTATGATCTGTAGTGGGATAAATATTTGTTTCAGTCTTGTTTTAGTGTTCTTTTTACCCCTTTCATTTTCTTTGAAAAAAGAAAAAGATTTATTTCAGTTTTTCTCTTTAAGACAATTTAAAAAAAAAAAAAAATCCAGTTTGGTAAAGTAGTTAGCGTTGGTTATTTGCAAAAAGAAAAGGAAAAAGAGTATGCTTTTTAAGTTCTTGATTTCTTGAAACATAAGTAGCTTGTAGTCAATAGAAACTACGTTTTAGGTTTTATTTACAAGATCTTGAAAAAGTTAATGAAAGAAAAGTTGGTTACAAAGAGTTAGTTATAAAACTTTTCCTTAGAAGTAATCTTGCTTTCAAGTTTCCTATGTTTCTCCTTTTTTTCGTCTCTTATAACATCACGAGTTTCACCACCATATCCCATGAGTAAATCAAGCCATTAAAAAGAACACTTAATCTAAAATAAACTATATTTTTTATGTTTGTAGGTTCAACCAACTAGTTTACGGTTAGGGCCTTGAATTAGATTAGAGAGGAAACTCTTCAAGGCCATTAAAAAAACATTGGAGTCTGAGTTAGTGAGTGTTTAAGTCTAGTGTCGTAAAATTTATATGGGACCCCCCTCTAACACAGGGGATAAACACGAGGTCACATGAGGAAAGGAAGTGGAGATAACCCCTCCAAAGCCAGACTGAACATAGTGGGGAATGCATATTGAGGATCCGTCTTAGGAGTAATATCGACTGCATTTGCCTACAGAGCTTCATGGACCTCGGATCCATTCAATATCCTCTGTTTTCTTCTAGCCCATTTTCTCTCGATACCCTCGATAGGTTTCATACTTGTTATCCTACTCATTGCAATCCATCTGACTATCGACTGTACCCACCTGGTCACTAACTACAAGATGGCAACTTAGTTTCCCACATTTTAGGGAATTACACGGGTGACTGCGAGGGTACAACGCGGTACTTGGGGTAGACGTCAGGTCACACTTCATAGAGTATACCCAGAGGGTGCTTCCGTGTTTGAGTTTCACTTACACTGGTTAATTTCTCTAGTGTTGACTATCGTAATTGTTGTTCCTACTAGATAGTTGACTTCTTGATTTGTCTTATAGGAATTTTTGTAGTGTGTTGTTGGTGTTTAAATGCTATTTAAGCCTTACTGTGTCGATTGATATTTTCACAAAGTGGAAGATCAAGAGCTCCGCTATTTGCAAAGGCTTCAAGGCCTACCGTCGGTTGCATTGGAACCACCTATGCCACCATTATGGCGAAGACTTGACCAACAAGGGTCGTTCGAAGTGACCAGACCACAAGAAACTATTCCTGAGCCTACTCCGCGAGGAGACTATTCAAATCTGGAGGAACCTACTATTTCTGACCTTGGGGAGGAATATCTTGGGCTAGCCAACCCTCCGATAACTGACCTGTAGGTGTCGATATTGGTACAAGTTTTCCCTCATGAGGTGACACCTTCCGAGTGCGAGTTAGTCTTACCAGCAGCCATGGAAGGAAATGTTGCTACTTCATCTAGGAGTCCTCATACTCTCGTTTCAGCTACAACCACAGGGGGAATTTTTCCTCCTCTCCCACCTTCGTTGGTCTGGACCAGAGTGGTCTCAACTCCCTCTACCTAGGGCAGTGGTCTGATACCTTCATCGGTGGTGGCCACTGATCCATTTACATAGAGTGTGATGGGTCGTCCATTATCATATGGGATGCCCGACTTCGATTCAAACTTAGTCCTTACCTATTCCACCTTACAAACCATGGGTCTAGGGGAAAGGAGCTCAAACACTCCCGTGCAAGGGCCTACCAGGGGAAATTTAGTCCCCTTTAATGTTATCCCTTACGGTGGGGATCATATACCTCCATTGTCCCCCTCACTTGGCGGTGCTTTCCAGCAACCCATCAGGATGAATGTTAATTATAGCTTGTTTGGGGTAGGAAGTTTAGGGCCTTCATCTTACACTACGTCGGTGGGATCTATGTCGTTGTCTTTGTTCGATGCATTTGGGAACAACATTTTTCTTTGGCTGCCGTCTCGGCTGGGGGAAACCCTGATTTTGAGAAATAGAACCTTGTGCAGGGTACTATTCCTACACAGGGAGCGACTACAAGAGTTTTCTCCTCTCAGGGGCTTTGGAATCCTTAGCAGGGATCAATTCCCTCACAAGGGATGTTGGTCAGGGGAAACACTTTCCATGCTCAATGGAACCCTGGGTAGTGTTCAGTACCTATGTCCGTTGGATCAACTGGGGGCATCCCCTTCCAAAATCCTCGGAACACAATGAAAAGAGAAATCCCCACCTAAGCCATGTCATCCAATTATGGGAGTTAGTCAATGATATATGAGAAAAAACAGTTTATGTATGCTGGTCAAGGCCATGGTTTCTACCAGAACCATCACCAACAGTCAAACTTTTCCTGGCAACCTGGTGCCAGTCAAACTCCAGTCCCCTTTTTTCCTGTACATAATACTCAACCTAAACTATCGTTTATGGTAACATTAGATCTGCCAGATTTTTTGAGGCTACTCAACGACCCAATTTGTCATGATCTTCATTGCCTCCCCATACCAACTAAGTTTCCATAAGATATTCTAAAATTTGAAGGTAAGTCTGGCGAAGATCCAGGTGATCATGTGACAACCTTTCACTTATGGTGATCGTCAAACTCACTGTGAGACAACTTTTTCCAGTTGCACCTTTTTCAATGCACTCTTTTCAGGGGTTCTATGAAATGGTATATTGAGATTGAATGCTTGAGGTATTCTTACTTCAATGACTTGGCAATGGTATTTTTGAACCATTTCCAGTTACCTGTGAGATACGATACCGACACCAAATTGTTGGACAACTTTGAGCAAACTAAGGTCGACCATATCTCTGGTCACATCAGGAATGGAGGCATTGAAAGAGATTGATTAAGGTCTAGGTCCCTTCGGCCTTCATGCTGGAATGGTTCCTGAAGTCTTTGGTGCCTTGCATATCCAAGGATGTGGCAACTTCTAGAGTGTTTTAAGAAGAGGAGGTGATAATGAGAGTGCAACAACTTGAACTGATCTACTCTCAGTCCAGCACGCTCTATGAGATTTTTCCAGAAGTGCCACAGTATATCCTCGGCAAGGCCAAGAAAAAGTATGGACCCCATGTTGATGGTATTGTGGGATCAACAAAAGGAAAGTCCGATGATCTATTGTCAAATCAATTGCAACAATTTTCGATACAACAGATTGTGGCCAGAAAGACCTTAGGTTCGATTGTTCCCCCTACCCAAATGTCAGATGTAAACAGTGTGCAGTCAAAGAACCCAAAGGCCAACTATAGCCTGAAGGAAAGAAGAAACAATGGAACAAGAAGGGTAAAGGAGACAAAAAATATATTAACAATGTTGGAGGGGGGGAAATGGAGAAAAGAAAATCGAAGTATCCATGTAACCTTTGCACGGAAGACCACCTGACTCACTAGTTCCCTTGACTTGTGGAAGCTCAGAAGGTATTGGTGCAGAAACAACTTGTTGTTCTGACGAACCCATTTCCACATGGGAAAAACATGGCTCAAGCTTCTGCATCCTCAAGCGTGGAAGGGGGCAGTCAGGGACCCTCACTTCTACCAGTAATAACCCATCCGTGAATGTTTACATGTTGAAATTCAATGCTCATATAGTGACCAGACCCTGAGATTATAGAATGTTAGAATCTACCAAAAAGGGAAAATAAGCCACAAACCCACTGATTACTCTGCATATTGAGAAGACGACGGGCGAAACTATGACACACATCCTGAAAGGTGCATTCAAAAAAGATTCTCATAATTTGAACATGAGGGCTTCCCAGAACTACTCTGTTGTAGAATATTTGGCACAAACCCCTTGCATGATGTCTGCTATGGAAGTCCTCCAAATTTTCCCTTCGCAGAGAACGAATCTATTATCTGCCTTAGGATTAGTAGAGACTTGTAGCCCAAGAGCGATCATTCTTTATCCAACCGACTTGAAACCTCGTCTTTCTTACCATGTTGCGTTTCAGATAGTAGTGGCTTACACCAAGAAATATTTTACTCAAAATATCTTCCATTCTATGGTCGATGAGGGCACCTCAACTTGAGTGATGTCGTTGGCGTGTTGGAAGGACATTGGCCAACCCGGTTTGTCTCTGTCGCCTACTTTGCTTACGATGTCTGATGGTCGGTCATTCAAAACACATAGAATCATTCCATCTTTAACCATGGAGTTAGGAGGAAATACCATGTGCATTGAAGTTGAAGTGGTCGATGCACCTCTCAAATAAAACATTTTGTTAGGGAGGAGTTTGACCTATGCAATGCATGAAGTGGTTGCTACAGTTTTTCATCTCTTGTTGTTTCCGCATGAGGGATAGATTGTGACCATTGACGAGTTGTCCTTTTCTTTTCCTGACCCTTCATCAGGGGAATCCATGGCCATGATGATTGATAATCCTCAGCCCGACACCATCAACTTATGGGGTGGTTTGTATCCATATTTTCAGTTTCTTTGTTTCGAACGACTTACTTTCATGATATGTGGACTCTTCCTTACCCATCAGCTTCGATGGAAGGGACATGACATCCTAGAATGACCATGCCCTTGTCCATGGGTTAAGTTGCATACAACATTGTCCATCAAGCTTCAGTCGGCCTCGATCTGAATCCCACACAGGAGTTAGATCTAGTTATCGAGACTATTTGGGCTCAAGGTTCTCTTTCCACTACATATCCTTTAGACCTGGTCTTTCCCTCTGACGAGGCGATTATTGAGGCATTGTTTGGCCTAGACAGACCCTCAAATGATCTTCATCATAGATCTTATTTTTTCCCATAGTTAAGGAGAATAGAGGCGGGTGAATTCATTTTGACTGTGAATGGAGATAGGTCTTTTCCTATTAATCCTCTGGCTACGCATGCAGTTTATGATGAGGGAAATATGGCGAGTATCGCTGAAATGATTCCCATAGATATCTCCATAACCCCTGGTGTTGTGGAGAATGTTTTTGTCGGAGCAGCCTACTCCCCCAAAGAGATTCAAATTTATACAAAGTTATTTAAGGAATTCCGCGATGTTTTTTCCTAGTCTTACAAAGAAATTCCAGGCATAGACCGAAGAATTTTCGAACTTGACATAACAAATTATCTTGATGCCAAGTCGGTCTGACAAAAGATTCATCCGATGAATCTTAGAAAAGGGGAAGCAATTAAGGATAAAGTAGACAAACTGCTTAAAGATGATTTTATCTACCCCATGTAGTTGACGGAATGGGTGTCAAACCTAGTTCCTGTTAACAAGAAACAAGGTACGATTCACGTGTGCATGGAATTTTGTGACTTGAACAAGTCCTATCTGAAAGATAATTTTCCCACTCAATTCATCGATTAGATTTTCAATGAATGCACATAATGCGAGGTCTTTTCATTCATGGATAGTTTTTTGGGATATAACCAGATTCAAATCAAACTTGAAGACCAACACAAAAAAACTTTTATATGTCCTTGGGGCATGTTCGCGTATCGTAAGATGCCTTTTGGCCTGAAGAATGTTGGAGCTACTTTTTAGCGGGCCATGTTGTTTGATTTTCATGACCTTTGACATATAGTCGAGGCATATCTTGATGATCTAGTATCACTCTCTTGCAAGATATCTGATCATCCTACACACCTTCGACTAATGTTTGAACGATGTCGCTACTATAGGATTCGCTTGAATCCTAAAAAATGTATTTTTTGCGTGACGTCGGGTCGTATCTTAGGTTTCATTGTTTCGAAAACAGGGATCATGGTCGATCCTCTCAAGGTTGAGGTTATAGTTTAGTTTCCTCCCCCATGCACAATATTCCAGCCTCAGAGCTTACAGGGGAAAACAAACTTTCTTCGGTGTCTTGTCATGAATTATGCTGAGATCACTAAAGGGTTTATGCGTCTCTTGAAAAAGGGAGTCCCATTATGTTGGGATGAAGCCACTCAACGATATTTTGAAGCATTGAAACACACCCTTACATCTACCCCTATGCGCCGGCCTCCCGATTATAATATAGATTTCTTGTTCTACTTGGCTGCTACAGAGTCAACCATCAGCATGGTATTGGTTCAAGAGGATGATCTACTCGAGGAGCATGCTATTTATTACCTTAGCTGAGGCCTAGTTCAGCCAGAACTCAACTATTCCCACATTGAGAAGCTTTCTTTAGCAATAGTGCATGTTGTCCAACGGTTCCGTCATTACATTCTCCTTCGCAAGACCACCATCATTGTTGTTGTGAACCCTTTCCCATATGTGTTAACATGATGGGTCATTTTCAGAAAGATCAGTGGATGGATTTTAATCCTCCAGGAATTTGACTTGGATTTTGTTTTCGCAAAATCCAAAAAGTCGTTGGTCTTTTACAAACTTATTTCGGAACTTCCGGTCGAGTCTAGTGATATCACACCCGAAGAATCTCCTATCAAAGGAGATTTTTTATAATCGCATCTTCATACCCATGGTATGGAGATATACTAGTCTATATCCATACTTTGAAGTGGCCCACTTCTGCTTCCCGCGATGAGCATCGACAAATTCACCATCAGGCATGAAACTATATCATACTCGATGACACTTTGTATCATCAAGGTGTAGATTGCATTCTTCGCTAGTGCCTTATCCATGAAGAAGCATCAATCACTTTGAACAACTTCCACACTGGAGCATGTGTTGGTCATTTTTCTGGGTTGGAAACAACCCAAGAGATTCTATGTGTCGGTTACTTATGGCCCTCATTAATCAAGGATTTCGTTGAGGTGTTCAAGAAGTGCTACCGTGTCATATCTTCTCTTAGAATATGTGGGCACATCCTGCTCCCATGTTTCCCTTCATTATTATTGGTCCTCTCACCAAGTGGGGGATTGACTTTACTACATTTCACCTGGATTCATCCAGGGGACATCGTTAGATCATCATAGTGGTAGACTACTTCACAAAGTGGGTCGAGGCTATGCCAACGTTCAACAATGATGGAGAAACAACGAATTTTTTCATTTTTAACCCGATAGTAGCAAGGTTCAACATCCTGAAGGATATTTTCACTGACCATGGCAGTCACTTCCAAAAACAAATGATGTCTAATATAATGTCAAAGCTTGGCTTGAGGCAAGAACATTCATCACCTTATTACCCACAAGAAAATGGTCAGGTTGTAGCTATGAAAAAGTCTCTTAAAACAACTCTTCAGTGGACAATCAATTCTACCAAGTCAAATTGGCATTTGATGTTGTATTCAGTATTGTGGGCCTGCCGAATGTTTGTGAAGACTTCCACCATTTTTTCACTTTTTCAACTCGTATACGGGCTGGAAGTAGTCTTTCCTATTGATTTCCAGATCCTGTCTTTAAAGTTGGTAGTGGAATTACTGCCAGATACTTCACCACTTGAGGAACTCCTACTATATCTTGAGAATCTCGATGAGTAGCGTCGATATGTAGCATCGACCAATAAGGCTTATAAGAAACGAGTCAAGTGTCAGTTCAATTGGTCCATTCGTCCTCAGATTTTTTGTGAAGGTGATCTTGTCCTGGTCTATGATCAAGACAAAGATCCCCTGGGTGTAGGCAAGTTCAAACCCATGTGGTTCAGATCGTTCATTGTGAAAGAGGTCTTGAAGAAGGGTGCTTATCGTTTGGTTGACTTTGAAGGAAATTCCTTGGAGGATCCTAGAAATGGGATCTACCTCAAGAAGTATTACTCTTAGGTTGGTCACCCGGGTGACTTCTTGTACATATGTATAGTTCTTATACATTTTTTTGTCTTTTTTGTTTTGTGGACGTGTAGTTATTTATGTCTTCCTTTTCACTGTGGAAGATGTCAAGTGAATCGAAGGTGCATTTTGGGTTCATGGACGATGCTAGCCTACACACTCGAAGGCTTGCTTCCACATCTTGGGTGATTTTCACACCTGGAGGCCAGTTGCTATCTTCCATAGGTATTTGTCTAGGTGACACTACAAACAATGTCGTCGAGTATAGTGTAGTGATAGAGTTTCTTTGTGACGCTTTGTTGGATGGAATTTCACACCTCCAAGTCTACCTATATGCTCAATCGATTGTGTCCCAGTTAAATGGATTTTACCGCGTTTATGATCCTAATCTTCGCCGACGTTTCCTTAGGGTACGTCTCTTAGAACGTTACTTTTATTACATTACATATATCCATGTTCCTGGGAGATTTAATCACATAACAGATACTTTAGCTAATCAAGTATTATATTGGCATGTCGCACACACATATAAAGAAAAGAACACACATACACATGTACATACATTTGTAAAAAATGCAATCCATAAGACAAATAAGATGTAGATATATATATATATATATATATATATATATATATATATATATATATCAAAAGTGTCATGAGTACATAGGTGGGTGCAAACGCCTCAAAAATAAGGTTCAGTATACATCATTGGGCTTATTCCCTCAAAAAATATACAATGGTTCCCTTGACAGATATAAAGTCTAGCCTATATAATATTGGGGCCTATTGGCCCTGCCATAATGAACGACAACGTTGGCTAAACACCAGAAGAGTTGGACCCACGTTTGTGGCACCCCCACTACATGAGGCTGCATGGAAGGCGGAAGATCCTCGGTCTCGTCCATGGGTATTGTACGAGTGAGCACAGTGAGGTTTCACTCCACTCATCTCAAAACCCTCTCAGCCTCTTCGGTTGGAGGTCCCCCTATGGTCACTGGTCTGCTAGCTATTGCCGGTCCTGCCTATGGTCAAGGACGCCACCAAGTGGGCACACTAATCCCACATCTACACATAGAAGATACACAAAGCCAATACTCTATACACATATAAAATTATATATATATATATATATATATATATATATATATAAATAATTAAAAATTAAATAACATAAAAAAATGTTACCTATCTCTCCTCGCTCCTCTCCAGGAGGCATGGGCATGTCCGAATCCTTGGAAAAGTTGATTCCAACATAGCGGTAGTCCTCTATCGTCAGAATCTGTCATGCCCACTAGTCAAAAAATGAGTCGTCAAAGGGCTCTATGGTCCTCCATCCCTCCTGTCATGGTAGAAATGTTGCCCATATGCATACTACTAGGAAGGAGGCCACATGCCCCTACATAGTCTCTCTAGGATTGAGACTGGGTACTCTCTAATAAGAAGAAGAATGAGCATAAAATAGTATTAAACCTGAAGTTTTTGTTGTTGCATTGTCGACACTCTGTCAGTTGTCTCTTCATGCATGTGAGCATGGTCATACTCCAGTCAAATATTTTTGCCTCCTAGCACTGAATAATAGAATGCATGTGTGCCCAAGAATCCTGGTGAAGTGTCGCGCATCTAGTAATCCACCCAATGAGTAGAAACATCACTCTTAAAGTGGGACTCGTGATCTTGTGAATAAGCACCTAAGAACCTACCTTCTCAGTGTCGATCACATAGTACATCCAGATGTATTTCTCAATGTTAAAAGGCCCATGGGGAAATTTCTGCATATTGATTGTTCCCCTCTCCTCGAGAGGCCAGTCAGGAAGTAGATGTCCTCAGTCATTGGAGTCAACGACTGTCCCTCTATCATGAATGCCTTTTCATCCATATGTCAATAATCAACTAGGGCATTCAGTAGCTTGGGTTGTGCCTTCATGAAAGGACACTGGAAGAACTTCCATAGACTGCATTGCTTCAATGTGGCAATGGCAACAAGGTCCTCTTCGACCAGTATGTCAATATCCTTATGTTCCCTCTCCCTCCAGTGCACATGCATCATGTTCCATGGAAAATTAAAGGGAATTAGCTCTTGATTTAATTTTTTCCAATCTTTTGAGGGTGTACATGGGTTGTTTGGCCCTCAGTCATGTATGTACACATGCAAAGTGTTTTTTCCTGAGTACATATGGGGGATTTCCTTGGACAGGTTGCGTACACGTACGACCACTCTTTTTAGGAGAGCATGCCCCCTAAAAAACAAGAATAAATTCATAAAAGACTAATTGAAATTCAAGGAGGATGAATTTGTACATACTTGGTCCAAGCGGAAGTTTGTTTCATCCACTGAAGCTCCCAGAATCAACTTTTTTAGCAAAGGGAAATTTTCTCCTTTTGGTCAATTTTCAAATTGCAATGATGAAAATGAGTTGTCAGCTTCTATTTATAGACGTTTTTGGCCCTTTTTGCCACTTTTTTGACCCCCTTTGTCATTTTTCCTGGCTTGGAAATAATTTTGTTCTAATTCTGAGTTCCTTATTAGATTTTACGATACACTTTCTTTTGGTTTAGTAACCTTTTAGGGATGGGTCACTTTTGGCATCCTTTGGTAAAAAGTCATTTTTTCCAACTTTTTGCATATAAGTTAGGGTTTCACCTCCACTTTCTACATCTCATTGTCTTTTCCTCTTTGCCATAGGATCAACCCCACAGAAGTGTGACACAAAACCTTCATTGTTGATCTAGAAGTGTCATAATTAGGTGGTAGAGCCTACCTTTACATGGATTCCCTAGGTAGATCCTTGTTGCATTTTGGCGTCCATGTTGTCAGTAATGACTATAGGCTCGGGAGTCCTTGTTAGTCATGTCATGATTATGAGATTGAGCCTCATCTGTTTGATGCACCATCATTCTTGGCCTCACCCTTGGGACTCCCAAATGAGCACTCTTTGTTTTCTTTCAAGCTCACTTTAAAATACGAAAGCAACATCCGATGAGACTGTATTTATGCTTTTCGATCTTGTCTGGATTAACTGAGAAAAGTATCCCCTAGGAGTCTCATTTAAGCCCTTTTCAAACTCTCTAAACATGAAAATATTTCTGAGTGATCTTGTTTCCCTTCACGCTCACTAAACTCAAATTTGAAGGCATGTCTGTCTGGCGGTAGTTTACCCCTTTTTTAGTCTAGACGATCAATTTCACAAATAAAGGTATGCTCTAGGAACTTTGATTCACTAGAAGAGTATTCTCAGGAATAAGTTTAACCCTTTTTTGGGTCTGAGGGACTAAATCTTCAAAAAAGGAACATTCTCCTTGGTTTTGGTTTATCACCTCTTTCGGGCCTTAGAGATTACTTACAAAAAGGAACCCCCACAGAGTGCATAGTTAAGCTCTTTTCAAACTCCCTAAAATTGAAAAGATCATTGAGTGACCTTGTTCCTTCACACTCATTAATTTGGTCCAGAAGAACATCTACTCGCATGAGTTTACCCCTTTTTCTAGCATGTAGATTATAGCCGAAAAAGGTACACCTCGGGAGCTTCGTCTCACCAGGAGAGTTATCCTCAATAACTTTTATTCTTTTTGGGGTTAAGGAGACTAAAATTAGAAAAAGGATTTGAGTCCATAGTTAATCTCTTTTCAGACTCCTTAAAATTGAAAAGATTTTAGAGTGATCTTGTCTTTTTCACACTCATTAAAATGGTTTTGAATAGACGTCTTTTCAGTGCAAGGTTAACCCTTCTTGGAACCGACTAGACTATCTCAGAAAAAGTTACTCACTGGAGTCTTCTTTTACATTTTTTTAGACTCTCTAAAAGTGAAAAAACTACTGAGCTTACCTTCTCTAGCCTCATTAAAATTACATTGAAGGGGATTTAATTGTGTCTTGTTAATCACATTTGCATCTCTACATCTTTGATTTAATTCCAGCTCTATGTTGCTCTCAACTGAACCTTCAAATCATGCCTTATATGCAATCTTTGCAGCACTTTGCCTCAATGATCTGACACCTTGACCCATGGAGGAATTTTCCCCGAGTGTCCTTTTCCTGTACATGTCTCCTTTCTCTAAGAATTAGTGTGTTCCTTGCACTTGGAACTAGTATGCTTTCTTACGACACTCATTCCTCATGTTATCACTCGATAAGTTATAGGAATCAACTGGTGACAGGGATATTATCTGTCTCTAGTGTTTTTTGTTGACAAATGATTTTTCATTCTACAAATAATTTGAAAAGAAAAGAAAAAGCAAAAAGAAAAAA
>ML781587.1:312877-358052 GCA_009831015.1 Picea engelmannii | reverse complement strand
TTATACCTCCTAGTCTCCTATATATACCAAGGAGACATTTTCATTTTGAATCATCTTGTACTTGAACATTTAAGTGGGGTAAAAGGAGGTTGCCCCCTCGAAGAGGCTTATTATCTGATATTATCTCTTTTTCAAGGTGTTGACTACTTTTCCTGAGGTTTTTATATGCTATATTGATGTTTGGTTCTTAACATTCTCAGACCTCCAATCATGGCTCAGGGAAGTGTTCCTGGACCAGAGTGATGAAATTGGACTCTGGGAGTCCAATTTACCCCTCTACCTCTTCCCTCAGATCCACCATTTTCCTGAGTTTGCTCTCAAGTGTCAAGCTCACTATATTCCTGAACAAAGAGCCATCGTCTCCTCATCTGAAGAGATCATGTTCCTCATCACGCCCGAAGCCATAGACCAGATGATGCAAATTCCTTGAACCGACTCTACGTCCCCCTTCAACCTGGAAATTCTCACCGAATTGTACCAGAAAATGACCTTCCCCCAAAGAGCTCAAATATTCGAGCTCTTCCTTCCCCCATCCGCTCAATTTCCCTCCACAAATCATCCTTACCCGTCCTCCATGTTCTCAACTAAGGGAAACTAGGTCATATAATACCTTTGCGCTCTGTTGGGATATTAATCTGATCAGTCGGTAGATGAGCCCATTTTGGGTTTTCTATCCATTTTCTTCGCTGGCAAAAACCCACCACCCAGTTTGATTTCAGTACATTCTTGGCAGGAAATATTCATGAATAGTTCATAAATTTTGGCATGGAAGGCATGTTCAGATACTCGTCTGTACTGGCATACATGTTTGTTTTCTTTCAATCAAATAAATTTAGTTTTTCCATGCAGAAGATGGATTAAGATGGTAAACCTCAGTTAGTCACAGCATGGACTTCCTTGCTCAAGCACAACTCCACAAAGTATAGTTTCAAGGCGTTCATCGATCAGTTCTACCACCCTATGGTAAGTATGCTGAGCGGCAGGCCCGAGCCTCGAATAAATGACGAAGTCTAGAGAATCCTTTATCTCTCGAATAGCACAAAGATGGGGGATTGGTACCTGTACCAAAATCATACCGAGATTAGAGTATACAGTTGCGAGTTGGCAACGTATAGGATGCCCAAATATTTTCCTGTCGGAATATTTTCTTTAGAATATATAAGGCAGATTATGAATTCAGATGATATCCATTTTGTATCATTGAAGAAAAAGTAGCAACTTCGAATCAAGGGGCAGATTGGCTTCTTCATCTGCAACAGTTGGGGCACCGGGGAAGAAGCAGACAGGATGTTGAAAGAAATGAAGTTCTTCATGAGCTTCCCATGGCACTATTATCCTTATGGGATCATCTCAGAGATGAGGGTGAAGAACAAGAACATCCCGTATGTTCATGTGTCCAAGCCCGAAATTGAGAAATTCGCCAATCAGACAGTGTGGGTTCCTAACACCTTGGTCGAAGTGGAACAGCAAGTTCCCCTGACCACTGTGTCACCAACGACCATGCCATAGGTCCCCAAGGAAAAAAGGCCTCATCAAGATTTATCTCCACCTGTCACGGAGGTATCGTCCGAAGAGTTCCAGTTGCACACTAAGAGGCCCAAGACACTCTCAGTTCCTGGCCCAACTGGAGAAGAAGAAGTCCCACCTACCACAGTGACCAAGTCTATTATTCCACCCTTCGATTCGAGCCTCTTTAAGGACATCACCCGAACATTACCGAATAAATCTACAGACTCTCCATTGGACACTCAGCCAAGCAAGACTGGGCCCAAGTTGAGCATTTTTGAGAAGTACAAGATGACCAAGAAAAAGAACTAGACCCTTACCAGCAGTACTTGCACTCAGTTTTGGAAGTAGACGTTGACTGCGCAGCATAGGCTGGTGTCTGCATTTGACACAGAAAATGGAAAAATGCACATGGCCTTCCTCCAGGCACAGGTACTAGACCCCAAGGTGATCACGGACTACAAGAGGGCCACCTTCGAATTCTAGATGAAGGACATGCACCCAGCAGATCAGATGGATCTGCACAAGCAAATAGAGGAAATGGTGTTCCATACGTTGGCACATGCTTCCGCTTCTGCAGCCAAATTGCAGGTGTTACTAAATAATGCTCAAACACAACTCAAGCTGGAGAAGATATCGTCCTTTGCGAAGGACAATAGAATCAAAACTTTGGAGGAGCTGGTCCTCAAGATCAGCTATGACCCTTCGAATGTCAAAGCAGTGGAGGAGATGATAAAGAAGAAGAATGCTTACATTTCCTCCTTGAGGAAACAACTGAAACTCCTGCCCACAGAGGACTCGCAGGCGAAGGAGATAGCAGAGAAATAAGGCGAGAAGGATGAAATGCTCAAGCTTCTCATGGAGCAGAATGCACATCTCAAAGAAACGGAAGCTGAGATGGAGAAATTATTAAAAGAGAAGGAGCAGCTGAAGCCAATGTAAGTCATTCCATTGAGTGCCATTCCAATTTCAGGAGTAAGCATAGCATCAGTGACAACAGTCCCATCCACAACTCCAATGACATCCCAAGAGAAGATAGCCAACCTGGCTAAATCCATGGAAAATATGAACCTGCAGGAGACAGAGATCAACAGGCTTAAAAAGGAAGTTGAGAACCTTCAGGAACTCAAAACCTCCTTCCAGACCAGCCTCTCCAAGGAAAATTAGGTAACAGAGCAGCTCAAGCAAGAGCTACAGCAGCTCCGAAAGCAAATAGTGGCAGGGAAGACTTTGGCTGAGGTTAAATAGAATGTATGGACAGACATCACTAAGTCCATAAATGAGATATGGACCATGATCCAAATCATGTTTGAGCAGAATGAGTTGGTCCAAAGGAGAAAACAGGTCATTGAGAAGATCAGAGTAGAATTGGGAGACATGCCAACACAAGAAAATGAGATCATCAAGTTCCTCAATTCGAAGACCAGGGAAGAGATGGAAGAGCTGAAGATTGAAGACAAAATAGAGACCATCCTTGAGGTCAAAAGGGTTTTGACCAAGAGAGGATTAATGCTTCAGTTGGAATAAAAGGTTCAGGCCATGGACCTAGGGGTACAGAGATTCTTCAACAAGATTGAAGCTCTCCATAAGAAAGGTCTTCCTAGTCTGAAAGTGATCAATGATAAATTGATGACACTCCCAGACTACAAGAAGAGATTAGCCAAAGTGGCTAAGGACAGTTCAAAGTTTGATAGCATACAAGGGATCATCACCGGCAAAGCATTCCTGGATGCCCTTTAGTGGGACATCAGTATCCGACACGAGATTCGATACATATTCATCACCAAGCCTACATTCGCCAAGTATACAGAAATGGACGAAGTGTATCAAATACTGCTCAAAGGCAACGTGCCCAGTCATCTCAGATGGGAGGAACTCTGTAATATGATCGATTATCAGATGAGCTGTCCAGGTCCAGTCAGTTGTCCAATCAGATGAGGTCATGCAAAGGCTTCATCAACCGTCTACCTAGAAATCAGTGTACAGTTACACCAAGTCATCAAGCAGTTCCTATATTTAGGGAATCTGTTAAGTTAGTTAGGCTAAAAATAGATTTAGCATGTCCTGGTCATTAATGACAGGACCGTTTGTAATTTGAGTTATAAATACTTCACCTTTCAAAGTATTGAGGGTTGTTGATCTTCACACCCTGACGCTATTCAAACTGTAATATTTTTGAAGAGATCTTCCATTAATAAAAAGGAGGCACTTTTACAGGATTCTTGTGTGTATTCACTGGTGATGTTTTCTCTCTAAGTTGAATGTTATTCTCGCTTTGTTATCATACTATTTTTTGAATCTAATCTTTAAGAGTAATGAACGTTGCAGGATTTATCTTGTATACCCTGTTTCTGACTCGAAAAATTTTAGTGTTTTTCTTCTGGTGTTTTCGATAAAGGAATTCTTAACTGCTTCTTTGTTGAAAGTATCCTTCCAATCTTTTCTGCTCATCATCATTTAAGCTACTAAAAGATCCAGTGATTATATTATCTCGCCCTGTGAAAGTTTTTTCCTTTGCGTTTCTGGTTTGTATTTCATATTTTATTAAACGTAGACCCCATAGCCCAATGGATGTGTATACTGTCTCAACCAATTCAAAAAATACTTTGACAACAAAACCGACCTATTTCTTTACCTAGCCTAATATCTAAAATTGGAAACATAGCTAAATCATATAGAGAGATCCCTCTTTGAAGTTGGAAGGGCTAGATCCCAGCTTCAAAAGTGGTTGGATAAAGTTACCTTTGTAGATTTCTTTTGTTTTCAACCTCTAGGAATTTTACCAAGTGCTAACACCTCCTTTGTAATGTAGCATTCTTTTATTCTGTTTCAAGTTCTTTAAAAAATTGAAAAAGAAAAAAAAATCAAATATCCCAAAAAGAGGGGACGAGAAATATGTATTATTTGTTTGTCAACACAAAGAGTTTCCCTTGGACAAAGAACATGCTTTCATTTGTTCGCCAAGAATTGGGATCTAGTATGACCTTCGAAAGTTGTTCTCGCTACATAGAGTTGTGTCCTCCTCCATTTGATTACTTTTCCAAACACATGGAGAGTTTGTGTTGCCTCCTACATCGTGAACTTATGTCAATGTTATGATGCCTCATTCTGATCATATTTTGTTCTTTTGTCCAAGGGAAGTTTCAACCAACCTGAGTCGACCTTTCTAGAGTTTTTCTCTTGACCTCATGAGTCGGCCATCCTGAGAGTCCAGTCAACTCTTGTTTCAAAATCGGCGAAGTTATTAGCATGATCATGAGCCATCGAAGACCTCAAGGTAGTGAGTTATACACTCCTATTTTACTCCTACTTGAGTTTTGAAGATATTGAAGTTGTTGCTCGAGCTATGAAGTCCTCATCTCCAACCATCGAGCATCACTGGATTCTTGAAGATGGATACTATATTTGTATATCTTTGATTTTGAGATGTATATCCGATGTGTATTGCTCATGGCTACACTTTATATAGTTATATGACATGGATCTGTAGTGTATTTGATTGGCAACCATGATTTATTTCATCCCAAGCATGGGTATGCCCAGCTTGGAGAGACAATTGTTGTTTTACAAATGGCACCTCCCGAACTCTGGTCCCGAGCTCACTCATTTTCATACATTGGTGAAGATATTGTAATGTATTTTGACCATCATTTTCTCTTGTGACCACACACGTTAGGGGACATCTGTTATAGCCCTAAATTGCTCTACACATGCATACATGGGCTTGGCCCTCTTACTTACATTTTTTTCCAAAGCACTGTTGAGTAGCTCTTCTTAAAAAACCAATTTTTAGAATATGTATGCGACCTACACCATTAATTCCCATGTACCTATGCTTTCTGCACCACTACAACTCACGTACATATGCATGTTGCACCATTACAACCAGCATATACTTGTAAAATTTGCAAGGAATTTGTTGAAATTGACGGGCTATTGGATGTTTCCTAACTAATCCACCTGCTATAGTCCATCAACCAACCGAATAACTATCATTTTGGCATATAAAGGATGTGTTGGGGTCTCTTTTCACATATAAGTATAAGAACAGTGAATTTCTTCCCGATTTCACATCCCCTCCTTGCCCAAAATATTGGTGCCTTTTGTGAGAAATTGCCTCAAAATTCCCTCATTAGCCCCTTCTTCCTCCATTTAACCAATTCTCTTCCCTAGAAGAGATCATAAGGTTGAGAGAATAAGTTCATACAAGGTGCACTTGGAGCTTGGTGAAGAGGAGCCCAGACCAGGTTTGCGGAACAATGGTCATCTTAGATTGTAAAGGTATAATATTTGGGTTATTAATAAAAGAATTACATTTTCCTATCCCAAATGATGGTGTCTTGAAAATTTTTATTGATTTATGCTTGACATTATAACATCTAACCCTAACTTATATGTGGAATAAAATGCTTGTAGTTCTCTATTTTTCAATATTTGGATGTAGGTCAGCCCTGGGAGGAGGCGTTCAGTCAGTGGAACTTCCAAGCATGAGGAGATCATCACCATACATGGTATTAGAGGTATAGTTACCCAATATCCTTTCTCTTTGCTTTCTTTATGTTAGTTTTGGTATGTTTGGGGTAGTATAGAGAATTAATTATATTTTAGACGGTTAATCGATCTGCCTACATTATGAACCTTGGTGTAGTTAAAGGGGGGTTTTGACCACTAACAGTATAATCCATCTAATTTTCATTCAAAATTTCTTTTTTTATTATTGATGATGATCCTAGAAATGCTAGAGAGGCAGTGAATTTAGAGGATGGAAAAATATGGAAAAATTCCATAGTTGAAGAAATGACAACCTTGGACAATAATGAGGCTTGGGATCTAATGGATTTTCCAACCAAAATAATCCCATTGGCATCAAATGGGTGTTTAAGGAGAAGTTGAATGCATAAGGAAAAGTGGAGAAATATAAAGCTCAGCTAGTAGCAAAAGTTTATTCCTAGGTAGAGGGAATTAACTTTGGTGAAATATTTTCTTCTCTTGCCAAGTTGACTTTGGTGAAATTTGTTCTTCTCTTTCCAAGTTAATTTCTTTTGATTTTGAGGTATAACAGATGGATGTGAAGAAAAAATTCCTACATCGGGATCTGGAAGAATAAATATACATGAAGCGGCTAGAAGGTTTTGTAGTGAAGGGAAAGAAAGAGTTTGTATCTAGGCTGAAAAAGTTCTTGTATGGATTAAAAAAATCACCAATGATTTGGTATAAAAAATTTGATACCTATATATTTAGACTTGGCTTGAAAAGGAGCAAAGCCAATCACTATGTATATTTCAAATTTGTAGGCAAATGCCTTATTTATTTGTTCGTGTATGTCAATGATATGTTGTTGATAGGAAACAATTGTTACAAGGGAAAAAATCTCTATGGCCAAGGGTAAACCACAAAAGACAGATATGATTGCAGAAATCAACTCAATTCAATCATGTTCTATATAAACTAATGTGTAATACAAGGAAGAAGCCTACCTCAGTCCAATCGTTTGATGTCATTCCACCGTTGAGCACTTTGACCCAAAGCTTTACACCTGCAAGAAGTTCTCAACAAACAAGAGATGCAAGTATATAGTGACAATATATAAAATGGGTTAGCACATCAGATAGCACAATCCATTAATAAACATTACAAACATGCCCATGGATAGTAATCATATATTTGCAAGATATCGATAAGACGGGAAATGAGTATTTATATTAATAATTGATCAACAAAAGTATCAACATTACAGACTTCTGTGTCAGCACGATTCGAAACCAAAAAACCAAGTTCCTTCCAGCCAGGTCTCCACCACTTCAATCCTCAACCAAAGGCAAACTCATAGGAAAGAGGCAATGAGTTCCTATCAACAATAAGGCAAGATTTTGGAGGCTAAACACTATGTTCATACTTGAGGTACAAAGGGATGCAGACTCAATATGAAGTAATTTCTCCAGAGTAAATTTGCTCTCAAAGTTGAATGTTTTCTCCTTCTTTTCCATAGCTCAAAATTGTTCTTTTATAGCCTCCAGAATGCAATTGAAGGGCCGAGTCAGAATGTTTCCAGTATATGGAAGGAAAAAGATCAGAGATCTTCTATCATGACATGGAAACCAGACCTCATTTTGTATTTTTTGGCACAAATCCCGATATACATGAGCTATAGTGGACCAACAAGCATATACGCATCTTGCAAAGCAGTTAGGGAGTGTATATGTGGAAAAATATATATTTGGCTCTAGATTTATCAAAAAGGGGTTTGATAAGTCTACATAGGGAAATGGAAAAAAGGCCCTCTATGCAAGATAGTCATGGTGAGGAAAATCTTTCTATAACAGATGCCCCCTAATGTGTAAGATCAGAGGAGTATTTGCAATGGCCGAAATACATTATAAATAACCCAGAAGTGGAGTGGTAGAGAACCAGCTGGACGAACTCAATTGATCATTGCATTATGTACTGACTTTGCATACATGGCTTCCAAGAATAGAATGCAGATCCATGTAGAAAATATACCAATAAGTGTTCATGGCCATGAGTAGGAAAGTATAAATACAGTTACATTCCAAGAGTTGTCATAGTCATGAACAAGGCCCAGTGAAACCAGTCTCAAAAATCAATCTGAATATATCTATATACCATGGAGTACAATCTGATCTCCTATGATCACTGAAGTCAAATAGGTATTGGTCCAGTGAAATGGAGGCAACAACTCAAGAAAGCTACGACCACAAAGTGATGTCTTCAAGTCTTCAATACAATCCACCAATGGTGCAAGTGTATATCGTGTGAATAAATGAGTTGAGGTCAAACATGATGAGACATTGTTTGATTACCGGTCATTGAGGTATACCGTTAAAAAACACGAGACAACCTACCAATGATGAAAGTAGGTATCAAGGCACCGATTACATCTCTACAAATGTGAATAAAGGAGCTGGTGTCGAACACTTGAGAGATCTAATGATCAAGATATATTGATGTATTCCCAACTGGCAATGGCGAGAGAGCCTGCCACTAATGACTGGAGGCCTCAAGGCACTCATAAAAATCTAGGTATCATATCTGTTATCACCCTATAAGTTATAGGATCAACTGGTGACTGGAATATTATCTATCTCTAGTGTTTTTGTTGACAAATGATTTTTCATTCTGAAAATAATTTTAAAAGAAAAGAAAAAAAATAAAAAGGAAAAAAAAAAACAAAAATAAAAGAAAGAAAAGAAAAAGAAAAGAGGGCATAAAAGAATTTCAATAAATTCCCATGCAATAATAGTAACTTGGTCCATACCTTTCAAGCATGGCCAAGTTATTTTTAAATTTGATGTTGATAGGGTTAGTGAATGACTTTGGCTAAATAGTTTAATCTTAGCCAAAGTATCTAGGTTAGATTAGTGAATAAATTTGGCCAGACAATCTAATCTTGGTCAGATAGCCCCAGGGTAGAGTAAGTTCTTAACCCAACAGTCTAATCTAGGTTAATTATCATAGGAAGCTAGGTTAGAATATAGGTTAGTTTCTTTATTTCAATAAAACCAGCTGGATGTAAATATTGTACCATGCTTCAGATGTTTAAAAATGGTGTTAGTCAAGCCCCATGGTGGTGTATACATGAAAAGCCTTGGAAAAAACCCATGAAATGCACTTATCCTAAATTTTCCCGGCGCATGTGTTTTCCACTCCCTCACTTATGCTTCGTTCACATATCAATGGTCCAGATGATTGCGCCTAGATTTACGGTGAACAGATCTTTTCGGACCCCCTGACCATTCTATCTTTAACGGAGGGGGGGGTGGGGGTCCAGAATTGTTGATAAGACCCATGCACATCTGGACGGCTCAGGTTTAAGCGTGCAAATATACGATCAATGTTGGATTCTGGACCCCCCCGTCCGTTCTGCATTTAACGGAGAGGGGGGTGGGGGGGGTCTGGAATGTGTGATAAAGAGCGCGCACAGATCTGTGGCCAAGAAACAAGCACACAGATCAACGGCTCAAGGTGTTTTTCGGACCCCCCCCCGACTGATTTTCTTTTAACTGAGGGGGGGGGGGTCTGGAATGGAATCTTTCCTCTGGTAGGCTCCTCTTTATATGTGGCATCGATCTAATGGTCCCAAGTCCTATCACTTCCTACTGTCTGACATACCTCCATCACCTCTTGACGTCACCATACACCTTTCTAAAATAGTCACATCCCTTTAATTTCTGACAGTTCTTCCCCCTCATTTACTCGTGGCAACCCCCCTCACCATGATTTCTACCCCAATTGGTAACCGCCACTTCACCTGTCTGTATTCTCTCAGTTTCCGTCACCTACCATCTCACATTATAAATGATTTGTTGGCCATTTATTACTGGATAACCTATCTGTTAACCAGCTGACCTGTCTCCCGCACCCAACGGACACCCATTTACTCAAAACCACCCTTATTCTTCCTATTTTCACTATTTACCCACTCATCGCACCAGAGAAATTCACATTGTTTTCTCCTCTGTTACAGTCAGTTGTCCCCATCCACATTCTCCCCCACTAACGTTGTTTTTCTTGTAGGTACTGTTGCAGTAATGGCGCCAAAGTCAAAACAAGCAGAAGGAGAGGAGAATCTATTTCTCCTGCCCCCTATCGACCTCAACGGGATCCCATTGGCCAACAAAGATCGCTTAATCGCAGATACAAAGTGTGAATTCGATTTCATAGACCTCCAATCGTGGCTCAAAGAAGTTTTCCTGGACCAGAGTGACGAAATTGGACTCTGGGAGTCCAACTTACCCCTATATCCTTTTCCTCAGATTCACCCTTTTCCAGAGTTTGCCCTCAAATGCCAAGCCCACTACATTCCTGAACAAAGAGTCGTTGTTTCCTCACCTGGAGAAATTTTGTTCCTCATCATGCCTGAATCCATCGACCAAATGATGCAAATTCCCCGAGATGACTCTACATCACCTTTCAACCTTGAAATTCTCACTGAGTTATACCAGAAAATGACCTTCCCCCAAAGAGCTCAAATATTTGAGCTTTTCCTCCCACCATCTGCTCAATTTCCCTCCACAAATCCCCCTTATCCTTCTTCCATGTTTTCGACCAAAGGAAACCAGATCATCTCGTCCCTATGCGCCTTGTTTGGATACTATTCAGATCAGTGGGTAGATAAACCCATTCTAGGGTTTTTATCAATTTTCTCCATCGATGAGAAGCCCACTACCAAGTTCGACTTCAGCACCTTCCTGGCGAACAATATTCATGAACAGTTTGTTAATTTCACCATGGAAGGCATGTTCCGGTACTCTTCCATACCAACGTACTCGTTCATTTTCTTCCAAGGGGACAAATTTGATTTTTCCATGCAGAAGAAGGATGGAGATGGTAGACCCTAGGCAATGACTGCGTGGACCTCCTTGCTCAAGCATAACTCCATAGAGTTCATCTTCAAGGAGTTCATCGATCAATTCTACCACCCAGTGGTAAGTATGCTTAGCGGCAGGCCTGAGCCTAGGATAAATGATGAAGTTCAGAGGATCCTACATCTCTTAGATCACACAAAGACAGGTGATTGGTATTTATACCAAAATCACACTGAGATCAGAGTATATGGGTGCGATATGGCACCGTATAAGCTGCCCAACTACCTTCCTATCGGAATTTTTTCTCTAGAGTACATAAGGCAGATGATAAACTCTGATGACATTCGCTCAGTGTCACTAAAGAAAAAGAAACAACTCAGAATCAAAGGGCAGATTGGCTCTTTCATTTGCAACAATCATGGCACTGGAGAAGAAGCAGAGAGGCTGCTGAAGGAAATGAAGTTCTTCAT
Organism: Picea engelmannii; assembly: GCA_009831015.1. Lineage (NCBI taxonomy): Eukaryota > Viridiplantae > Streptophyta > Pinopsida > Pinales > Pinaceae > Picea > Picea engelmannii. The sequence continues at coordinate 346,750 of ML781587.1, read as the reverse complement.
GAGTTTCCCATGGAATTACGATCCATGTGTAATTATCTTTGAGATGAGGGTGAAAAACAAGAACATCCCATATGTCCACGAATCAAGGCCTGAAATCAAGAAATTTGCAAACCAGACAGTATGGGAACCTAAAACTTTGGTCGAAGCAGAACAACAGGATCCCCCGGCCACTGTCTTGCAAACAACCACCCCACAGGTTCCGAAAGAGAAAAGGCCTAGGCAATATTTATCTCCGCCTTTCACTGAGGTGTGGTCAGAAGAATTCCAATTGCATACCAAGAGGCCTAAAATCATTTCAACTCTTGACCCGACTGGGGGAAAGGAAGTTTTGTGTACTACAGTGACCAAGGTTGATAGGCCACCCCTCAGTACAAGCCTCCAGCATATCATTACCTCAGCATTACCGAAGAAATCTGTAGATTCTCCATCGACCACCCAGCTAGGCAAGGTAGGACCAAAGCTGAGCGTCTTTGAAAAATATGATCTGATAAATAAAAAGAACCAGACCTTGACCAACAGCACTTGTGCCCAATTCTGGACATAGACGTTGACTGCACAACATAGGCTGTTATCGGCATTTGACACCAAGAAGGGAAGAATGCATATGGCATTCCTCCAAGCACAGGTTCTAGATCCAAAGGTAATCACTGATTACAAAAGGGCCACCTTTGAAATCCAGACTAAGGACGTGCATCTGGCCGATCAAATGGATTTTCACAAGCAAACAAGGGAAATGGTCTTCTATATGCTGGCACATGCTTCCACTACTGTGTCCAAATTGCAAGTGTCCCTAAACAATTTCCAAACACAGTTGAAGTTGGAGAATATATCCTCCTTTGCCAAGGACACAGGATCAAGACTTTGGAGGAATTGGTTCTTAAGATTGGGTATGATCCGTCAAACGTGAAGGTAGCCGAAGAGATAATTAAAAATAAAAATGTAGACATAGCCTCCTTAAGGAAACAATTGAAACTCCTGCCCATAGAGGATTCATAGGCAAAGGAAATAGCAGAGACAAAGGGAGAAAAAGATGAGATGCTCAAACTAATTATGGAGCAGAACGCACAACTAAAATAAATGGAAGTTGAGATGGATAAATTGGTAAAAGATAAATAATAGATGAATCCAATGGAAGTCATTCCATTGAGTGTAGTCCCACTTTCAGGAGTGAGCACTGCATCAGTAGCAGAAGTCTCATCAACAAATCCACTGACATCTTCTGACAAGACAGTCGAGTTGGCTAAGTCTATGGAAAAGATGAACTTGTAGGAAACAAAGATCAGTAGGCTCAAAAAGGAGAATGAGAACCTTTAGGAACTCAAATCCTCCTTTCAGATTAGCCTCTCCAAGGAAAATCAGGTGTTCAACTAACTTAGACAAGAGTTACAGTAGCTCCGGAAGAAAACAGTGGCAGGTAAAACTTTGGCCGAGGTTAAAGAAATTGTATGGACAGACATCACCAAGTCCATGAACAAGATATGGCCCATGATACAGATCATGTTTTAGTAGAATGAATTGGTGCAGAGAAGCAAACAGGCCATTGAGAAGATCAGATCAGAATTGGGAAAGATGCCAACACAGGCTAACGAAATCATCAAGTTCCTAAATTCTAAGACTAGGGAGGAACTGGAAGAGATGAAAATTGAAGATAGAACAGAGACCATCCTCAAGGTCAAAAGAGTTTTGACCAAGAGAGGATTAATGCTTCAGCTGGAAGAAAAGGTTTAGGCCATGGACCTCGAGGTGCAAAGATTTTTTAGTAAGATTGAGGCTCTACAGAAGAAAGGTCTTCCTGTTCTGAAGGTAATCAATGACAAACTGATGACACTCCTAGACTACAAAAGGAGACTGGCCGACGTGGCTAAGGACAGTTCAAAGTTTTCAGGAATTCAAGGCAACATCATTGGCAAGGCGTTGCTTGATGCACTCCAGTGGGACATTAGTATTCAACATGAAATTCAATACATCTTCATCACCAAACCTACCTTTTCCAAGCACACAAAAATGGATGAAGTTTATCGAAGTCTACTCAAAGTCAACGTGCCTAGTCATCTTCAATGTGAAGAACTCTGTGATCTGATCGAGTAGCTGATGAGTTGTCCCAGCCCAATCATTTGTCCAGTCATATGAGGTCATACAGAGGCCTCGCCAATGGTTCACCCAGAAAACAACATGCAGTTGTGACACATCATCAAGCAGTTCCTAGATTTATGAAATTTGTTAAGTTAGTTAGGCTAAAAATAGATTTAGCACATCCTGGACATTAATGACAGGATGGTTTGAAATTTTGAGTTATAAATACTTCATCTTTCGAAGTATTGAGGGTTGTTGATCTTCACACCCTGAAGCTATCAGACTGTAATATTTTTTAAGAAATCTTCCATTAATACAAAGAGGCACTTTTACAGGATTCTTGTGTGTATTCACTGGTGATGTTTTTCTCTCTAAGTTGAATGTTATTCTCGCTTTGTTATCATACTGTTTTCTAAATCTAATCTTTAGAAGTAATGAACGTTGCAGGATTTATCTCCTATACCCTGTTTCTGACTCAAAATATTTTAGTGTTTTATCTTCTGGTTATTCCAATAAAGAAATTCTTAACTGCTTCTTTGTTGAAATTATCTTTCTCTTCTTTTCTTCTATTCCTCATTTATGCTATTGAAGAATCTAGTGATTATATTATCTCGCCCTGTGAAAGGTTTTCTTTGATTTTCTGGTTTGGATTTCATTTTTAAGAAACAAACCCCATAGCCCAATGGATGTGTAGACTGTCTCAACCAACTCGACAAGCACTACGACAACAAAATTGACATATTTATTTACCTAGCCTAATATTTAAAATTTGAAACATATTTGAATCATATAGAGAGATCCCTCTCTGAAGTTGGAAGGGCTAGATCCCAGCTTCAAAAATGGTTGGATAAAGTTACCTTTTGTAGATTTCTTCTGTTGTCAACCTCTAGGAAATTTACAGAGTGCTAACAGTATCCAGAATAAATGAGCTGAATTCAATGGAAAGAGACCCATTGAAAGGAGAGCATTGAGGCATCTCTCATCAATTAGCACGAGGAACAAAGCATGAGCTTCATGATTTGGTGGAGATCGGATGAAGAACATGTTCATGAACCAACGACCCTGTGCATCTTTTATGTGTGCCAAATGAAAGCGGTACATGAAAAAGACCCTCTGAAAAGCAGTCAATGATGAAAATTGTTGACAAAGGTGAGGAAACCACAAATAAGGCTAATTGTATCCAAGACACTGCACAAATCCCAAAGTGTGAATAGATGTCTTGTCGTCGAACACAAGGGAAACTACCCAGTCAATGACCTATGATGAAATGTCGATTGTTGGGTTCAAGGTGACCTGCCAATGATGAAAGTAGGGTCGGGGTGCATCATAAGACCAAAGTATCATGTGATTCTGAGACAAACTGAAGGTATGGAAGACATGAAAAGTCAAGTTTTCTGAGGAGTGGCTGACACAAGTTGATAGACTTCATTTGAACAAGAGAATGAGACATACGGTGGACTCCAGCAGCATAGACTTAGTGATGTGACAACTAGATGTAGGAGGCATCCATAATGTTCTTTATAGTGACTGGAAGATTAACCAGTCAGTAAAGAAAATTATGTAACGAGATCAACTTCCTAAGGTTATGCTAAACCCAAAATTATGATGACGCGAGGAATCAATAACTTTTTTCTTTGTTCAAAGGTAACATGACTATTGCGAATCATAATATAGTACTCCCTTCCCGCCTGTATTTTTTTTTTTTTTTCATAAAAAATGAATGTTATGATACATTGGAGGGAATGAGTGTCACAAGTAAGAAAAACTAGTTATAGCAGTGGATAGTACCTATGCTCAATGCAAGGAAATGCATGTGGGAGATGGACACTCAGGCTGATGTTCCCTCCAGGGTATAGGGTGTCAAATTGTGAAGGATAAAAACAAGGCTCTGCTTGGTTGAGGATGCAAACTTCTTAGGCAACGGTTTATAATGCAAAGCGAGAACGAGCTAAAGGCTCAATACTGTAAGCGAGGACATGAGATGAAATCACAACTTGATGCCAAAGAATGTCCTTTTTTATATCTTTTAGTCTACTTGGTGTGAAAAAGGGGTAAACTTGTGCCAAATAGAAGTCTTTTCAAGTCCAATTTATGAGTGTGAAAACGACAAGTTCACTCGTCAATCTTTTTGATTTTTTATATCAAGTCAGAAAAGAGATTAACTAGGATTCATGATATTTCAAATCCAATTTTAACAAGTGTGAAAGGGACAAATCACTCAATGATCTTTTCAATTTTTAATAATGAGTCTGAAAAGAGATTAACTAAGACTCGTTGAGAGATTCTAGGCGGCAAGTCACGGGGGAGGCCAAGGCTCCTGTGCGGACCTTCTATGGAGCAACAATATCTTATGAAGAATCAACACAAGCTCGAGAAGACCCAAATCTCTCCAAGTCGAGGAGGACAAATTGATAATGGAGGGTATCATCTCCATGGTATATCGGATAATGTCTCTTCCTGGAAAAGACATTGGTGGAGGCATTGGATACCTCACAAGACAATCCCAATCAAAGGGAACCTCATCAATACTTGGAGGGAGAGAACTCAGGAAGAGTAAAACTCTCTCTTCTTTAGAAGGTGAAGTACTAGAAATGCTAAGGACATGGCATAGAATTTATAGAACTAGAATTAGAAGAGTGAGATCGAACAAAAATTGCATTGGCGCAACCGCTTCCTTAGACTTGTCACTCTCCAAGAGAAGAGTGGGGTCGATCTAAGATTGCCTTGACATGACCACTTCCTCAACTGTTGGTTGAATAGGATGCGAGACCACAAGTTCAAGAGGTGCATCACCCCAAAAAACAAGAGTGTTGTTGGTCGAAGATTGCATCGACATGACTGTTGGTTGAACAAGATGTTAGACAACAAGGTCAAGAGACTCATCACCCCTGAACATAGCAAAGGTGTCGGTCGAATATTGTATCGACATGACCATAGGTTGAATGGGATGTGAGACAACAAGGTCAAAGGACACATCAACCCCTAAAGGAAAAGGGGTGTCAGCCGAAGATTTCATCGGCATGATTGTTGTATCAACCAAAGAAGGAACAGAGTCTTGTAAAAACATAGATGCCTCAGAACCCAAATGGCCCTTAGGTGAGCCCCATGCTTCTGGTATCGCATCAGTAAAAGGACACAAATGTGTAAGGTGACTTCCTTCACAAGTCCTGCAAAGGAATCTAGGCTTATGTTCGAGACGTCTAGGCTTCTCAATCATATGAATGCCCTCAGCATGACTTGAAGTGGCTGGTGACATGCTCCCAACATGACTTGCAGAGGCTAGTAGAAAATCTCCAACATGACTAGCATAGCTTGGTGATGGATCCCCAACATGACTAGTAGAGGTTGGTGATGTATGTGTAGTGTGAATAGCAGTGACCAGACATGTGCCCCCAACATGACTTGCAACGGCTGGTTACAGGTCTTCAACTTGAATCATAGAGGTTTTCGACCAATCTCCAACATGACTAGCAGAGGTTGGTGATATAATTCCAGTATGACATGCAGTGACTGGACTTGCGACGGTAATTGGTTGCAGCATTTGAGACCAAAGTCCAAGGAAAGATTGGTTCTGAGAAATTGTAGGCAAGGAAGGATCCTGGTTTACACCCTGTCTCTATCCAACAGTATAGTATCCTCTTCTATACTGATTAATAAAGGGTTGTAAGGGAATCGACACTGAGGAAACCGCTTGCGAAGAGAAAGCGACATGACAAGCATTACTCATGTAAGGATATATGTTGCCCCCAGGTGAAGGAACTTCATGAGGGGGGTTGACCATACTATAAAACTAACTCCCTTCAGATGAAACACCAGAGGATAGATGGAGTTCAGCCACGGGAAAACTGTTCGTAGGAATCGACATGGCAGAAGAAGGATAAGTGGACAGAATGTAATAAGTAGAATGATTGCTAAGGAAGCAGTCGCGCAAATGCAATTTTTGGTCGATCCCTCTCTTCTGATTCTGGTTCTATACCTTCTATTCCATGTACTTAGCATTTCTAGTACTTCACCTTCTGAAGAAGAGAGAGTTTTACTCTTCCCCAGTGGAGTTGCCATTTCTGTTACAAGGTAAAAACTCTTTGTGGCCAAGGGTAAACCACAACAGACAGGTATGACTGCAGAAATAAACTCAATTCCAACATGTGTTATATAAACTAATCTGTAATACGAGGAATAATCCTACCTTGGTCTGATCATTTGATGTCGTTCCACCATTGAGAACTTTGACCCAAATATTTACACCTGCAAGAATTTCTCAACAAACAAGTGATGCAAGTATATAGTGATAATATATAAAATGAGTTAGCACATTAGATAACACAATCCATTAATAAAAATTACAAAAATGACCATGGACAATAATCATATATTTGCAAGATATTGATAGGACGGGAAAGGAGTATTTCTATTAATAATTGATCAACACAAGTATCAACATTACAGACTTCCGTGTTGGCACGGTTCGAAACCAAGAAACCAAGTTCCTTCCAGCTGGGTCTCCACCACTTCAATCCTCCACCAAAGGAAAGCTCATAGGAAAGAGGAAATGAGGTCTTCTCAATAATAAGGGAAGATCTTTGGGGTTGAACACTGTGTTCATACTTGAGGGACAAAGGGATGCAGACTCAATATGAAGTAATTTCTCTAGAGTAACTTTTCTCTCAAAGTTGAGTGCTTTCTCCTTCTTTTCCATAGCTCGAAATTGTTCTTTTATAGCCTCCAGAATGCAACTAAAGGGCCAAGTCAGAATGTTTCCAATATATGGAAGGCCAAAGATCAAAGATCTTCTGTTGTGACATGGAAACCCAACCTCATTTTGTATTTTCTGGCACAAATCCCGATATACATGAGGTGTAGTGGAACAACAAGCGTATATGCATCTTGCAAAGCAGTTAGGGAGTGTATATGTGGAAAAATATATATTTGGCTCTAGATTTATCAAAAGGGGGTTTGATAAGTCTGCATAGGGAAATGGAAAAGAGGCCCTTTGTGCAAGATAGTCATGGTGAGGAAAATCCTGCTATAACAACAATAAGGAAATTATCTTGGATGTGAAAACTCAGTTGCCCTCTAAATTTGACATGAAATATCTTGGTGTTGCAAAATTTTTTTGGGGCATGGAAATTAAAAGAAATCAAGAATACAAGAAACTCTAGTTGACCCGGAGAAAATATGTTGAGTCAATGTTATGGATATTTAATATGCAAGAATGTAAACTTGTCAAGTTTCTTATCCTTATAGGTGTATAGTTATCCACATATCAGTGTTCGAAGACACAAGAAGAGGAAGAGGACATGTCTTATGTTCTATATGCTAGTGTGTTTGGTAGTTTGATGTGTGAAATGGTCTATACTAGATTGGACATAGCACATGGAGTGGGATTTTTGAGAAGGTATATGTGAAAACCAAGGAAGGAGCATTGGGAAACAACAAAAAGGGTTTTTAGGTATTTGCATGGCACTAATACTTATGGATTGTGCTACCAAGGAAGAGTAGGATTGGCCAAAGTGTTGGACATGCATGGCTTTGGTGATTTAGACTGGGTTGGATATCTAGATTGTAGAAGATCTACAGATGGGTATGTGTTTAACCTATTTGGAGGAGCAATCAGTTGGATGAGAAAAATATAGTTTGTAGTGGCACTCTCAACTACAAAATCCGAATACATGGTAGACACTCATGCAAGCAAATAAGAAGTATGGCTACAATGATTTTGTTCAAGTATTGGGTTGGTACAACAAGCTATAAGGATAGATTGTGATAGTTAGAGTGCAATATTTCTAGCAAGGAACCCAACTTATCATTCTAAGACAAAGCGTATCGATGGTCAATATCATTTTTTCAAAGACATGGTTGAAGAGAAGAAGGTGGTTTTGGTGAAGGTGGACACGTTGGATAATGTTGCAAATTCATTAACAAAGTTTGTGAGCATTGAGAGTTTCTCTTGGTGTAGAGAATCATTGGGAATTTTTTCCCTGGATTGTTGATCATGAAATCGTGTGACCCCTATATGTAAAGAAAACAACAAGCGAAAGAATGTTGGGTATGTGTTATATTCTTTTGATGAATATGGGTCCCCCTATTAGGGGTTTCGGGGGTGGAGCCACTAAAAAATAAATGGAGGTTTATTCACCCAATTTTTGGGAGCCCTTTTTCCTTTGGTGGATGTGTTTTTTCGCCTTTAGAAGTTTAGTGACGCATGGTATTTCAACCCATGTTTTTCTAATTCCGGTTAAGGAATTAATGTTGTAATCTAATCTGAGTCAATGGATTAGTGTTTTTTTGGATTTCGCAGGATCCTCTATATTGTATTGTAAACAATGAAGTTGTGTGATGAATAAGAATTAGAGGTGTGACTCTAAATGGGTTGTTGGTTTTCCAGGTTTGGGTTTACATGGTAAATATCTTTGTATATGTGTAATTGCAATTGTGTTCTTTTTAGATTTTTAAGAATCTATGTGTGCATTGCATTACTATAAAAAGTTTAAAACTTAAATATCCATGGTTTGTCATTGATTTTATCACCCATGGCCTTGAGGAAATCAAGAAAGATCAGTTTAAGAAGAGGATTGGTGGGGCCATAGGAATTTCTTAGGAAGCTTTGGTCTAGAGAGGTGAGGATTCTGAACTTGGTATATATGATGTTGGGTGTATCTAATTCAAATTCAGGAAATACATGGGATGGATCCCATAAAACTACTAGATCCCCAAGAGAAGCCTATAACTATTGTGTCTATGCTTTTATATCCTTTCCATTGTTTTTGTGCAACAAAAGTTAATGAATTGATATCAGATTTGGTTTCCTATAGTAAGAAGATAGTGGGTTGGTACTTACCTATTTTTTTCTTCAATATGTGATGCTTTCTAGCTACATTCAAGCCTTGGATGTTCCATGAGATCACCTTCATTTTAATTCCTTTGTTGGGAAGAGAAGTATTTATCCAACAATGCTTTTGTCTATCCTAAGTCCACTATGAGTGCACTTTCTTCTTCTAGTTTTTTCTTTGAGGATTTCCTACCTCTTTTATTTTCCTTTGTGGATAGTTTTTTGAGAGGACTAGTTCTTATGCCTAGGATACAAGTAGAAATTTGGTTTGGGTTTCAAATTCCTATATTTTCTTTACCTTTCTCAAGTTTCTTCTAAAGTTGGAGTTGTTGATCCTCTACATGGTTGATTACGTGTGTTTCCCCATGAGCCGTGATGAGAGTTGGTAAATCAATTTTCACTAAATCTGACACCATGTTTTGTAGTACATTATGTTACTTGTATTCATCCAAGATTTCTTCCTCCATTCCCATTTTTATATATGTTGTTGGCTTTGGATTTTTCTTTTGACAGGTGCTTACAGGATTGGTTTTCAAGTTTTCTCCTTCTCCTATTATTGGCTAATCTTCTTGAATTTGTCTTTCATTGGCTTGCATTTCTTCCTTAGTTGGATTTTCATTTTTTCCTAAGGTTAAAAAGCTTTGGAAGATATTGAAATTCTTGTCTTTTGTACTTGTGGATGACTTGGTTGATTTTCCTCCTTACGTGATTTTACTTGAGATATTGATGAAGCCATCCTAGTTAGTGATTTACTCAAATTTATTCTTTACCATGTCTATGTTACATGGGAAATCACTAATTAAGTTTCCATTCTCATGACATTTATGACATATGAATAGAATGTTCTCATAATCTAGAGTTTGGATACATTCATTATCCTAGAAATTGATATTAATGGATTTTGGGAGGGATCCTAATACATTTATGTAGACACAAATCATTGCATACGAGGCGTATAAAATACTTCAAGTTACCTTTGAGGTTTTGAAAAAGGTGCCAAGAGTATTTCCTATACCCATGGGGGTTTCTTCTTCCCAGAACTCCTTGATCATTGAGTACATCCTAATCCACATAAGTGCTTCAATGAAATATTATTTTTGGGGGGTGAATATTTCCATCCAAAATATCATATGCAATATTGCAGAGTTGAAGAAGTAAGGTATTTATTTGAATACATTATCTTGATCTTCAATGCTTGTGAAAATCATAGTGAAAAAAACCTTGGATCCCAGTTTTAAATCCATTTATCCCTTGGGTTTCCACCTATTTTTGACCCTCCACTACTACATATTGAGAAATTTGTGACGACTACTTGCGACGAAAGTAACCTTTTGTCGCAAAATTGAAAATAAAGAGTTGAATTTTTAATTTTTTTTTATAAATCCAACCCGTGTTCGTTGCTCTTGCGACGAAACAAGCTGTACGTCGCAAGAGCGATGAACATGAAGATAGTGGACTCCCATCTCTCTTGCAATGACCTTTGGCTATTGTCGCAAGAGAAACGATTCAATGATGATCGTTACACTATTTGACAAAGTCAACATTTACCGTTACACTGTTTGACAAAGTCAACATTGTTTTGGTCAACATTTGTCACTCTTGCGACGAAAAAAAATATCTATAAATATTTTTCAAATTAGAGATGTTGCGAAAATCTAATTGCTATTAAAATGATGGTTCAAAAAGGGTATTTTTGTGTGAATGAATGTCATAGAATATTAGAGGTGGGAAAAAAAGTAAAGCAGGTGAAAAGGGTGATGGTAGATGTTATTTCCCTTGCAAAAAATGTTGCACTACACGTCTTGTAAGAATTTTAATAGAAAAAACTACAAAACGTTGTAGGAAATATGGGCACATTGATGGGGGATCAAATGAATATCATCCTATGGTAATTAGCTATATATTCATTATATGTTTTTATATTGTTGATTTTATATAAAATTATATATATGTATATATATTGTTTGAATATTTGTTATACACACTAAGTTTGCATGATTGTTTGTAATTATAAAGTTAGAGTTTCCCTCTAACTTTATACAGAATATTGCACCAAGTAGTACTAGTAGAAATTATGTTGTACAAGTTGAGGAACATGATCAAGAAAATGAGGATCTCATGGAAGAAGATGATGGGACAAATCAAGTTAATGATCCCATGGAAGAAGATTATGGGACAAATAAAATGATCCAATATTTGTTTTCTTATACTAATGAGGATGGGGTAATGATGGTATTTATGATGAACCTCTATTAGAAAAGGCAAATAAATGACTTTATGAAGGCTCAAGAGAAAATCTTCTCTCCGCAACATTGTTGCTAGTGAACTTAAAGGTCATGAATAATTTGTCGAACACTTGTATGACATAGATCCTAAGGTATGTAATATGTTTCATCTCATATACATAAATGTTGACTTTTTTCTATTTGTTTTTAGTGTTAATTAATGTGTAAAATAAGAATACAAATTTTACGATTAATATTCTTTACATTAACTAGTCATTTGTTATGTTGTAGATTGTTAGGTGAATTTGTGTTACCATCGTCAAATATTTTACCTTGCACATATCGATATTTGCATGCCATTATGAAATAAATTGGAATGGATTATCAAACGATAGATGCATGTCCTAATGATCACATTATATATTATGGACAACATTCTTCGAAAAGAGAATGTATGCAATGTCTTATCAATAGATATCGAATAGATCAAGTAACAAAAAGGGTGCCTCAAAAGTTTTTTCGTCATATTCCCATAATTCCACGTTTGCAATGATTGTTTAGGTGTGAAAGCATACGACAATTTATGTATTACCATGCATGTAACATAAATGGAGATGGTTTTCTTCGAATTCTTTTCGATGGTTATGCATTTAGGGAAATTGAGGAAAAATGGGTAGATTTCAAAGATGAACCTCATAATGTTAGGCTTTCATTAGCAATTGATGGTGTTAATCCATTCAAATAGATTAGATCTATTTACTCTATGTGGGATATTTTTTTCATCATCAATAACATTCTTCCTTGAATGTCAATAAAGAGGGAGCACATAATGTTGACAATGATTTTTCTAGTTATTTGTTTACATTAATTTTTTGAATGTAACATTTTCATTTGTTTCTTTTTTTGCATAATATCTTTTGTTTATTTATTTACTTATATATACATATCATGGTTATAGTAATTATGTTTAATTTCAAAAAATTAGGTAAGTACCAAGTTAAAGATATGAATGTATATATCGATCCTATTATTGATGAGCTACTAAAGTTATGGGATGACATCACTATGTATGACATCTGTAAACCAATCGGGGAGAAGAAATTTAAATTCCGTGGAAAATTCATGATGCCCCAGGACTAACACATTTATGTGGTATGTAGCATTCTATTTCTCTTTAATACTATATAATTTTTTAAAGATATCATGTTGCATGTTTAATTTTTAAATAATATTATTGTATAATTGACATTAATCCATCTATTGGAAGTCTTCAAACAAAGGATAAATTTTCATGCCCAGTTTGTGGTCCTAATATGAAGTATCATCATTCAAAAATTTTAGGAAAGGTGGTGTTTGATGAGTATAGGCACCTCCTCCCTAAGAGAAAGATACAGTAGACGTTAGATCTGGGATCTATAGAGGAGATTTGTCAGATCAACATCCGATTAAGTCTCGACCGTCGGATCTCAGTAAGGGTATATCAATGACGGGGAGCCATTATGGGATCAAAGGTTCGAGTTAACTATCATGCCAATTTTGGTTCTACAATCCACATGGGCCATCTATCGTCACCTACAAATAGATCAATAGTTGGAATCAGTCCCACTATTAACGAGCAGTTTCGATCGTGGAAATCAGGAGAGGTTTTAAACATCATTCTAGTCGAGAGTCCACAATCCTTCCTAGCCATTGATCTTCGTGATCAATTTAATTACCACCGTCAAATTAGACCATCGATTAGGACTCAATGAGTTGAGACGGGATCATAGATCTCGGTCATATGAAGGGAGGATAGAGACCCTTTGGGCTAGTTGACTATGCCCCAAAGCCTAAATCGTGAGGTGGATCAACACCATGTATAGGTGGAAAATGCTAGTCATTGGATCTGTAAGAATTAGATGATTCAAAGAGTTTTAGTTCACAACAGAAAGGGTTGGAAACCCTGAAGCTCTAAAGTTCTATAGTGAAGGAATTTCATAGATATTACGAATGATCATAGACCATTCAATCTATGATCCTACATTCTTCAGCGGTTCTGTAATTCACTACTTTGACACAACTAGGGTTAGTAAGTTAAGGTGAAGGATCTCCCGTAATCCCGAATTCTAAAGTAAATCCTTGTCGTCCAATGGTGGGTACATGTGTCTATAGATCCAAGTATTCAGAACCCCATTCTCGTAAACTCTATCTCAACTGATGTGTCAATGCGACCTCTTAACCGACTTTAGACGACATGAGGCACTCATTTTGGGTACTTTGGATTATGTCATCCATGCTAATTCATATGACACATGTCACTCTCATTGTGGTGAAACATCATCGATTGTGACAACGTGTTTGCCACATCACTCCAGAAGGATGTCACTCTGGGAGAAGGGAATCCATAGAAACAAAAATCTTCGATGTGTCGAAGCACCGAAGTTACTTTTAGTTGTAGATCGAAGCAAGGTAAAGGGACCGTTGATATCAAAGTTAATTTGGATTCATCTCTCTTCTAAGTTAAGATGTAAAGTAAAGACATGTGAATACCCCAAAGTTCCAAAATTTCGGAGTAAAGGAGATCTGTAGATCTAGTGAAAAACAAGAATCGTAGATATTCAAGTCTTAGTCCTTCAGAGGTTTCGGTAGTTCGGCACTCAAGAGAAAAGGAGTGATTGTTTGAAAAAGGTGATGAACTCCTGAGTGGATGACAATCATCGATCTAAGGGAAGTGTAGGTTGTCATATCTCTGAGCTCTTCATCAGTTTGGCAATCCAGGTGGAACAAACTCTGGATGTGAAGGAGGAAAAACCCCAATGGTCGGAGTTTCGTAGTGGATCTCCACTATAGAAACTCATGTGAGGAGAAACTCTACCAGTCGTTAGATTAAGCTGTTAAATTCAATGAAGGAGGGAATTAGGGAAGGGTAACCTACAAGTACCGTTTCACTCATCTGACGACCAACTTCGGTCGGTTAAGACTTCGGGAGAAAAGGAGTTGATTTAAGGAAACCTCCATAGAGTCGTAGTTCTGGAGCCCCGAATAGTTCCCTTTTGACCTAGCACTAGGTTCTGGCTCCTTGTCACATGCTTAATTTTTTTTTAGGAAAAGGGTTTATGCACTACAAGTTAGGGGTCAACTCCCAAGACTTTGACAAGCCTCCCTAGTTTCGAAAACCTTGGATTTAAACTTAAAGATAACATAGGAGTTCATGTTGCAAGTAACTCAGGTTCAACAAGGAAATCGACGAGAAAACAATACATGGTTAACTTGTAGGATTTCAGATGAAAATTACTCAGGGAATCATGATACAGTCAGAACTACATCCTTATTTGACCGATGAAAAAGGCATCGTTAATTTCCCAACAGAACCTCAACTAAACTCTTCTCACACATACTTTTGTTATGGATGAAAATACAAACTTTAACATATACTATATACAATAAAATTCACATTGTATAATGAGGGTCAGGCTGCTCAATTAGAGTACGAAAATGTCTGAAATTACAGAGAGGGTTAAATGTAACTCTGTAACTATTAAATTTCTGGAAGCAAGCATAAAACCTAGCACTTATAACTTCAAATGATTCTATAGTGACTCAATCAATCTAATATACTAATGCACTCATAACATAAATGAAACCAAAAACTAAAATGATAGAAACCAATGAAACCTGTGTGTTGAAGATGTCCTTCCATACCTTGCGATCCTTCCTTTCCTTCACTTGCTAATCATAGAGACTTCACTGATACCTCCCAACCCATGCTAGGGGTAATATCCATCCCCCTTATCCCTGTGAGCCATAGAGGGGCCAAGCACAAAAACCATAACACAATATCTCCCAGGCTTGCCTCGCAAGGAAGAGCTTCCACTCTTTTCACAAGGTTGGAGTCCCAACTCTCACAAGTAAAAGCACAGTCAATCTAAAATTTGACATCATAACAGTGCCTTCCCCAGGGTATGATCCCTTCTCTTCTATGTCCCTTTCTTTATAGAATTCTCCCTCACGAACATCTATCCCTCATGCATAATTCTTTAATTTTTAGAAATTCAGTTCAAGGATTATTCATCCACTATAGGTGTCACATTCTCCCCAGGTTGCACAAGTAATTTCTCTTCTATTTTTATTTAAAAGCCACCCTTCCTCACAATTCCCCATGTGTTCCTAAATTTCCTCTTAGTTGTCTCTTAGTTTCCCCAAATCCCCTTAATTAAAGGTTGTCTCATAACTAGATTTTACTTAGGGTTGGATTAGGAGTCTTCTTAGTTAGGCTAGTCTTGGTTGACTCAAATTCTATTCTATGCACAACCCGTTCTCTCAAGTTGTAATTATTTCTAAAAGGATTCATTTTTAGTAATTTCATGCACCCTTATGTATTTTATCACTTCCTTAGGTATTTACTTACTATTTCCTAGCATTTGATTTCCTTCAAATATTTACTCATGTCATAATTTAATTAGTCCCTTTATTTTAAAATTTATGGTAGGCTTTAAAAATTTATACTCAATTGATTAATTAATTATTTTAATCCAACAAGGTCTAATCATTCCAGTGTTTTCTAGGCCACCTATGTTTATTGATTCATGTTTCAATTGTGTGATATGCCCTTCAAGATGCATCTCGTGCTCCAAGGGTTCCACTTGCGTTGACTTGTTTTTTTAATTTTGTCCAACCCATTGGAGTCAAAACTCCATTCGGTTGAACTTTTGAGAGACTCAGGGATTCTAAGGAATAAGGATTCTTCCTTATTGTGTTCCCCTTAGAAATCTATGTGAGCGACTATCTCAGTCTTCCCTCATGACATCATGGACCACCCAACTAGGTAATAATTAAACTACAGTTCTGGCCACGGAGAGAGTTCTAGTAGGATATGACAAGGATTTTTCCACTCCTCTCCCTAAATATAATGTTTTTTGTGTAAGGCCCATTTACTCCTTATGTGAGTCTGATTAGCAAGCATCATCAAGCCTGCATCCACTGAAAAAAATAGTGTCAAAAATACACACACACACACACACACACACACACACACATATATCATACTAAAATACATCATACATCATATGTGCATAATAATTAAATACTTCAAACAATACAATCCACTCCCTGACTCAATTTGGAGTCCAAGGAATCCATTTTATGCCATTGACATCCATAACCTGTCATGTGTCATGTACACTCAAGAAGACTTGTCAAAGCCACATGTCAAAACATATATATACATCAATAAAATCAAGCAGTTATAACACCTCAACATTATCATATATAAACTATAATCTGAATCAAATCACAGTGTTCCATACCCAGATCACTTGCAAGCAAGTGTCCTCAAAGAATAAGTCAATAACAATATTCTCGGTAGAGAAGGATGTTACATACACCCCCTCTTGTTTTAAAATTTGTCCCAAATTTTGTAAAGTATATTTAAAATCAAGAAAATAAATGTATCTGATATAGATTTATATGTCTAATATATCAAACAAGTAAGGAAATCATTGGTGCATCTCATATGTGTCCTTCCAAGTAGCCGAGTGTGGACAATAATTGTCCCATTGGACCTTGACCTGGTCGATTGTTCTACATTGTAGTTGTCAAATACGATGGTCCAGAATGTTGATTTTCTCTGCCATCAAAGCACCCTTGTCTAACACCTGCAAGGAACTCATGTCAATAACATGTGAAGGGTCACTAATATAATGTCTCAAAACAGATACATAAAAAACATTGTGCATACACCTCAAAGAATCAAGCAAGGCTAGTTGATAAGCCACAAGTCCCTTCTTTTACACTACTTTGAAGGGCCCCATGAACCTAGGAGAGAGTTTATCACCTTTTACAAACTTGATCGAACTCTTCTACGATTTTACCCAAAAGAAGACTCTATCTCCAACTCCATAACTTCATTCAACACAATGTGCATTAGCATAACTCTTATGCCAATCTTGCGCTTCTTTAATTCTCTGTATGATCGATTGCATATGTTCTTACCTTTCTTGAATCACCTCTAGTCCTACCAGTACTATTTCCTGAACTCGATCCCAACTAAACGACATCTGACAGGGTCACCCATAAAGAAACTCAAACGGTTCCATCTTAATCGTACTCTGATAGTTGTTGTTGTATGCAAATTATACTAGTGGAAAGAATTCTTCCCAACGTTTCTGTTGGTCCATTACATACATACGCAACATATCCTCCAAAATATTTTTTGTCCTTTCTATTTTCCCGTCTATCTCTAGGTGATAAGTTGTACTAAATTTTAGTTGTGTTCCCAAAGCCTCTTGGAAACTGGTCCAAAACCGTCCTGTAAACATCGATCCTCTATCGGATATGATTCTTTTTGGCACCCCATGCAATATCACAATGTCACTGAAAAGCACTCTAGCTATGTCCAGTGCTTGATATGTTGTATGCACTAGAATAAAGTGGGAACTCTTCATCAGAGTATCAACTACCAAAAAACGTGAATTGTGTCTTCTTTCCATTAGTGGAAATCCAATAATAAATTCCATAGAAATGACTTCCCATTTCGATTCAAGAATAGCTTGTGGCTATAAAAATCTTGTTAGATGTTTATGTTCAGACTTCACTTGCTGACATTCTAGACATATCGCCACGTAACTAACTATCTTTTCCTTCATTCCCTTCTAGAAGAACAAAGGCTTAATATCTACCTTCATCTTCATGACTCCCAAATGAGCCATGTATATTGCTCAATGCGCTTCACCTAATATAAAACTTCATAGTTTTTCGTTAGGCGGTACGTAAATTATTCTTTTAAATATCAACAATCCATCGCCATCTAGTGAATAAACTTCATACCTTGGTACCATCATGGTATCTTGTCCAATATTTTTCTTAACTTCCTTCTACTAGTCATCATCAATTTGTAGAGTTGGAATCTTTTCTTGAAGATTCATCTTAAGCGGTAACACCGAAAATATGTGTGGCCTCCTACTCAGTGCATTTGCCACTCAGTTCACAGTTCCTTTAATGTAAGAAATTTCAAATTCGTATTCACTAAGCAATTCTGACCAACACCTTTGTCACGTGTTCAGGTCACTTTGTGTAAAAATATGTTGCAATCCACAGTGATCTATATTTAATTCAAATTTTTGTCTAATCAAATAATGTCTCTATACTGTCAAGGAATAAATAATAGCTAATAACTCTAGGTCATGTGTTGTGTATTTCTCTTCATGCCTTCTCAATTTCCGTGAAATGTAAGCGATCACTCGGTTGTCTTGCATCAAACCCCCCCCAATCCTTCCTTGGATGCGTCTCTGCATACCAAGAACTCCTTGTCCATGTCGGTGACTTTTAGTATCGGTGTTGTCGTCAGCAACTCTTTGAGCCTTTGAAATGATTCCATGCATTTCTCAGTCCACAATAACTTCTTGTTCTTCTTATGCAATTTCGTGATCGATTTTTCAACCTTCGAAAATCCTTTGACAAATCATCAGTAATATCCTACTAAACCCATAAAACTATGTACTTCGTGTATGTTTGTCAGTGCTGGCCATTTCATAATAGCCTCCAATTTTGCTAGATCCATGACGATACCTTCACCATATATGATATGTCCCAAGTAGTGAATCCTATATTGGTAAAGAGAGCATTTTGATAGTTTCTCGTACATTTTTTTCTCTCTTAGGAACTGCAGGACCAACCTCAAGTGTTCATCATGCTCTTCCTTTTTCCAAGAATAAATCAGTATGTCATCAATAAAAACATTAATAAACTTATCCAAGTATTCATGGAACACCCCATTCACAAAAATCATGAATACCCCTGAGGAGTTTGTCAATCCGAATGATAAAACTGTAAACTCATAGTGTCCAAATCACATCTTAAAAGCAGTCTTAGGGATATCTTTTTCCTTAATCTACAACTGGTGATATCCTGATCTCAAGTCAATCTTCAAGAATACCGTCACCCCTTTCATCTAATCAAACAAATCATCTATTTTGGGCAACGAATACTGGTTCTTGATATTCTCTTTTTTCAATTGACGATAGTTGATACAAAGTCTCCATGATCCATCCTTCTTCCTTACGAAAATAATTGTTGCACGCCAAGGTGACACACTTGGACGAATAATTCCCAAATCCAACAATTCCTTCAATATCATTTTCAACTCCTACAATTCAGGCATTGACATCTAGTGAGGAGCTCTTGCAATAGGTTCGGTTCTTGTTTTCAAGTCTATTGTAAACTCCAAGTCTCTTTCGAGCGGTAAACTGAGTAACTCTTTCGGAAAAATGTCTGCAAACTCTTGCACTATAGGAAGGTTTTCTAGTCCTTCTTCCTCTCCCTTTTCATTCAACACTAAGATTTCATATAGTCTGCATCCTTTTTTCATACTCTTCTACAATTGTAGGGAATAAATGAACCGCAAGGACACTCGTTGGTTTCTTCCTACAATCACTCTACTTTCTCCCAATCATCCGTCAAAATTAACCATTTTGTCTTAAAGTTAAGTATTGCATCATGTGATTCCAACCAATCCATACCAATCACTATGTCATAAGATCCTAGTATCCTGACATAAATATCTATCTTTGTTACAAAGTCTCCCAATTTAAGGCTACAACTTGTAACCTTTCCTCCAACCTTTTGTTTGGCACCTGGTGCCATTTCTACATACTTGAACTCATCCTGCTTGACTTCCTTTAACTTAATTCTCTTCAGCATTTCACTAGAGATGAATCTCTCTATAGAACCTGTATCTATAAATACACTATAGTTTTGTTCAATGATCATTCCTGACATCTCTAGCATAGTGGAATGATGCTCAGCCTGGAAATTGTTCACTATTGCATGTATCCTGTGGGCCTTTCCCAAATCTCCGACTGTAGTGGGTCTTGATGATCTGACCACTCTATCCTTATCAATTGGAGAGTCTCACTGGTAATGTGGCTCACCACAAGTCCAACATTCATCTTTTGGTCCAGTGCTCCTCGTCCCCAAAGTAGTAGTTGTTGGTCTAACAACCTGTGATATCATTCTATTATACTAAAAAGGCATAAATTATTGTTGTGGTCGATGATGCTGTTGCTGTGATCCTCTATAAGGAGTCCTCTGTTGAGGATTTTGTCATCGTGGTGTTGTAAACATAGGTCCTATAGGAGTAACTCATGGCCCGATAATATTTATGGATGGTGCCTGATGTTGTTGTGCTCCCGATGACATCTGTCCAATTTGTCTAGAGGGAGTCATGCCCTGACCCCCACCGTTAAGCTCTTCCTCAGCTATGAAGGCCTTCTGAACCTCATCATGCAAATTATGTGGCATTAAGATCCTCACCTTCACATGAATGTTGGAGTTAAGGCCAAACATGAACTTGTTGACCTTCAACTTCTCCATGTTCAGTTATGGAGCATACCTAAGTATATCCATGCATCTAGCCTCATACTCTGACACCGTATGATTGCCTTGTCGTAAGGCGTTGAACTCATTAAGATGAAGCTAAATTAATTCTTTTGACAAATAAATTTCCTAGAACCATTCCTCGAACAATTCCTAGGACACGTCTTTAATGACCATGTTTAGTTGAGGCAGGAGCATCTTTCACCATAGAATATCAAGTCTCTTTAGCTAAAATACCTCCATGCAGACTTTCATGTTGGAGGTGTAATCACGAAGTGTGAATCACATCACTGTGTTCTCCAACCATGCCTCGGATGCTAAGTCGTCTGGGGCACCCTAGAACTCGCAAAATTTCAACTTCTCAAGTTCTCGGTGTATGATACCACTACCAACTAGGGCGTGTTGCGAACCCTCATTGGGTATAGACACTATGTCCCCATATCTATCCAAGAGGTTGATCAACACCTCCGACATCCTCTGGAAGGATATCATCATACTTTATACATCTCCCACACAATTTTCTCTTTCTCAAAATTTGTCTCCTCTTCCTGGGGGTTAGACCTTTCAGGCATGGATGTTATCATAGGTGTCACACCTCTTCCTCTATCACTACATCATCTACTTCCTCTGCATCCTATAAACATGATTAACTTTAAGATAATTTCATATTTTTTATCAATGATCTAATTCAGTCATTTCTCTTAACAAAATGGATGGTGTAATGATCCAATGTTGCAGGGTTGAAACGGCTCTAATACCGTATGTAACAGCCCCTCTATTACATCATATAAGTACTTGAGAAACAATAAGAGATATAGTTTTTTTAAAACATAAATAACATCATTGAACAAACAGAACATGATAATATCATATGTAAACAATAAACATTATATTTTCTTCATTCCATTCCACAACTAGATTTAGATACTACTCTAAGCATGAACTATCTACCACATCACATGAGATGACATACAGACTATCCACCCAACCTATCCTAGAAGGTTAGGACTTCCAAGACACATAATCAATGCTCAAGTCTAGGATTCGTCCAATTGATCTTGACCATTTAAGGTCTCAAGACTAGCAATTGTTCTAAGGAACAAGGAAGTATCTAATTCCCTTACCTTTTTCTATTCAAAGTCCAGTATAAATATCAACATTCCTTTCTGCAAATTCTTCAATTAACACAAATAATTTAGTATCTTAGTCATCATCTCATAACACCTGGTATTATATTACAAAATAACTCATCATCTTACTAATTAAAGGTCATGGAGTATTTTAATAGAATCATGACAAAAACTTAACAGTAAAATAGAGTCCCTTAATATCCATCTATCATTTGTGACAGTTTCAAATTACTTATGTTTCCCTCAACGTGTGACACCCTATTGTTACCCACCAAAATTCCACACTTAAGTATATCACCCTAAGTGTTGCAAGTGTCATGAAAGTGTCACGTACATTGACACCATGAAATAATATTTGTCCCAATCCCTAGTCAATGTGGAGGAGAAATATATTATATGAAGGTCAAAATACCATGTGCACATGAATTAATTATTAATATTTCTAAAAAGGAAATTAATTTAGTGTGACAATCTACCTCACATTTGGTTTCCTATTTTCAAGGAGAGGTTGAGAATCTAATGGATGGGAGTGATATTTCCTCCTTAAAATACTTGAGAGATATTTTCTCCCTAAAATCCTTGAAGAGATATTTTCTACCTAAAATACTTGGAGATCCCTTTTTAGTGGATCTTATGAGTGATATTCTCCATGGAGGTTAAGCCTCCAAATCCTATATAATGAGGGCTTTCCATGGAGAAGGGGAGGAATCTTTTGGATATCAAACTTATGATCTTGGGAGCATCGTGCAAGGGTTGTACGAGGAGGACTTGGGGAAGCTACTACAACACCATCCATGATTGTAAGTATCTCTTTGAGGTTCTCATCAATATTAATTGGCCTATTCCCTTCAAGATTGTGTATTTTTGCATATGATTGTTGATCTTAATAGATGCATTTGATTAGTATAATCTTGTAGAGTAGAGTATGAGTTATTTGTCTTTTTGTTTTTCATTGCATTGCAGGTATGAAGTGGTGCTGAAGAGTTTGGAGATAAAGCTCAGATTGGAGGCAGCAAGGACAAACCACAGAATAAGATGCATCACACTTTATTCCTTCTCTTTCTCTTTCTGATTAGGTAATTGAATTCAAAGGGATGTTAGTGTCCATTTGTATGTTTCTATCTTGGTATTAGGGGTCTATAATCCAAGGGGGAATTCACATGTCCATAGGGGAATTATTCCATAACATAAATTGGCAACTCCACTAGGGAAGAACATTTCATTGTCTTTCCTTGGATCATCTCTGCCCTTTTCCCACCTTTATATCAATTTTATTGTTTGTTTCTCATCTATTTGTCTTTATCTACTTCTCATTGAAAATTTCACAAAATTTTGGGAGTTCTGGGTCAAATTTTCTGAGTTTTAAGCCTTTGTTATGAGTTTTTGGGAAGGGTAGTGTTCCCATGTAGTGTATATCAGATCACTAATATATAATCAGTGCTTCCTTGCAGTGTGTATCAGAGTTCTACAATGCTCTGTGCCCTTGGAAACAAGAGCGTTAGTCTCCTTTTCTGGTGATTTCTACCCTTTTCTGCTCAGTTTTTCTCAGTCTAATCTTGCAGAGCTTTTTTCCAAGAGAACTTTGAACATATTTGACTTTTTTTTTCTAAGATTTAGCCATATAGCATTCATTTTTGTGTATCCATTGAGTTTGAAAATTTTCTCTTAGTTGTGGTCCCCTAGGGTTAACAAGATCCCTTGGTTTTTTTTTGGCCTTTTGAGTTTATTTGAAGCTTTCAGATTGCTTGACTGTATAGGATTGTTCATAAACTAAGGTTTGCAAAGGTTTCTTGGTTTTGAGCCTTCTTGTCTTCATTTGAAATATCTCGCATTTCGGATGATTAGGAATCTTATGAAAACCTAGCTTGATTTTCGTTTTCTTGCCACTCATTGTTTGAGGATTTTCATGAGTGTTTGTTTTATTTCTCTTTTGTGTCGTCGAGTCCTTTAGTCTTTCCACTGCATAATCTTCAATATTTGACCCCTTATATTTAGTTGTCTCTTCCATATGTGCTTCAAATATTTGGCACCCTTTTCTGTAACATTTCTTCATACTTCTTTCTTTCAGTTCTTGTTTTCCTGTGAATGCATGCTTTGTTTGGAATCCTTTTTTCTTTGTGTCTTTTGTATCTGCATTTGAATTTATCATTTTTATTGAAAGTAATGGAGCATTAAAATATTTGCATTTTTTTATATATATATTAGAATAAAAAAAAGAAGATAGTTGCATTCTTGCTTTTGGGTAATGTAATAGGTTGCATTTAGAAGATTGCATTTCGGAATTGGATGTTTTTGTTGAAGAAAGTTGAACCTCTTCTCCATCTCGTATATAGGATTGATTTAATAAAAATATTTTCATCTCATTTTTCTGCATTCTTTTGGAGTCGATCCTAAAACATCATAAGTTTCACTTTCCCACCCTTGAGTAAACAACAACCCTAAAATGAAGCTCTTATAAAATTGATCAAACACTTTTATATTATCTGGTAGAAAACCTACATTAGCCTAAGTGTAGGGATTTGGAATAGGTTGTGAGGATAACTTTCCAAATCCATCAGACAAACATAGAATCTTTTTCTAGGGATCGGTAAATCCAATTGTTCGTATAAGCATAGCTGAGATCCCCCTCTCACACAAGGCTTAAAAATGAGGTCGCATGCGGGAGAGCAGGGAATATTTCCCCTCCGAAGCTTAACCAACGTAGAAGAAATATCGTATATTGGGGTTTCTTCCTAAGAAACGACTGGTTTCATTTGGTCTCGGAGCTTCGTGAATCCCAGATCCATTCGGGGTTCTTAGTAGTATTCCAGTCCACTTGTCTTCAGTTCTCTTGAATAAATTCAGACTTGTTATCTTGCCATTACATTCCCTCCCGATTGTTGATTGTACCCACCTGAAGACTGACTATGACTTGGTAACCTTAGTGGCCTATATATGTAGGGTTGACACACAAGGTGACGGTGAAGGGGAGTATTGGTTGTACCTGGGTAATATGTTGGTCAAAATCACTCAGGCTCCTTAGAGGGTACACCCACGGGTAAAAACGTGTGGGAACTTGCACGAAGGCATAATTCCATTCAGTAGGTTTCCAACGTAACTGATCCACCCGCTCTATCCCAACCCCTTCCTATATTGATCTTGCGATGTTGGTTTTCATCACCAACTAGTCGTTTCATTGTGGGAAGGTTTGTTTTATTGTTTGCTTCTTAGATTTGTAGCTTGTACTATTTGTTTTCCTTAGTGGACCTTTGGTCAAGTCAATGTCAATGGCATCAATTCCTGGGAGTACCAATGAAGGAACCCCTTTTCCCAAAGAACCTTTCACATGTCCTTCTTTTGTAAATATTGGTCCTCCATGCATTGCCACACTGAGTCTTCTGGGACTCACCATCAGGTTATTGATTTGGTTCTTCCCCACTCTGGTGATCTAAAATTTTCCCAGTGCTTTGAATGCACCTAATTATTCATATGTAAGCTAACCACCCACACATCAATCTAATTTTTACCTTTCATCTTCTTCACCCGTCAGGTCTCCTTCCCTTTCTCCTTCTTTTCCTAGTGAAAGATCTAAAGTGAGTAGTCGGGTTGATAAGAAGAACAAGAAATAAAAAGAGAAGAAGAAGAAGAATAAAAAATACACCAATCCTCCAACCACATCAACTCATGTTGGATCCGAGAAACCAACTACTATTAATCATATTGGGAGTGTTGATAAAGTTGACAAGTCTAAAACAAAGAATCTTAAACCAAAATTCCCTTGCAGGATTTGTAAGGGTGACCACTTTTTGATGGATTTCCCTAGTCTCCCCAAGGTCTTAGAAATGTGGTCTTCTATGTCATCAGCCCCTGCTGAACATACTAGTGACACCCCAACAAATAGTGATGGTAAGGTTGGTAAGAAGAATAGAACTGTCAAATTTCCTTTCTTGTTATGAAAAGGTGATCATTACTCTCACCTTTGTTCTTGTATAGATGAGGATTCTTATCTTTTGGAAAAGATTCAACTTCCAATTGGTGATCATGAGATCTCTTCCAACCCATCATTAGTTGATGGACTGGTCAATCTGGTTCCATCCCTAGTCATTCCATTTGATCAGGTGGTCAATCTAGTTTCATCCTCGGTTGAACCACTAACCAAAGTGGTCAATCTGGTTTCATCATCGGTCAATCCCACTCTTCCCTTGAAGAGTGAAACCCAAGTGGTTGATCTAGTTCTGCCATTGATCGATCCCACTCCTCCCTTGAAGTGTGAAACCAAGGTGGTCGATCTGGTTTTGTCATCAGTCGATCCCACTCATCATTCAAAGAGTGAGGATGTCGCCCAGGTCTACCTTGTTAATATTGATTCACCCAGACAAGGGGGCACTCCACCCATTTTCATGGCACCCCCTTCAAGCAATCAAATGATTTCTATTAATTGGAATCATTTGACAGAACCCCGTCTTCCTTCTTACATGCCTTTCCAAATCACCATGCAGTTTTGTGATAGGAATATTCCTAACACTATAATAGATGAAGGTGCTTTTGTTAGTATCTTATCCATAAATTCTTGGAAATATTTTGGTTCAACACAACTTTCTCCCCTGACTCGGAATCTGTTGACCTTTGACAGAAGAGTTAGTCAACCTTTAGGGATCCTTCCTCAATTTCAAGTTACTTTGGGAGGAAAAAAAATCTACATCGATGTGATGGTAGTTCACAGCCCCTTGGACTTTAACATGATCCTCGGGCAAGACTATGTCTATGTTATGAGAGATTTTGTGTCCACTCTCTTTCGAGTGATATATTTCCCTCATAATGGAAACATAGTAATGATCGACCATATTTCATTCATTGAACTTCATCTGATGGTCAACCATCTTCCTTCCTTGAATGGTCCATACATTCTAGCAATGTCTGCCCCACTGCATGTCAATTATGTAATGACCTTCCCCATGCGTTCATCCCCGCACAAGAGGGAATCTCTCTGTTCTCTTGACTTAGATCTAGTAGTTGACATGGTCATCTCTTCAATAGGGATATTAGAGCTAGATCTCCCTACCCTTATTGAGGTCATTGACATGTATTCCTTCCAAATTGTCTTTCTTCCATCTAGTGAAGATATCTTGGAATCCATGGCCAATGTTTGTCTCTTTACATGTATTCCTTCTAGAGAATTTTCCTCTTGGAAGACATGATCAAGCAGAGATCTTGAGAATAGTTTTTCTTCTCTTTGGAAATCTTGTTAAAAAACGAAACAGAACCTACAAGCACATTTCATTGTCTTTGTCAAGCTCGTTAAAAAATGAAATAAACCCCCCTCTATTACAATCGATTCTCACTCTGGATAAAATACTTGAACCTTATTTTACTCCGCCTATTGAAAATGTCTACATTAGTAACCAGAAACCTAAACAAGGAAAGAAGAAGATTCACCGTAGGAAAAAACGCTTGGGGTGCAAGTCTCTAGCCTCTGGACATCATGTTGGAGAAAAACCACTCACCTCTACTAAATAATCTGGGGGGAAAATAACTCTATAGAGACACACTACTAGAAGTGATCCTCATTTGAAGTTCATCCCCATCGTAACATAGTAGTCATTTTCTAGAACAAGCTTAGTATTTGTTCTTTCTCGTGCTCGTAAATACATGAGAATAAGTTACCAAGATTTGTCTCTGTTCTTTATCATGCTCGTAAATACATGAGAATGTGACCGAGTATACCTTTTTCACTTTTTCAGACTCGTAAAGGTTATATGAAAAAGGAACCCCCTAGAGTCTCCTTAATGTCTTGTTAGACTCTCTAAACATGAAAAGATTTATGAGTGATCTTGCTTCCTTTCACAATCGTTAAAAGTTTTGAAAGAGCATCTTTCGAGTGATAGTTTATCTCTTTTTTGGCCTCGTGAGACTAAATTACAAAAAATGAACACTCTAATCAAGCATTATTAGAAGAGTTCTTTGTCGTATCATTTTATACTTTTTTGGACCTCGGAGAATAAAAATCATGAAAAGGACAACCCTGCAGTTGCCTTTAAGTTCTTTTCAGACTCTCTAAACATGAAAAACCATTTCATTTTCCTTCTATGGACTCACTATATTCCACATTTAAGGACCCATATGGGAAGGAACCCTTACTTCTTCCAGTTCTTTAAATAAAGTAAGATAAACTTACCGAAGGTGAGTTATATCGAGCATGTGTTGCACTCCTCGAGCTCGTTAAATGAAAAAGAGGTACTCATCTATCTGGGTGGGGGAAAAATTGAAGGAAGTGGGTCAAGTGTTTTGGAATCCTTTATGGCAACTATTGTCACCCTTGAACATGGAACCTGTTTGTGTGTCATCTTACAGTTGGGTAATCTGCTTGTCTCTGAGTCATACCAATTCCATGTGTCGCCATACTTTTTTTCCAGTCGAAGAGTGATATTATTGTCGTCACATTACATTCTTGGTACTCATCAAGTCAATGCTGCCAAGTCAGTTGTTGTGCCTCATCATGTTTAAGGGAATTTTCACTTCAAACCATTCATCCGAAGTATTTCTAGTTTCCATTTCCTGTGTCATTCAATACTCATTCGATTCACCATCTTACACCACTTTCCTATGTCAGTTTCATGTTGATGATGTGGGATACATCAAGACCCTCCCTCGATGAGTCTTTTTATCTCGACTTAAACACATCATATGGGAATTAGAATTAGAAACTAGTTAGTACCTTGGGACCTACATGCCTCAATGGCAGGCCTCCTCGCTTCAAAAATAGGTTTTCATCGTTGACCTCTGATAAGATGATTCAACGAATTTTTGAATTCAGCTCATTTATTCACATTTGTTAGAATGTAATAGGGTACCTTCGGAGTCATTGACATCATTGGTGATTTCCCTCGCACTTTTTAATGATTTTCCTCAATGATCGATAATCAAGTGGTTTCTACCATGTTCAACATCAAAACATCTATTCACATGGATAGATTCATACCACATAGGGATTGGGATGAAGACCCTGGGATGAGCATTCACTTTGTTATCTTCTTTACCCATGATGTGAAGGATATCATTTGAGCATGTTGATATATATATTGTCACATAGATCCACATTGTATTGGTTCGTGGCTATGCTTTATCATCTCGTAGCTCCACTGTTTAATTTTTGTGGCTACGATCAGTTCATGTCATGGAGGTATGGATCCACATTGTATCTTTGGTTTCCATATCCTTAGTCAATATTTTTCATGGATCCACAGTGTATTGGTAGGCGGTTGTACTTTGAGTCATCTTGTATTCCAATCATAGGTATGCCTACCTCGAAAATGGAACATATATTAATAATTTTTTATGGTTGTTTGTAGCTTCTTCCAGGTTCTCCAACTCCACACCCTTGCATTGAAGAATTGTAGTGTTTCATCCATCCATTTCTCTTCTGACCTCACACTTTAGAGGGAAATCTGTTACACACCAAAATCCCACACTTAAGTATCTCACCCTAAGTGTCACAAGTGTCATGAAAGTGTCACGTACATTGACACCGTGAAAAAATATTTGTCACAATCCCTATTCAATGTGGAGGAGAAATATATTGTATGAAGGCCAAAATACCATGTGCACATGAATGAATTATTCATATTCATAAAAATGAAATTAATTTAGTGTGAGTATCCACCTTACATTTGGTTTCCTATTTTCAAGGAGAGGTTGAGAATCTCATGGATGGGAGAGATATTTCCTCCTTAAAATCCTTGAGAGATATTTTCTCCCTAAAATCCTTGAAGAGATATTTTCTCCCTAAAATCCTTGGAGATCCCTTTTTAGTGGATATTATGAGTGATCTTTTCCATGTAGGTCAAGCCTCCAAATCCTATATAATGAGGGATTTCCATGGAGAAGGGGAGGAAGCTTTTGGATATAAAACTTATGATCTTGGAAGCATCGTGCAAGGGTTGGACGAGGAGGAATTGGGGAAGTTGCTACAACACCATCCATGATTGTAAGTATCTCTTTAAAGTTCTCATCAATATTACTGGGCCTATTCCCTTCAAGATTATGTATTGTTGCATATGATTGTCGATCTTGATAGATGAACTTGATTAGTCTAATCTTGTAGAGTAGAGTAGGATTTCTTTGTCTTTTTGTTTTCCATTGCATTGAAGGTATCAAGTGGTTATGAAGAGTTTCGATATCAAGCTCAGATTGGAGGCAACGAGGACAAACCATGGAATAAGGCGCATCACACTTTATTCCTTCTCTTTCTCTTTTTGATTAGGTAATTGAATTCAAAGGGATGTTAGTGTCCAATTGTATGTTTTTGTCTTGGTATTAGGGGTCTATAATCCAAGGTAGAATTTACCTGTCCATAGGGGAATTATTCCATAACACCTAGAGGGTACAACCAAGCAGATAGGTATCTGATCCACATCAAAAATTTAAAAGGAAAAAAAACAGAGAAAGACTCTCAACAAAAGCTAGAAACGATAGGCCTACTCTGTACTATTATGAACTAGATAAAAATGTGAAGAAAATAAACATGTAACTGAAGAAGGTCTTATCTAAGAATGAGTAAAAAGTTTCATAAGAATCCTGGAGCTTCTCTTCTAGTAACACAATGCAACACCTCCAGAGTCAATTCCAAAAGTGATTAGATGGCTTCTTGAAGACCCAAGGTTCAGAGGACACAACACTCGAAGTGCACAGAGACCATCTCAAGTTAGGTAGAGGTAAAAACTTTCATAATTACAAGCTCAGGAGAGAAAGTACGAACATACACAAGGGAGGCGCAAAATACGCAACCCACAATTAGAATCCAGAGCTCAGGAGGTATGCGCTTTTTAGCGTTGGAGTTCCTTTCAAGGCAAAGAAACATAGTAATAGGGGGTGCAGGGTTCAAAGGATGAGTCAATAACATTGAACTAGGAGAAAGTTATAGTAGCTTTCATATTTGGGAGTTTTAGAGGAGGGTCATCAGATCAACATCTGATTAAGTCCTAGCCGTCAAATCTTAGTAAGGGTATATCAACGATGAGGAGCCATTGCGAGATTAAAGGGTTGAGTTAAATATAGTGTCAGTTTCAGTTCCTCAATCTAGATGGGTCGTCAATCATCACCTACAAACTGATCAACGGTTGGAATCGGTCCCACTATCAACAAGTAGTTTCAATTGTGGAAATCAGGAGAGTGTTTAAACATCATGCTAGTCAAGACTCTGCAATCCTTCCTAGCCATCGATCTTAGTGATCTATTTAATTATGACCGTAAAATTATACTGTTGATTAGAAATCAATGAGTTGATATGGGGTCATAGCTCTCGGTCATATGAAGGGAGGATAAATACCCTTCAAGCTAATTAATTGTTCCCCAAAGCCTGAATCGCGAGGTGGATCTACACCATAGATCGATGGTGAATTCTAGCCTTTGGATCCATAATAATTTGACGATTCAGTGAGTTTGATTTTGCATTAGAAAGGGTAGGAAACCTCGAATATATGAACTCCTGGAGTGAAGGACTATCGTAGATATGATGAACAATCACGAGATGTTGGATATATGAACCTACATTCTTTAGCAGTTTTGTAATTCACTACTCCCACACAACTAGGGTCAGTAAGTTAATGTGAAGGATCTCCCAGAGTCCTGAATTATGAAGTAAATCCTTGTTGTCCAATGGTGGGTACATGTTTCTATAGATCTGAGTATTTAAAACCCCATTCTTGTAAACTCTATCTCAAGTGACGTGTCAATGCCACTTGTAAACTAACTTCAAATGACACGTGGAACTCATTTTGGGTACTTTGGATTACATCATCCATGCTAATTCAGGTGACACATGTCACACTCATTATGGTGACATGTCATTTATTGTGACAATGTGGTTGCCATGTTACTCTGGAAGGATGTCACTCCAGGAGAATGGAATCCAGAGCAGCAAAAATATATAAAGTGTTGGAGTGTCAAGATTACTTCTAGTTGTAGATCATACCAAGGTAAAGGGACTATTGATCTCAGAGTTAATTTGGATTCGGATCTCCGCTAAGTTAAGAGGTAAAGTAAAGGAATACTAAAACCCGAAAGTTTTGAACTTCCAAAGTAAAGGATATCTGTATATCTAGTGAAAAATAAGGACCGTAGATCGTCAAGTCTTAGTCCTTCAGAGGTTTTGACAGTTCGACATTTTGAAAGAAAGGAGTGATTGTTTTCAAAAGGTGATGAACTCCTAGAGTTTCGAAATCTGGAGTGGATGAAAACCATCGATCTAAGGGAGGTGTAAGCCATCATATATTTAATCCTTTCAGTGATTCAATGATCCAGGTCAGACAACCTCCATATGTGAAGCAGGAAAAACCCTGAAGGCAAAGTTCCGTAGTGGATCTCCACTGTAGAAACTCGTATGAGGAGAAATTCCACCAGCCATTAGATTAGGATGTTAAAGTCAATGAAGGAGGGAAATAGGATAGGGTAACCTACGATTTTCAGTTAACTCATATTGCAATTGACTTCAGTCAGTTAGCACTTAAGGAGAAAAGGAGTTGAGTTTAGGAAACCTCCGGAGCACCAGAGTTCTGAAGCCCCGAATAGTGCCCTTTTGACCTAGCACTAGGTTTTGGCTCTTGATCACATGCTTAATTTTGTTTTAGGAAAAGGGTTTACGGACTATAGGTTAAGGGTCAACTTGCGAGACTTTGACAGGCCTCCCTAGTTTTGAAAACCTTTTATTTAAACTTCAATATAGAACAGGCGTTCATGCTCCAAGTAACCCGGCTTCAACAACAAAATCAACGAGAAAAAATGACATGGTTAACTGGTAGGATTTCAGATGAAAATTACTCAGGGACTCTTGTTACAATCGGAACTACATCCTTATTTGACCAGGGAAAAGGCGTCGTTAATTTCCTAACAGAACCTCAACTAAACTCTACTCACACATATTTCTATTATGGATGAAAATACAGACTTTAACATAGACTATATACAATAAAATTCACATTCTATAATGAGGGTTAGGCTGCTCGATTAGAGTACAAAAATGTCCAAAATTACAAAGAGGGTTAAATATAACTCTGTAACTATTAAATTTCTGGAAGAAAACGCAAAACCTCGCACTCAAACCTTCAAATGATTCTACAGTGACTCAATCAATATAATATACTAATACACTCGTAACATAAATGGAACAAGAAAATAAAATGATAGAAACCAATGAAACTTGTGTGTTGAAGATGTCCTTCGAGACCTTGCGCTCCTTCCTTTCCTTCGCTTTCAAATCATAGAGACTTCACGGGTACCTCCCTGCCAATTCTAGAGTTACTCTTCTTCCCCCTTATCCCCTAGAGCCACAAAGGGGCCAAGCACAAAAAGAATAAAAAAATAGCTTCCAGGCTTGCCTCGCAAGGAAGAGCTTCCACTCTTTGAATAAGCCTAGAGTCCCAACTCTCAGAAATAAAAAAATAGTCAATCTAAAATTCAGAAGCATAACAGTGCCTTCCCCGGGGTCTAATCCCCTTCTCTTCTATGTCCCTTTCTTATAGAATTATCCCTCATGTACATCTTTCCCTCATGCATAATTCGTTAAATTTTAGAAATTCGGTTCAAATATTATTCATCCACTACAAGTGTCACATTCTCCACAGGTTTCACAACTAATTTCTCTTTTATTTTTATTTAAAAGCCACATTTCCTCACAATTCCCCATGTGTTCCTAAATTTCTTCTTAGTTGTCTCTTAGTTTCCCCAAATCCCCTTAATTAAAGGTTTTATCCTAACTATATTTTAGTTAGGGTTGGATTAGGAGTCCTCTTAGTTAGGCTAGGATTGGTTGACTCAAATTCTATTATATGCACAACCCATTCTCTCAAGTTTTAATTATTTCTAAAAGGATTTTTTTTTAGTAATTTCATGCACTCTTGTGTATTTTATCACTTCCTTAGGTCTTTATTTACTATTTCCTAACATTTGATTTCCGTCAAATCTTTACTCATGTTACAATTTAATTAGTCCCTTTGTTTTAAAACTTATGGTGGGATTTAAAAATTTATACTCTATTGTTTAATTAATTATTTTAATCCAACAAGGTCTAATCATTCTAGTGTTTTCTAGGCCACCTATGTTTATTTATTCAGGTTTCAATTGTGCGACGTGCCCTTCAAGATGCATCTCATGCTCCAAGGGTGCCACTCACATTGACTTGTTTTTGGAATTTTGTCCAACCCATTGGAGTCAAAACTCCCTTCGTTCGACCTTGTGAGAGACTAAGGGATTGTAAGGAATAAGGATTCTACCTTATACCCCCCCCCCCCCC
>ML781587.1:290732-311278 GCA_009831015.1 Picea engelmannii | reverse complement strand
ATATATATATATATATATATATATATATATGATCATACTCATTAATATATTAATATCTATTATTTCATAAATTATTAATATTTACCATGGAAGTTATAACTAATACTTAATATTGGTGGATTATGATTTTTTGATTTAGTTTCTCAAGATTGGGATGCGTTGCATTTATACATTGCAAACAATCTTGAATAGATGAATGTATGGATTGAAAGATGTAAACAACATCATGGAGGTAGGTTATCATGGAAACAATTTTCTGAATTGGTTAGAGAATCTCATCGTAACGGAGATGCCAATGTTACACAAAGGGAAATTGATTTAGCATATGGTTTGAAAGATGGACAGGTAAGCAAATTCACTCATTTTATTTTGTTATTTTATAAATATAAATATAAATATTTTGTTATTTTATTTTCCAAGTTATATAAATATGTTAATTTATTAATTGACAATGCATGTTTTACATATATGGCATATTGCAGTTGAAATACCACAAGGCTATGTGGTGCAATGGTCATAAATTTCGCATCAAGCAGTTAGATGAAACCAAGAAAGCTTATGATAGTGGGATAACTGCAGTATTCTAGGTCACTAATGTTTCCTCTAGGAGTGACAGACATCCCCGAGAATATGAAAATAGATACTATGGGTATTTGAATGATATGCTTGAGTGTGACTTTAATTCCTTCAAATTAGTTTTGTTCGACGTCAAATGGTATAGGTTATGAATGCATGAACTTGATGAGGAAAGAACTGTTATTCAACATGCCAATGGATTCCCGATGATTAAAATAATGGTGTTTGAAAGAGCACATGATCGCTATGTTTTTCCAAGCCAACGTGAATAGGTCTTTTACTTAAGTGTTCCAGGTGAGAGAGATTGGTCACTTGTTGTTAGATATGATCCAAGAGGAAGGCCAGTTAAGTATACTTATGTACAGGAAGAAGATGATATTGAAGAAGAAGATGATTCACCAAATTAGATAGAGTCAGAAGATCATGCAGGGTCGATAGACAAAGAAGATGAAGAATATCATCATGATCCAGACGTAGGAGACAATGTAGTTATTGATGATGATGTAGATGAAAATATGCTCGAAAATGACATTGATGACGATGATGATATCGTCAATATTTTCAACACCATTTTTGAACCAGATGATGATACAGATGTCGAGTTCGATGAAGAAGAATATAGAGGATAAGGATGACTATATAGATGTTGAGTTGTATCAGGTAAATGACTATATATTTTAATTTGTATGAATTATTCTCTTAAAATAATTTACTTATGTCATGGGTTAATTACATGTTTTTAAGTTTTATGCAACATTTTTATATCCTATGTTACATGTTGTTTAATTATTATGTGAAACCTAAAAATAGTCTCCAATATACTAAAGTATGTGGTAAACTAAAAATATCATTTACAAACACATAATTTTATTTACCTTCAGTAATTTTTGTTTTTGTAGTTCCTATGCATGAATCTTACTAGGTTTCTTTCGATTATTTTTCTATATTATAGATTGGGTATTGGGGAATTGAGAGTGATGTGAGGGGGAGGGGAGGGGCCATATGAGCTTCCACCTTCACATGGTTTTCCTTTTTCATTAGAGGATAAATTATTCTTGAAACCAAGAGAAGATCATTCATTTTTATAGCATCGTGATCGTAGATAGAGTATTTGCATGCCTCAATGATATGGGAGGGTTTCTAGACTCAAATTTGACTCACACACACTTGTTTCCATCATCAATTTGACTCCCAAAGACAAATGTTATGGTATAATTTTCCCAAACTATGCCCTAATTTTCCCAAACTATGAATGGGTTAGGACTAGAGTCAAGCTCAATAGGGTCTTCTTTCCTCACTAATTTTGCCAAGTCCATTCCCTTGGATGTGGTTTCTCTAGAATATAGTATCTAGGGATAGTGGGGAATATTGTTAATGATCCATTCATGTGAATCACTAATTATATGATGAGGCATCTGGATACCTTAAGAGATTCATAGTTACTCCCGACATTTACCCACACTTGGTTGAATTTCTTCACTTTGACATGTAGAGGAATGGGAATGAATCACATTGCATCTTTAGAAGGGTTATGGGTTATGGATCGATGATTTAGAAGGTTAGGGAGTGTATATTCAAGATATAGGTTAGGTTATTATTATCAAATTAACCCCTATCCCCCTTGGACCCACTTGTTCTAATTAACACATGATTAATTGTTTACCAGAGAGGAGAATGGTCACCAACAAGATGCATCGATTAGATGTGTGGGTAAGTAAATAGGTTAGGTGCATTGATTTTTATGTTTATAGGTGTGTTATCATTTATGTTTGTGGTTTTGTGGGATAGGTGTGTAGTAATTATATGCATAAGTACCCCAAACCACCACACATGCCTTACATTAATAATATTTATCTTACAAATGATATATGATAACCATTTCAAGGATTTTCACACCAATGATGGTTCTCAATGCCTATGCCATGGTCCAATGCCAAATTATAAGATCTTATCCCATGAAATTTGTCTTTGGAACTCATGGGCCATGTGTGGCCCCACAATCCATTACATGTCATGCATAGGGAATATTTCACATGTAGAGATAAGGGCATAGTTTGGGAAAATTAGGCCATAACATTTGTTTTTGGGAATCACAAACCATGCCTAGGAATTAAATATATAATATATATATATTTTTTTTTGTGTCTGGAGGAATCAGCAACTAGTTGGGCACGTGCTCGCGTTACACGTGGCCGTGTTATCCAACCGCTACCCCTATAACCTCCAGGTGTGCCCACGATGCCCCTTACGCGGCACACAAGGTAATTCGGGGGGAATTGAACTCGAAACCTCATGGAACTTCATTTTCACGGCACTTGCCAATTGAGCTGCCCCCCGGGGGGCTAAATATATAATATATTAATTATTATAATATACATCAATTATATAATATATATATATATTATATATAGTTATAATATATATTAATTATATATAATAATCCAAACCAAAAATAAAAAAATTACATTTCAAACCTGTGCGCGTGTGAGGAGAGAACATCATGAGTATCTTCCCAAACCCTAAGATCTGCACAAGGGAACACCTAAGAAAGAGATCCAGGGCACGGCGTCGAAGGAGACAAAAGTCACAGAGGGTGGAGGAGACCGAGCTAGAGGTAACACTATGAGCACGCTTGAGAATGGTGAGTGGATTTTACCATCATTCACTTTTCATTATTGTCCAAATTGATTTGGAAAACCTTCACATTGTAAATAAATCAAATGAATTGATTTGATGATGTTTTCTCACCTGTGTTTGGGAGGGTGGTTGTTAGCATGCATAATGGCCAGGCATAGTGAGAATTATTCCATCATGTTAATGAATTTAGGAAGGATATACTTCACCAAGAATCTCAACCCCCTTAAGCACTCCATTTTGATCAATCTAAAGAAGTTCATCATGCCTTCCTTCTCAACATGATTTTTTTGCATTGAGATCCAACTTTTAAAAATATGGATCACACCAACCTAATTTTCTTATGGGAGAAGGAAGACAATAATGGTAGAGAGAAATCATATCAGTGGGTAGGCCAATGAAATGTAGGGATGAGGAGGTCATATCAGTGTCTTTAGATTCAATATCCTTTGTGCATATAAATTTTTTTGATGGGGATTACTCTTAGATATTTAACATAGTCATTCCCTCGATGTTTATTGATATAAACATAGAGTTGCACCTTTCTTAATTTCACAATTGTGAGGTTATTGAATCCTATAAGGGAGTCAAATGATTCAAGAGGAGAGGGGTTGGATCAAATGAAAAGGAACATTCCTATTTCCCCCTTTTTGGATCGTGATCACATAATAAGAAGGAATAACGTCTTCCAGGATGTCCCTTAACTATGGATTAAGACAAATACCAAGGGCACTTGCCTAGTCATTCAAATTATTAAGGAAAACAATCATAGACATAAAAAAATTATATGTAAAATAGAAATAAGGAGGAGTATATGTGCAATGTATTAGAATAAAATAAAATATTATTAAACTTCTTCAAGATCCACAATTGACTCCAAGAAAACCCCCTCAAAGTTGGGCACTCCTCAATAAAGGTGGAAAGATTCTCAACGTAGGGTTTGATAAAGTCTTTGCTTCCACACATCACTCTCCTTTGAAGTGCTTCCTCAAACCATGCTCTTATAACATGTTCCTTCCTTAAAATAAGAATTCAAACCTTGATATAGTGTTACGAGGAAAATATCTCTATGGCTAGGGTAAACCACAACAGACATGAATGACTACAAAAATCAACTCTATTCTCAAGTATGCTATATAAATGAATATTCTAGCAAGACAGGATAAAAGACCTACCTCATCCAGATGTTTGATGAAGTCCACCATTGAGCACTTGACTCAAAGAAATATACCTGCAACTAGTCCTCAACAACCAAGAAAAGCAAGCATATGGTGATAATAAATGATGTTAGCACATTCAATAGCATAATCCATTAATAAACATGACAAATACGCCGATGGAATAATAATTCAAATATTTGCAAGATATCAATTGGACAAGAAAAGAGTATTTCTATTAATATATGAACAGTAGAAGTGAAAATGTTACAGACTTCCGTGTCAACACGGTTCAAAACCAAGAAACTAAGTTCCTTCTAGTTGGGACTCCACCACTTCAATCCTCCACTAAAGGCAAGCTCAAAGAAGAGAGACAATGAAGTTCTTAATCAAATAAGGGAAGATTTTGGGGGTTGAACACTGTGTTTAGACTTAGAGGACAAAGGGATGCAGACTCAATATGAAGTAAATAATTTCTCCAAAGTAACTTTGCTTTCAAAGTTGAATTTTTTCTCATCTTTTCCATAGCTCAGAATTGGCCCATTTATAGCCTTCAGATGGAACTGAAGGGTCGAGTCAGAATGTTTCTAGTATATGGAAGGTGAAGGATCATATATCTCTTGTCGTGACATGGAAACCTGACACCAATTTTCATTTTTTGGAACAAATCCCGATGTACATGGGTTGTAGTGGTGCAGCCTGTGTATACACATGTTGTATAGTAGGCAAGATGCGTACTTTTGGAAAAATATATATTTTTAGCTCTGGGATTTACAAAGAGGGATGATAATTTTACATAGATAAATGGAAAAAGGCCTTCTATGCAATATTGCATAGGGTGAGGAAAATATTTCTATAACAAATGCCCCTTAATGTGTGAGGTCAGAGGAGTATCTGTGATGGCCTAAATACATTATAAACAACCCAAAAGTGGACTGATGGGGAACCAACTAGAAGAACTAGTTGCTCATTACATTCTACACTGACTTTGTATACATGGTTGCCAATAGAATTACATTGTAGATCCATGTGAAAATATACCAAACAACTGTCCCTGACCATGAATAGGCAATTACAAATGCGGTTACATGCCAAAGGTTGTCATGGTCATAAACAAGGCCCAGTAGAGCCAGTATCAAAATCATTCTGAAGATATTTGTATACAATGGAGTATAATCTGATCTCCCATGATCACTGAAGTCATATAGGTATTGGTCAAATGAAAAGGAAGCAACAACTCAGGAAATTTGCGGCCACATATTGATGTCTTCAATTCTTCTACACAATATTCCAAGGGTGCAAGTCTACATCATGTTAATAAGGGAGTTGAGGTCGAACACAATGAGACATCGTTTGATTACTGGTCATTGAGGTACACTGTTAACAAACATGAGACAACCTATTGATAATGAAAGTAGGTATCAAGGCACCAAGTACATTCTTTCAAGTGTGAATAAAGGAGTTGGTTTCGAACACCTAAAGAATCCATCGATCAAGACACATTGATTTATTCCCAACTATTGATGGTGAGATAACCTGCAACTAATAACTCCAAGTCTCAAGGTACTCATAAGACTCTAGGTCCTGTTTCCAGAATAGATGAGCTGAAGTTGATGGAAGGAGACCTGCTGAAAGGAGAGAATTAAGGCATCTCTCATCAATCAGCATGAGGTACAAAGCAGGAGCTTCATGATCTGGAGGAGATCAGACGAAGAACATGATTACGAACCAATGACCATGTGTGTATTTCGTGTGTTCCAAGTGAAAGAGGTACACAAAAAATACCCTCTCAATAGCAGCCAATGAGGAAACTACTGACAAAGGCAAGGAAACCACCAATAAGGATAATGGCATCCAAGGCACCACACAAATCCCAATGTGTGAATAGATGTCTTGTCATCGAACACAAGGGAAACCAACCAGTCAATGACCAATGATGAAATGTCGACTGTTGGGTTCAAGGTTACCTACGAATTATGAAAGTATGACCAGGGTGCATGATAGGACTACAATATCATGTGACTCTAAGACAAACTGAGGTTATGGCTAACATGCAAAGTCAATAGTTATGAGAAATGGCCGACACAGGTTGATAGAATTCCTTTTAACAAGATCATGGGGCATATGGAAGACACCGACAACATAGAATCAATGATGAAACCATGATATGCAGGAGGCATCAATGAAATTATCTATAGGGACTGGAAGAGTAACTAGTCGGTAGAGAAGACTCTGTAATGAGCTCATCTTCCTAAGGCCATGCTAAACCTAAATTTATGATGACAAATGGGATCAATAACTTTGTGCTATGTTCAAAGGCAACACAACTGCTTCCAATATAAGATAATACTCCCTTCTCGCCCATATTTTTTTGTTTTTTCATAGACAAATGAATGTTATGATATAGGGGAGGAAACGAGTGTCGCAAGTAAGAAAAACTAGTTCCAGCAATGGAACGTACCTATGCTCAATGCAAGGAGATGCATGCGGGAGATGGACACTTGGGGGAATGTTCCCTCCTAGGCATAGGGTGTCAAACTTCAAAGGATATAAACTAGGCTCTGCTTGGTTGAGGATGAAAAAAAAATGTTGAGGAAAACAGTTTATAACAGAAAGAAAGAACCGGCTATAGGCTCAATACTGCAAGCAAGGGCATGAGATACAATCAAAACTTAACGCCAAAAAATGTCCTTTTTCATGATATTTAATCTACTTGGTGTGAAAAAGGGATAAACTTGTACCAAATAGACATCCTTTCAAATCCAATTTATGAGTGTGAAAGAGACAAGTTCACTTAGAAATATTTTCGTTTTATGAAAACGAGTCATAAAAGAGCTTAAATAAGACTCACAACCTTTCAAGTCCAATTTAATGAGTGTGAAAGGGACAAATCACTTGGAAATATTTTTGTTTCTTAGACGAGTCAAAAAAGAGATTAAATCAAACTCACTTGGGAGTTTCTAGGATACAAGTCACGGGGGAGGCCAAGGCTCCCATGTTGGAGTTTTGTAGAATGTCAGCATCTTACGAATAGCTGACACAAGCTTGGGAAAACCCAAATCTCTCCAATTCAAGGAGGATAAAGTGCTAGCAGAGGTTATTTTCTCCGTGATATATCGAATAATGTCTCTTACTTGAAAATACATAGGCTGGGGCATTGGATACCCCACAAGACCATCCCAATCAAAGGGAATGTCTCCAGGACTTGAAGGGAGAGCACTCGGGGAGAGTAAAACTCTCTATTGTTCAGAAGGTGCAGTACTATAAATGCTAATGACATGGTATAGAAGATATAGAACTAGAATTAGAAAAGCAGGATCGACCGGAAATTTCATCGGCATGACCAATTCTTCAACCATTGGTTGAATAGGATTCGAAATGACAAGGTCAAGAGAAGAATCTCCCCCAAAAATAGGAATGGTTTCGGTCAAAGATTGCATCGACACGACCATTGGTTGAACAGGATGCGAGACAACAAGGTCAAGAGACACATAACACCTGAACATAAGAGAGGTGTCGGTCGAAGATTGCATCAACACAACCACTGGTTGAACAGGATGTGAGACAACAAGGTCAAAGGATGCATCAACCCCTAAAGGAAGAGGGGTGTCAACCGAATATTGCATCGGCATGACTATTGTATCAACCAAAGAAGGAATGAAGTGTGGGGAAACCATAGATGACTCAGAACCTAAAGGGCCCTCAAGTGAGAACCATGCTTCTAGTATCCTAGAAGTAGTAGGACACAAATGAGTAAGGTGATTTCCTTTGCAAGTCCTGCAAAGGAATCTAGCCTTATGTCTGAGATGTCTAGGATTCTCAATCGTGTGAATGCCCCCAGCGTGACTTGCAGTGGCTGGTAAAAAATATCCAACATGACTAGCATAGGTTGGTGATGAATCCCCAACATGATTAGCAGAGGTTGGTGATGAATCCCCAACATGACTAGCAGAGGTTGGTGATGAATCCCCAACATGACTAGCAGAGGTTGGTGATGTATGTGCAATGTGACTAGAAGTGACTAGACTTGTGCCCCCAGCATGACTTGCAATGGCTGGTTGAAGGTATTCAACATGACTTGCAGATGCTTTTGATTAATATCCAACATGACTAGCAGAGGTTGGTGATGTAATGTCAGTATGGATTGCGGTGACTAGACTGGTGGTGGCAGTGAATTGTGGAATTTAGGACCAAAGTTTCAAGAAAGACTGGATTTGAAACATTGCAGGCCAGGAAGGGTCCTAGTTTACCCCCTGTCGCTATCTAGAAAGGTAGTATCCTCTGCCTAACTGATCCAAATAGGTTTGTATGGGAATCATCATTGAAGTCTACAAAGAGACAGAAGTATGATAAGGACTATTCAAGTGAGGATATATGTTGCCCCCTGGTGAAGGGGTTCCATGAAGAGTGTAGACCAAACTGTAAAATTGATGCTCCTTGTATGAAAGACCCATGGATATATGTGGACCTGTGTTCGCACCAGGACAAAGTGGAAAGAAGGATGATCGTGGGAAAGAAAGCATGCAGAAACTGAAGTAACAGCTGGAGAAAGAACAACACACGTGCATGAAAGAAAGCGTGCACAAGGAAAGCGAAACCTGGAGGAAGAAAAACACACACATGGGAGGACGACCTAATGTCAGAAGGTTTAGGGTTTTGGTAATACACTGTAAATGGATGAAGATCCCGATAAATATATATATAGATACACAGGTATCATATAGGGTCATTGTTGGTGTTGTTATTCATTACTACTCTGGAGTATTGTAGCTACGCATGAGTGAATGCGATATGTAATGTGTTTGGCTGTGTGAACCATTTTTGTAAGATATTGAGCAAAGAATAGAAGGGAGAAGGTATATCTGAAGATTGGATCGCAGGCTATAGAGCATGGTGCAATCTTGTTTGCCTCAAATAGATCTTACCCACAAGAGGGGAATTGTAAGCGTGCAGTGCAGGAATTGAAAAACTACCATAATAAAAGAGCCAAGAGCCAAATATTTGTGGACGTATCCCAGGAGGGGGTGAACCATGGTAATATCTTTGTAATGTGATGAATGCATGAGTATCTTTACTTTCTTTTAGCAGTTAATGGTTATGCTTAACGAATGAGTTAATGTATTGTTCTAGAATATGTTTATGCTATTTGAAAAATAACCTGTGAAATATATGTATGCAACCGCGAGGGATAAATAGATTACACCTACAATGCACAATACAGGGCTTTGATTCATATACTCCTACCTCATACTCAATCCTAGGCTGTAAACACCTGAGTCTTATAGCCACCCATATAAAGCTATCTCGGGTGAGACTACGCAATGCATTCTATGTATTGTGTTGCCTTCTGGTTTACCAGAGGGGCCAATAGTTTTAGAGGCTTTGTTGGAAACCTGAATGACATGAAACCTGGGTCAATAACTCAGATAGATCGGTAGAGTAGACCAACCAGAGAATGGAAATCCAACAAATGGTTATGTTGTCATGTTAAGAGGAACAAGAGAGGACTAAGTAGATGAGATAGAGGGAATGATAAATGAATGAGCGAAACAAAAGAGTAATGAGCCATTAGAAGGGAATGTTGAGACCTTGGAACCCCATAAAAGTGGAAATTGAAGGTTGGTTGAGAACTAAAGAAATAGATTTTTCACAGAAAGACACTATAAACCCTAGAATTACACCGCATAAATATCTGGATAAATACATATTTATTGATTTACGCGAAGTCTTTTTCTATTATTTTCCGCATCTACTACAGGAGTGGATCCTAAGGTTGAAGGATAACCATGTGATGAACCAGATTCAACAACTAGATTGGACCCTAGTACAGATTGATAAGTTACAACAGGTGAACAACAAATTCACCCGTGCAGTAGACTTTTGGCTTGACAGTATTGTGGCAGGCTTCATCACAGAGTTTGCAGTAGACACAAAAAAGTCATACAGCGTAGCTGAGCAAGAATTTCTACGAGGAACCAGAGGAAGGTACATTCAATCACTGTATACTTCTATCAAGATACTTCTATATAAAAAAGGTGTAATGACAATGGAATCAAATAGCCAGAATTCCCTGCATGCATGGGGGAAGGGGGGAAGCACTTATAGAGAGAGGATAAATGGAAGGAGGTTAGGATAAAGGAAATAAGGAGGAGGAACCCTTGGACCCAATCATGATGGATAAAGACCAAATCAAGTGGATATTTGTGTCATCAGGAACGATGCATAGAAGAGTACCCTACCAATATAAGGTGAATACCAAGAAGATATTTGTAGCCGTGAGGGAAGGATTGGATAGTGATGAAGAAGTGGTAGAGGATCTATGGGTTGTGGAGAAGATTGAGGAAATCCTACAAGTAGCATATCAGAGGAATACAAGAGGCCCAAGAACAGGAGGAGAGGGCAACCATCCTATCCATATTAATG
Organism: Picea engelmannii; assembly: GCA_009831015.1. Lineage (NCBI taxonomy): Eukaryota > Viridiplantae > Streptophyta > Pinopsida > Pinales > Pinaceae > Picea > Picea engelmannii. The sequence goes on along the minus strand of ML781587.1, from coordinate 300,488 downwards.
TCAATGTGGAACCCATAAACCCATGTATGGCCAATACACCAAGGAGAACACCACCGTTTAGACAACCAAATTTTGGAGGAAGTCCGACAGCAAGAAGTACATCTACATAAGGAGAAACAATTAGAGGAGCCAGTTCAGGCAACCCTAGTCAAGTATCTACACCACATGGAGGAGGTAGTAGTTCATTATTCAGAATGGCAGGACATGATCCCACTATCATATTACCAGAGCTTCAAGGAGAAGCAACAGAAGACCCCGAGAAGCATTTCTTCATTTGTGGAAAGACCTGAGAAGAAAAATAGATCATCGATGAAGATACCAAAATCGTGCAACTAGAAATCATGCTAAGAGACCGTGCACTAGACTGGTACATGAGTCTAGACATGAACAACATCCCCGGGATGACAAGGACATTGGACGACACTAAGAAATTATTGATAAATGAGTTCCAAAAGATGAGCTGAGAGGATTAATACATGAACGAGATGATTGAAATAAGACAAAAACCAAGAGAATCTGTATGGGAGATTGATCAGTGATTCAAGGGATTAAAAGGAAAGTTAAAATACCTTATGACTGACATGCATCATCGGCACCTATTTGTCAACTCACTACTCCCACACTTAAAATATCCCTTACGACAATAGAATTTTCAGACGCAGGCAGAGGCTCTGCAGGAAGCCTTACAACTGGAAGAGAACCAGTACCAGTAGACGGACCCATCTATCAAAGATCTGAAGGAGTATTTGAAGAAATTAAACTTTCAACTGAACAAGAATAATAACAAGGAAAAATGATAAGCCATTTGTTGCACTACCTGCAGGACAAAAGGACACCACAAGAATGAATGCCCAACATTCGCATAGTATATGGAAACAGGTATGCCAAACCTACTACCACAGGGAGGATTATGGTGCAAAATATGCAAGAAACCAGGCCACAACCCTTATCACTTCACAATGATGCAAAAGTAGCAGACAGTTCCAAAGAATTCATATTGCACCTTTTGTAAGTCAGTGGGTCACGATGACAAAGATTGTAGAACTATGGAGTTGATGCGGGAAACAACATCAGACACATACAGGGCACAGGCTAAAATGATGACTAGGAAAACATCACCACATTTCATCAAGCCCCAACCCTATACAACAATGCCCATCAGCAGTATAATACTACGTCGCAACCCTACAATAACATGCAACCATAGTACAACACGCCACAGCCCCCGTACAATACCGCATAGTATAATCAGGAACCACAGTATAACACGCTATGAGGTGATCGTGCAGGCTACAAAGGAGTAGGACAAGCCAAAGGAGGTTTCAGACGCGGTAGAGGATCAATCACATGCCACAATTTCCAGTAACTAGGACATTACGCATGGGAATGCCCATTGCCACCAGCGACTTGTATGTATTGTCACGCATAGGACCATGATACAGAGGAATGTCTGACATTACTAGTAAATATTCAGGAAAAAAGGAACCAAAACAATCAGAATGTTTAGTGGATCTCAGCCGAAGCAAGGGAAGACAGATAGAACATCAATATAGTCACTCGTGGAGGAACGAAAACAGGAAATGATGTAGTCTGATAGGACCCAATGCAGAACCAATGGGTAAAGAAGAACATTGACCCCAAGAAGCAGTTCGATGCACAAAAGGAAAAGGAGATATTTAATGAAGCCCAATAAGAATTTCAAAAGGAGGACATAGCATCGATTGCACAACAAAGAAAGGAAGCCCCAGAATATGAGATGCCTCCATCACTGGACCATACCAGCATAATGAAACCCAAGCGACAAGTAAGTACTATCAAATACTTTTTTTAATCATGTGTCAAAGTGTTAAGTGATTCTTCATCTGTGAAAATATTACAAAACATCCTAGAGAAATGTAGAAGTGACATGGAACAAAAGCTAGAACTGAAAACTTTCAACCATCTACACACAAGAACAAGAACAAGTAGGGAATTTAGACTCAATGCTAACATTGGGGATTTCAACATGGGAGATATTATACTAGACCTAGGATCCGAAGTGAATGTGCTACCAAATACCACATAGCAATGCATGGGGGAACCAACATTGTGATACTCAACCGTTCAACTAAAGATAGAAAATCAACATAGAGTCCTACCAATAGGTAGACTGAAAGGAGTGATAGTAGATCTGGATGGAGTGCGCACTAAGGTAGACTTTGAAGTCATCGAAATAGTATATGGCACAACACCTTACCCGACACTACTTGGTATGGATTGGGTGTTTGAAAACTAGGCCATAATTAACCTGAAAACCAAGAAAATAACATTTGAGTCTGGAGACTATAGGGTCATAGCACCACTAGAACCATCAGAAGGGGAGAGGTTCATAGAAACCACTCACCTGGACTTAGAAGAGATCGTCTAGTTGTACAGAACAACTACGCGCAATGAGGATTACGTAAACCCAACTACAGACGGGGTACTTAGTTGGTGGAGCATTAATTCATGCACAATAGACTCAGAAACCGGGTTATAAAAATGGAAGCATAGACTACACGAAGTATCCACGAGAAGATGTGCAAGAATAGACCATGCAGTAGAGTGGGCAAGCATAGAAATCAAAGAACCACCCAGTTTCCACGGGCTAAATGATATGGAAACCTTCTTGACATAATATGAAGATGAAGTATTAGAAAACCAGATACTAATAGCACTGGATACTAAAAGACACACCTGCAAGATGGTGGGGCACACAGAAGGAGACCATCACAGACTGGTATCAATGTAAGTGATTATTGCACATACAGTTTAGCGTAGAAAAGACATATAACAAACAATGAAAATATGAAGGACTAGGGACACCAGTGGAACACTTGGAGGAGTGTAAAATGCTGTGGAAAATGACACCACCAGAGGAATGGCCTCATAACTTCATTCATACTTTAGAGGGCATACCAACGAACTGGTATATAGACTAGGAATTGCGTAAAGGAACCAAGACATGGCGACACTCGAATAGAACTTTACAGACACTTTCGTATTTTAGCATGAGAACCCCAACATAGAAGCGGCCCTGAAACAGATCAGAGGCATCATATTCATTAAAGAACCATACATAGAACTTATCACATAAGAACAACAGTAGAATAAGAAGAGAGTCAAGGAACTATTGTCATGTTATCATGTACAGGAAGAAGCACCAGATGAAGATGATCTGATATTCAGATTGAATAAGTGGAAGGATAAAGAGATGTGGAAGGACCACCCATAGAATCAGAAGTCATTTATGCACCAATCAAAATTAAGAAGGTTAACATCGGGACCGTTGAGCAGCCCAAAATGGCCAACATTGGAGATTACTGGGATGAGGAGACAGTAGAAAGTATCACAGAATTGTTGCATGAATATAGCGACCTTTTTCCCACAACATTTACAGAGATGAAGGGTATATCCAGGGAATTAGGATAAATGTAGATACCACTCAGATCCAACGCAAGACCTATCAAGCAACGATCCTACAGACTAAATCCCATATATAAACAAAAAGTTAAAGATGAGAACGATAGGATGCTCGAAGTCGGCATCATCCAACCAGTCGAGGAATCAAAATGGATAATCTCGATGGTAGTACAGGACAAGAAACAAGGAAGGGGGATTAGGATATGCATCAACATGAGGAAGTTGAACGATGCATGCCTACATGACCCATTCCCGACACCGTTCACGGATGAAGTACTACAAAACGTGGGGGGGCACGAAGCTTACTCATTCACTGATGGATTCTCAGGTTACCATCAGGTTAAGATAGCACAGGAGGATAGAAACAAGACCACGTTTGTGATAGAATGGGGATCTTATCAGTAAACAATCATGCGGTTCAGACTGAAGAATGCACCTACGATATTCTCCATAGTGATCATCACAAAATTTAAGGAATTCATCCATCAATTTCTCGAAGTATACTTGGATGATTGGATAGTTTATAGTCTATTTGAAAACCATGTGGAAGTTTTACAACTGATGTTAGAAAAATGCAAACAATGCCAGATATCACTGAATATCAAGAAATTCATATTTGGAACATATTTTGGGATACTATTGGGCCATATAGTATGCAAACAAGGCTTGCTAGTGGATCCAGCAAAAATCACAGTCATTGTTAACTTACCAACACCAAAAATAGTCTGCCAACTAAGAGCAATGTTAGGACACATAGGATACTACAGGAAATTCATCAAGGGATATATGGAAATCACAACACCAATGGAAAAACTATTAAGGAAGGATACAAAGTATCAATGGAACGACGAGGGTCAACATGGTCTGGATACCTTGAAGGACAAGATGGTTACTGCACAGATATTAGTATTTCCAGACTAGGAAAAGACATTCCATGTGCATGTAGATGCATCAACTATAGCACTTGGAGCTATCTTAGCGTGACCAGGAGTGGGAGACTTGTATCATCCGATAGAATTCGCAAGAAGAAAATTATCAAACTCAGAACATAATTATAACATGACAGAAAGAGAATGCCTAGATATGGTTTACACACTGCAGAAGTTCAAACATTACCTATTGGGAAAACACTTTAAGATGTTTACAGATCACTCAGCCCTAAAATACCTAGTCAACAAGCTAGTGTTGGGGGGAAGAATTTGTCAATGGTTATTGTTGTTTTAAGAATTTGAATTTGAGGTAATAGTTAAACTAGGAAAACTAAATACAGGACTTGACCACCTATCAAGGGTCACAAATGGAGAAGAACTGACGAACTTAGAGGACAACTTTCTGGATGCACAATTATTCTCGGTACAGATTGTTGATGACTACTTCGCAGAGATCATCACGTACTAGAGCATAGGTACCACACCACAAGAATATACCACTACGTAGAAGAAGAACCTGGTAGTCCACGTAGCTGACTATCAACTGATCACGAAACATCTATACAAGATGAGAGAAGATAGCATTTTACAAAGATACGTACTAGACCATGAACGACCAAGAATTCTAGCAGAATCCCACAAGGGAATGATAGGAGGGAATTATGCAGGAAAAGATACCCCGCAGAATGTACTATGCATAGGATTATAGTGGCCAACGATCCACAGAGACTCGAAAGAGTACTGTCAAAGATGTGATGTTTGCCAAAGGGTAGGCAAACCCAACAGAAGGGATGAGATGTCACTGCGACCACAAGTGACATTACATGCATTTGATAAATGGGCAATAGTATTTGTGGGACCAATTAACCCACCATCCAAAATAACAAGGGAAAGATACATTATCACCATGATGGAATACCTAACAAGATGGGTAGAAGCCGCACCAATAAAACATTGCAGTGCAGAGACAACTGCACACTTCTTGTTTGAACATGTAATCACTAGATTTGGGTGCCCAAGAGTTTTGATGAGTGACCAAGGAACGCACTTCATAAATAGCACCATCCACGCGATGCGTGAGGAGTTTGAAGTTCATCACCATAAAAGCACACCGTATCATCCACAGACAAATGGCACAGTAGAAGCTTTCAACAAAATTCTAGAGAATGCACTGACAAAGATATGTAACATCAACAAAGATGATCGGGACCTCAAAGTACCAACAATATTGTGGGCATATAGGACTACATGAAAAAATTTGAAATGGCACACACCATTCAAAATAGTCTACGGACAAGAAGTAGTAATGCCATTAGAATTTTTAATACCCAATTTACGCGTAGCAGCTATCTCACAAATGATAGAACGAGGCATAGTACAGGAAATTCTGAATCAGTTACTGTCAATGGAGGAAAACTGAATCTTGGAAGGATTCCACCAACAAGTGTAGAAATCAAGAGACAAATCTTGGCATGATCGACAGATCAAGAGAAAAGCATTTAGGGAAGGAGATATAGTATTTCATTACGACAACAAATCGTTTCAGCACCTAGGGAAGCTGAGAATGCATTGGCTAGGACCATACGAGGTAAAATTAGTAACATATGGAGGAGCTGTATAGTTAAGATATTTAACAGGTGCATACCTCAGAGGAATGATCAATGGGAGCTGACTGAAGCTGTACAAGGACAGTCGACCACCCACTGCAAAGTAAAAAAATAAAAAATAAAAAGTGTGCAACATGTCGCAAATAGAAAGGTCGCATACCATTTGAAACACGAAGTCAGCAAAGTCAAGTACAACGATCGTATCAAAATGGAAAACAAGAGGGAAAAGGAAATTCGGTGAAAGAAGGCTAACAAGACAACACAAGGAAGAATTAAAGCACGGTAAGGGCCGATGGGACATCACATTAAATGCACCAACTAGAGACGGAAAAGAAGGCGTAATGGAGAGTAAGAAACCATTGCAGATCCATTGAACCCATAGTTATGGTGCATTAATATCATAATGGAGAAAGAATCCTCGAGAAGATTCATGACAAGCCCATACAACACGCAAGCATGGAAGCAATTGGTCTATTTGCGAAAGAAGAACAGAGAAAGAGCAATAGTAGCCAGAACGAATAGAGAGAGACTGCAGAGATCACCAAAACCATTCAAACTTAGAAAATGGTTGGAAGGCACCACTATGGCACCACTGAAGCTAGCATAACTAGGCCAGATAGCCAGATCGAATGGGGTGCAAACTAGGTCACAAGGACCATTAGAAGAAAATGAGAAGCAACAACCAGAAATTGTCGATATCGATGAAATGCCATCCTCATAGGAGACACCAGAAAACCCCACACTGGTACTGGAAGAGATTCAACATCCACAAGAATAGGTCATGGAACAGGATACACTAGCAGTGGTGCAGGAACCTCAGAAGGAAGAAGAAGAAGAAACCTAGTAGAAAATACAACCAGAAAGCACTGAAGCAGTCATGGAAGTTAACAAAACGACAGAAAATTTGGGAGTAGCGGCACAACCAGATGTGATGCAAGCACCAAATTAGGTCAACCAGTAGAGGAGACCACTGTAACTACCTGGTCTTGGCTAGAATGGCTGACATGGGAGCAACTAAAAGTTATTGGAACTTCGAACCAACCACCACACCATGAGGACAAAGTTAAGATACCGATCTCACCTCACAAGAAACCGGCAGCAGAATTTGTGCTACCACACATACTAGAGGGAGTACAGGTAGACTCGTAGCTACCAGGTCACATCGGGAAGCTCAAGTATTCTGAGAACGATGTGTCAAATGAGACCAAGTACCCAGAAATTTTGCCACAGGTATTTATGCAGAACATAGTCATAAACCAACTTGGAGAAATGATTAGCCAGCCACATCAGTGGGCAGCTGGACTGGATATAACATGAATTTTAGGTTTGTTGAAGCTACCACACTTTGGCAGAGGCTAGTATGTGACGACATGCATCAAGCAGTTGTTAGAAGTTGCGCATGGAGGGGATCTATGGTTGGATAGACCCATCTCCATAATTGTTGAGCTTATCAAGCAGATAACAGGACTACCCATCCGGGGTATGGATCCCACACTGATTTTGGACGATAAATCCAAGGAGAAAGTGTTATCAGAGGAGATGAAGAAGAAGTATGGTAGCACCAAGGGAACAAGAGGAATTATAGTTAAATGAATCAACAATGCAGCTACACAATTGGACGCAAATATTTTATCCTACAAATTTCTAAGAAACTGTCGCAAAGATGAAGTATCGACAGTAGTCATCGTAGTTGCAGCTCAGTGTGCAGAAGGCACCTCCATGAGCTAGCTGCCATATCTATCAAACTTGTTTCAAGTGGACTGCAAGGATGTGTAGGACCTAGGTATAGAATTTCATTACTCATGGTTGATCACCCTCATAGCCTTCATGGGATGGAGAGAACCAGAATACGTACTCTTTTGTACCAGACCAAATCCAATGGGAGAAAGATATCTTATATTGAGATCTGATCCATAGGCCAAGCATAAGGCAGAGAATGGAATCATATTCGAAGCATACCTACAGGACATACAGGAAGTGATCAACTGAGCATGGATAATAACACCAGAGGCTGTCGCGTAATATGGGGACATCGCCAACTTTTGGGCCACACGAAAAGCCATGTGGATACAACCAAGTCAGGATATGGATAAACAATGGCTACGAATGTGCTACTGCATCACCAAGGGTGATATCGACATGATAATTAGCAAATGGCCTGATGAATGGAGGATCCCAGCCATTACCCAGGAAATACTGGAACAAACAACAGAAGGAGAGGCTATGTAGGTGGAAACATAGCCTCCATAAATCCCATTGCCCAAGAAACTAAGAACAGACGAAAGCAAGTCGAATCAGGTAGACGAGGGGTCAAAGCAGATAGGTAACTAAAAGGGGAAGAAAGAGACCACACAGCTGACCAACAGATAGTAGAAACAGGCTGAGGGAGCGAAGGAGACCGCCCCAAATCCCAGCACACAGAAACTAGGGGGAAACTAAGAGACCAGTTGTGCAGGCAGCAGGAGCGCATAAGAAATCAAAGTCACAACGAGCATCACTGGACTATACGATAACAGAGGATGATGGAAAGATGATCGCCATAATGTTCCACAATTGCCTAGCAGAATATTTTGATCACGCAACACATCACAAGGATAAAATGAAGAAAGAGTCAACAAAAATTGGACAACTCCTTGTTAAGCCCTAATATTGGCTCATTACCCCTTAATTGGGGCATATTAGATTAGTAATTCTATTTTATTTATGTCGGCTTTAGGCCATTAGTTGTAACTTAGATTAGTAATTTTATTTTATTTATGTCGGCTTTAGGCCATTATTTGTAATTATACCTCCTAGTCTCCTATATATACCAAGGAGACATTTTAATTTTGAATCATCTTGTACTTGAACATTTAAGTGGGGTAAAAGGAGGTTTCCCCCTCGAAGAGGCTTATTATCTGAAATTATCTTTTTTTCAAGGCGTTGAGTACTTTTCCTGAGGTTTTTATATGCTATATTGATTTTTGGTTCTTAACATATGGTATCAGAGCTCAAGGTCTTGGGGTTTCACTGCTACATCTAAGACACTGTGGAATTTTCGCTATAACTTTTTTTCTACAATGTTTCGGAAGGAACTACTTCAACGATATTTAGAAGACGGATCAAGGTATGTTGGGTTCAAAATTCATCTCCTTTGGCCTTATACTTTCAGAGATACAGCCTGTACAAGATAGGATTCTGGAATCATCCTGAAATGAGTCATTGTGGAAGTTTTGCTATAAAACAGTTTCTGTAATGTTTCAGACACTGACCTTTAGAGGCCATTTACAGAAATTGGTAATGTATCTGGGGTAAAAATTTCAGATTTTGGGTCATCTTAAATTTGTATATACACCCTATGTAAGATAGGGTATCTGACTAGTCCTATTGACTAGTCTCAAGAAGGTGGTCTAGGTAAAACAATCATAACTTCTTCCTAGAGTATTCAAATTGCGTGGGACTAGTTGCATTGGATCGTGGACATTCTATAGTATTTTGGGTGTGAGTTTCATAATTTTGTATCAATTATTTTGGGCGGGGCACACTTTACAAGTGAGATCTCCTGGAAAGGCCAAAAATTGGCAAGTTGTGGGGAAGCTACCATAAATTCCACTTGGCACATCCAATTTTGATCAGACCTGTGGCATTACAGAGAAGAATATCAGAGAAATACATAAGAGAAAGTTTCATACCCAGAAGGGCCAAAAACTGGGAGATACAATAGAAGAAATATTGTCTAGCAGAACCACCTCAAAATCAAGGTTCAAAAGTGATACTTGGCCAACATGCCACCCAAAAAG